>JAUBOC010000149.1:8567558-8598033 GCA_032275365.1 Anablepsoides cearensis | reverse complement strand
TCACACACACACACACACACACACACACACCAACAAACAAACAATCATTTTAAACTGGCGTCCCACTGAGGGTAACGGACAATCAAAAAAGAGAGAGAGAAAAAAAAAGCCACATCCGGGCCACCACAAGAACCCTCCACTGAGAAGCACAAAGGAGGAGCTGGCAGCCTGGTCCAGACCCGGTCCAAACCCGAGTGACAAGAGAACCATGAGCTCATGGGTCGGCTGGATGGCGAGCTGCCAGCTTCAGCTCTGAGAGACTTCAGCCTGCAGAGGGTTTGACTCGTCAACCTTTTTCAGAAAACACATTTATCATTCGTGTCTCAGAGAAACTAGAATGTTGTTAGTTCTGTGGGAAAACTGACTAATAAAAACTTTTATTATTATTATTAAGATGATTTGTCTTTATTCACAGGCTTTATTATAAACAGAAATATGATCTTGACTCAAACATGCTGATCTAAGCTTGTTTTACCAGATTACTTTCAGGATTTATTTCTTTTAAAGCAACAAAGGTCAAGTCCAGCCTGACCTTTTATTCTTCTTGACAACATGTTTCTTGATTAAATCTGTTTGTCAGGAGCCAGAGGTCAGAGGTCACGCTGCAGTGGCTTCATCTCATTTCTGGGTGTGACTTTTGAAGGCTCACATCATGTGTGACGAAAAGAACACACGGGTTCCTTCATGAGGGATGCACGTGCCCTTTGTTCCTCTCCTCATGACTCTCCCGCCATCATTTTCTCTCTGAGTGTTTTTTAAACGGCCCACGCTGCAGCCCTGCTTGTGTTGACTTTTTTTGTGTGAAATTTAAAAAAAGCATAATTCCCGTCTTGTGCACCTTGAAAGCCACTCAAGGGGCAAAAAACAAAACAAAAAAAAAGATGCCAAGGAGGAGGAGGTGAATGAGGTTAGTGTGTAATCTAACATCCCAACACCGCCTCCTGCATCAGAGGCTGCAGCGGTGAGGAGGCGCGTTGCTATGGAGTGGGAAGATGTTCAGAGCTGCACAACTATTATGGGTCTGATTGGAGGAGAGAGGAGAGATCTGGAGAGAAATATAGGGGGAGACGAGGAGGTCAGGGAGGAGGGGAGGAGGACAGCGAGAGGAGAAGAAGCAATAAAGTTAATGCGAGGAGGGCAGAGGTGAGGGAACGAGGAGGTGAGAAAATGAAAGTCAGAGGGGTCACAAGAACACAATCTGGTAAAGTGGTTCATGTCAGTCACCTCCATTATGTCTGAACTGAAAAAAAAAACATTACCAGGGTGACAGATAACCAGACGTTACATCAAATCCTCCAGCTTCTGCAGAACTCATGAAATTAACCCTTCAGCTCCAAGCAAACAAGAACTGAGTGCAGTCCTCAGAGGATGAAAAAACACATTTCATCACCTTAATAGAAAATGTTGAGCTGAGAGAAGCAGGAGACTGAACTCATGAGGCTGTGAGCGCCCCCTGCTGGTGCTAACAGGTAAAACCAAAGCTGAAACCTCCTGTGTTGATATGCAGCAAGACATTTCAAAAAAACAGATGACAGATAAAGATGAAGTACTCAGAAAGTAATTGACTTATATTTTGAGTCAATTTCATTCAAGATGGCCGCCACAGCTAAGCAGCCTCAGCTAACACAAAATTCAGCTTAATTTCCAGATATTCGGCTCAAATTCAGCATGGTAGTGGCTGAGACTAATCCCCAACACACGCTCAAAGCACCAACTGATCAAGCAATATCTGTTCTTTTAAAGCCTTGCTATTAACTGATGGGATCAACTCTGTCTGTTAGCAAAATATCTTATGAACTACTGGGCAGATTTTAATGAAACGGTCAGAAAACCATCACTGGATTCAGTTTGGCGTCGACTTAGGAAAAAGTAGTTTGAGTGTACAACGAGTATACTTATTTTATACTGAAAATGAGGCAGTGTACCTGAAGTTTACTTTTTATAAACTAAATTTTATTTACTTAAGAATAGTATAGTGAAGTATAATTGGCTTAAACTGAAAAGTCTAAAACTACAAGTATAGAATAATTGCAATGGCAATGTAGAGAAAAGTACATTTGTGGTATACTTTAATAAATTATTAAAATGTGAATAATATACTTAAACTAAACTAATTATAAACTAAAAATGTCCCAATTTAGTCAAAATAAGTATTAAATCAGTATACTTTCCAGCACAATACAAGTACATGGTGTGTAGTATTGATATACTGAAGTGCACTTACTGTATTAAAATGAACTTCAAACTTTTTTGCAAACACAACTAACAGAGCTTATGAAACACACTTTGGCTACAGAAATTGTTTAATTTTTTGGTATTTCCCCCTTAGCAGACAAACTGGACTGAACTTTCTGAGAATTTGTCTCTTTCACAGATTTTTTATGACAAATCCTGATTTGATTGTTCATTATTAACATTATTAGCTCTGCTCTTGCCCCTTGCTTTGTTCTAATGTTCAGTGAGCAGTGATGACTTCACTGGAGGCTTCTCAGGTTCAGAGCAGCACTTTAGACAATTAAAAACACACAGAGGCCAGCCAAAGGAACACAGAGCCACAGGGTTGTTTTTGATCACACAGCAGATGAATATGAACATTCACTCGTCTCCATCCAGTCCACTTACGGTTGAACCTCCTGCGGTAGACATGAGGCCTCCAGGGTCGGCTTCGGATCCATCTCAGGCGCCCAGGCAGCTCCATCTTGACCAGCAGGTGTGTAAAGTCCATTCACCCATCACAGAACAGCAGGTTTGTCTTCTCCTCATCCCCAGGGTCGATGCTTCCTCCGGAGCATCAGCAGCAGAGCCGGGCGCCTCCTCACCAGTGAGGGGGTTTAAATGTAAACGTCTGTCTCCACTCTGCAGGACAGGTACAGGAGGCAGCTGTGGCGTTTCCTTTCCACTGCTTCATCTTTTATGTATGAGTCGGTGGAACCCAACTCCCTCGGTTCTGAGGAGGAACAGTCAGGCCTCTCTGAGGAAAAAAAAAAAAAAAGCTCCTATCTATGAGCTGCATCTGAAGAGGAGAGAGCAGGACCTGGAGAAACGTGATCCCTCTGAGCTGAGGAGGGGAGGTGTTGGACTGCAGGGGGAGGAGGGGGGTCACCTGAGGAGGCTGGAAGGCAAAGACTTTTACTGTTACTTTTTACATTAGAAAAAAATACTGAAATCTCTGAAACATGAAGCTTCTTAACCCAAGTGTTCAAACTATGATGTTCCTGTTTGATTTCTGAATAACCTTTTTAATTTTATAACTTCTGTACATCAAAACACTCAGCTCTGCTGAACTTTAACTTTAATTAAAGGTCTTTAAAGATTGGAACTCCATAAAACACTATAATATTTATCTCCAGTCACTTTAAAAGCATTACTCTATAAAAATGCCTCTTACTTTAGTTTTTTAGCTAATCTTTTTAATACTTTAGCTGCCATTTTGCTACTTACTATCAGTCTCAATTTTAGCACTCAATTTCTATAGCCTTGATGCTCCTTTTAGCTTTTGGCTACTTTTAAATAGCCTTTTACAAATATTAGTTAATATTGTTGCTATTGGTATTTTAGCTTGCCTTTTCATACTTGCAGACTTTTAAATTTCAGCTTTTATTTTGTTTTTAAGCCAGCCTTTTGACAATTTTAGCTCTTGGTTGGCCTTTTGCTTCTCTTAGTTTGCTTAGTTGCTACTTTTAGATTTTAGCTAATATTTTTACCACTTTAGCTGCCATTCTGCTACTTTTAGCATGCCATTTGCTCCTCCTGACTTCTAGTTTTGCTGCTATTTTAGCTTATCTTTTTGCTACCTTTTAATAGCCTTTTACAACATTTTTTGCTTTTGTTAGATTTTAGTTATTGTATGCTACTTTTAGCTAGCATTTTGATACCTTTAGCCTTTTGGTATATTTACCCAACATTTTTGTTTCTTTTAACTAGCTCCCAACAGCTTTTAGCCAGCTTTTTGATAGTTTTAGCTCTTAGCTGACCTTCTGCAACTCTTAGCATCATGTCTTCAAGCAATCACTGAGAAACAGCACCCTCTACTGGAGAGGAGCTTTTACTGCAACAACAAAACAAAAAATGTGAGTGATCCACATTCTGTTTTTGACTTTGGATTAAAAAAATCTGTTTCTCATCTGATCAAAACAAAACAAAACACTGAAGAGTTAAACCTTTTATTGTGAAACATGACATTTTCTAACATTTGGTACCACTGAAACAACAAATACATGTTTACAGTATATTGCAACACTCACTTCCTGCACTTTAATACAAATCATTTGTGAAAATACAGAATATATAGATCTTTTATTTTAAACATCTTCACTAGTTTGGTTTGAATAATATCCAGAATCCCAGAGAAAGAAAATAAGCACATATGCTATCTATATGCTAAAAGCTTGTGTCGAGCTCCAATAAACTGGATTTTTACATTAAACGCCCGTTTAAATCCAGCTACTGACAGAATGGGCTCAACTTAACGGTCTGTCTGATTAGAACAGATGTGAAACAACAAAACAAGCTAAAAGAACATTTGATCAACTTTAATGATTGTTTACAGCATTTTGAAAACAAACAGAATTACAACATCAGAAATGACCTTGAAGGCACATACAGTTCATGAGGATAAATATTTGATTCATCTCTAAACCCTACAGCTGCAAAACATCACTACAAGCTGACTGAGCAGGAGAACGGTCCTGATGTTTGTCGTGTACTTGTACATCAACACATTAAACGCCTCATAGGTGTCCCAATCTCTAAAGAAAACAAGGATTTTGAGGAGAAATAAGCAGCACGTGAGCGTTAGCATGATTGGACCTGAGATGTTTCTATAGAACCTGAACCAAAAACAACAAAAAAGTAACATTTTCAATGAATAAACAGCTTTAAATGTTTGCTACTTAACAGAAAAGTTCAGATCTTTTGAAGTGAGGTTAAGCTGAAAGGATATGGAGAGTAAGTATCTTACCTGCTGCAGCTTTGGATTACTTAAGTTTAATTCTGACCAGATGTGTGAGCTAATAGCTAGAGCGGCCAAGATCAAAATAGACTGCTATTGTTTCAAATTAACTCCAGCATCAAGGAGATCCATACAAACAGTATTTAATAAAACCTTCAAAAAGCGTTCAGTTTCACATTATGTGGTGGTTTATATGGAATCCTATGGTCACAACCAGGTGGAGCAGCACATATCCTCATTAATATATTAGTGTGAGGCATTTCTGGTAGAAATATACTCAGGTCAGATTATCCCAGGTCTGAAACTCCAAACCCATTCAGTCTACAAAAACTAATGTACGAAAATGTTAGAACCTCCCCCACTTCAAAAAGAGCTGAAATATCCCTTTAAAAAGGTTCTCTTCACTTGTAATTAGTTAAAAAGAGGCAACAGTAAGAGGCGTGACCTAAACCCAAATATGCTGTAAACATAAACTGCTGAATTAAAGTAGAAAAACAACAACTTCTAGCTTATTGATGGATGTCAACATCAGCTAAAGTCAGGTTTGAGAATTGACTTTGAGCACAAAACAAACAGGAACAAAGCAAGGTGACAGGTTTGACGGATGCTATGCAAGAATAAATATTTCTTTGGGGAGAAACTAACGAGTGAAGGCAACTAAGAATTGTAAGTAATAACAGCACTTTTTGTCAAACATCTCCTGCGAAACGAAGAAAAGTACAAACCTCTACATGTTTATTTGGTCCTTCAGTAACATCAGAAAATGACTTCCTGCAATCGACGAAAACAAATGGAAGATGTGCAAAACTGCTGCTGTCGAGTGCCACCAAGGGGTTTCAAAAAAAAAGAAAAGTCTTTTTGTTGCTGCTGTTCAGGCAACAATAATCTCTAAATCACAAACAAAGAGCCACAGCTGTAAACTGCTGAGTTATGGCACCACAAACACTGCGTTGTGCTCGAGCACGTGAAACATTCTGCTGGTTTCTAACTCACCATGGAAAGAGTGCCAACCCCTCCCCCCTCCATACATTCAGACTATAACCATCCAAATCGAGGCGGTCTGAAATCCACACCTTACATTGTTTCTGTACAGTTCTTCCCACAGAGTCCTTTGTTTGGTGTGGATCATTCAATCTTTTCAGGGTCTATGTTGTCCAGATCGATATCTGGGGAGGCCACGCAACACATGCAGAGCTTCTGGGTGAACAGAGAAATCTTATCTGCAACGAGATGGAAAAAAAAACCCAGCCTTTAACAAACAGCGGTGTTATGTTTTACATCGACAGGCTCACAGAATCCATGTTTTGATTCAATATAAACAGGGTTGAATGTGTTTTTTTTTTTTTACAGTCAAACAAAATGTTGGGATCATTCGGTTTGTGAACTTCAAAACACTCTGAACTTTGAAACTCTAATCTTAATCCCTCTAATCACCAATTCACAGCATTTTTACTTGGATCTATGGAAGCTGGTCTGTACAAAATTTGACTAATAATCGACTCGTGAAAGTAAATCAGAACATTCAGAAAAAACAGGTTCCAGGACTTTAAACTGTTGCAGTTCATACTGTTCCTCTGCTTTTTTAAGCTAACGACTCCTTACTTAAAGGGATCCATGTTTAGTTGCAACATTAGACCTTATTTGATAAACATTTATTTTAACTGTAAAATAAAGACTGTAAAAATACTGTAGGCTGTTTAGTTTTGTAACATTTTAAAAATATATTTTAACATGGACGGAGCCTTTTTATTTACATGCAAAGCATTCTGGGTAAATGATGACATGGGTAGGTCATCGGTGTGAGCGAGCTATATCACCCTGAAGGTTAATCTTGGACAAAATCCTCAGATAGCCTGTTAGCCTTTGCGCTAGCACCGATGCTATATTGCCTTATATGTATTAGCTTAGCATTAGCACAAAAAACAAGCTGAAATGAGGTCCTCCATCAATATTTTCAGCTGCAGACTGAGTCATTTTTGTGTTCCCCTCTCTGTCATGTGGATGGAGGACCTCAGTGATGAGAGAATGTGTAGCGCTGAGCTAATACATATATATGGTGATAGCGTCGGGGCTAACGCTTAAGCTAACAGGCTAAGCTGAGGTTCTTCTTCCATGAAGCAGCTCTGTTGTCCTCCATCCATATTTTCAGCTGCAGGCTGAGTGGTTTCTATCTTCTTCTCTCTGTCAACACTCTCTGGCTTCATTTAAAAGAGACAATCATCAGATATTGTCCAAGATTAACCTTCAGGGTGGATATAGCTGCTAGCAGCTTCATACGGATGACCTACCCATGTCATCATTTACCCTGAATGCTTTGCGTGGAAATAAAATGGCCCCGTCCAAACCAAAACTAAAACTAAACAGCGTACTGTATTTTACAATCTTTATTTTACAGTTAAAATATATGTTTATCAAATAAAGTCTAAAGTTACAACAAACCATGGATCCCTTTAATTACTTCATCAAAATAAAATCAGTTAAAAGTGAAATATTTGAGATTCTATTGCTGCAAAAGCCATTTTCCATGTGGAGAAAGGCTAAAATAAAGCCAAACTGGAGAATTTAAATTTCCTGCAAAAATGCTTAATGCTGAAAGATTTTAGCCGAGGAGCTAAAGAGGCTGAAACTAGCTTAAAATAGATCAAAGTAGCTAAAATAGCTGTGCTAGATAAGCAAGATTGTGTCTAGATATTTGAAGTTGAACCATGCTGAGTCACTTTAACCTCATTTCCTAATGTTTATCAAAACGTTTAACTAAAATCGTTTTCTTAAATGTAAGTTGAAATATTTGACTTCACTATAGTTTGCCGTTTGTGCAGCAGAAACAGAAAATCAAAGTTTTCAACATCTGCTGACTCTATATGATGTTTTTGTTTTTATTTCCTCACATATTAGTAGATGTTTATGCTAGAAAATATAAAATACAACTGGGCTTTTCAGAATAAAAGATGCAACAGAGAAATTTAAGGACAGAGACTCACAAATCAACCACTGCAGCCGTTCTTACCGAGCATTTTGCCGAGGAAGGCAGGTCTGGAGGTGGGCGGCAGATGAATGCAGATGTAGTAGACGGGTGCACCGGAGAGGGCGACAGCAATCCCAATGAGAGAGTTGATGGTGTCGCTGTAGAGAGGAACCACCACCAGGAAAATGCTGCACAAGCAGTAAACTATTGGGAAGAACAAGGGGAGCTGTAGGAAAATGAAGGGATGAGAAGGAAAATAAAGTAAATATTGTAACTAAATCTTCCACGTTATCTGATTTTAAACATCAGGACTCATTACTGAGGTCACTATTAAAAAACATTTAACATAAACAAAACGTGAATCATTGCTTCAAACGCTCGCTCAAAATTCAACTGACGCTTTACATTTCGGTCACTCTGCTTTCTGCTACCTTGATGGGCCGCGGCATGTCTGGAGCTTTGAAGCGAAGGTAGATCTGACTGGCTATCGACATGCCAATGAAGAGCCAGTAATTGAAACTGAAAAAGTTGATCAGCTGGAAGACATCGGGCACAGACAGGTATAACAGAGACATGGCACCCTGAGAGAGAGAGAGAAGAACCACACACAGACGTGTTAGATTTAAATATAATAAACCAGCCAAAACTCACAAAGATCCTGAAACACTAACGTTAAAAAGCAGAGCTGGAATCGGGGTGAAGCGCTTTATGTGGATCATGCACAGGATGTTAGGAAGGTGGCCCTCTCTGGAGCCAACAAAAAACAACCTGCAGCAGAGAACAGAAAGCAGCTGGTTGGTTTGATGGAAACAGCACTGGTTGAAGACGTGAACCAGCAGCTGTTTACAGACCTGGAAGCAGCAATGATGGAGGAGTTGAGGCCTCCGTAGCAGGAAATGGCCACAGAAATGGGGATCAGCCATCGGGCCCAGCCCAGCACCTCGTCTGCAAATGTCTGAGGAACGATTCGACACGTTTAACTCATTTATTCTGAAAGATTCAGCTTTAAATCTTTCAATTCTACACTTCTGTTCTGCACATCTTCACCTGATTTCAAGCGGCACAGAGCTCAGGATGTGCTGACAGATCATTACTGAAAAATCGTAGTAACTACTGCAATACAAATATCCTCTAATGGCACGAATACAACTCTTCCTCCATCAGAGGTCTAATGAGATCATGAAGCTCCTGCTGTCCTGTGTGGAGCGCTAACGTCTTTAGCCAAACGAGGCTCCTACAGTCACAGACAACCAGGAGGACGCACCAAAGCCAGAGGCCGATGCTGCCGTTTGATAACCAGACAGGAAATAACATTAAACTAAAAAACACAAACATGAAGAACTGATCTAATCTCTTTAAAAGGTGTAAATGTAGGCAAAACAACGAGGCTACAAATGTGCAGGTAAACTGCATTAGTTTAATATTAGACACTCACCACAGCAACAGCTTCACTTGTGAGCACTGTGTCTGCATCCATGACAATGTAGTAAGCTATATTAGTCAAGATGTAGATTATTGTGACGATGGGCATGGAAATGGCAATGGACAAGGGCAGATTCCTACAAAGGAGAAAGATGATTTTAATGTTTATTAGTCCAGATTTATGTAGAATTAATCATGCATTTAAAAAAGTGTGAGGTGATGAGGCTTAATATAATTATTTTATAAATCAGCGCACCTCTCTGGGTTCTTGATCTCCTCTGTAATAAAGTTGAGCGTGTCCCAGCCAGAGTAGGAGTAAAGTGCTGAATACAGAGCTAAAGCCATGTCACCGGGGTCCAGCTTGGAGTGTTTGAAGGAGTTCTCAAAGTTCTGGTCGTAACCTGCTCGAAAACAAGACATTCACAGCGTTAGACAGGATGAATTAGACACGGGTCATTTAGATCGTTCATTCACACATAAAAATGTTTTTTTTTTTTTTTTTTTGTAAAATAACTGCAGACAAAAGCATTTAGTTAATCTGATCAGTTGGAACAGGCTGGAAAAGTTGAGCACGACGGCCCAAATCCATCCTTTGGCTTCACAACGGAGATCAAAATCACTATCAATAATCAGTTATTAATTATTTCTTCACTATGTTTTTATTGCGCAACATTACCGCTAAACGCACTAATCTTTGCATTAAACACAGCTTTTCTACGCAGACGGCTAATCAGTAACTACTAAAAGCACATTCCAGCTGTAATCCTGAACAAAGCTGCAGTGTCTCGCCCCTCCAGCTCCGAGCTGCCAAACTAGAAGCTTTTATTTTGTAGCACGCTCGGTGGAGTCAACAGGACCATACCTTGAGCCAGCTTCACCAGGCCGGTGATGATGATGACGATGAGGGCGAGGACTTTAGCCACCGTGGAGATGACCTGAAGAATCGCGCCCCATTTGACTTTCAAACAGTTGACAGCCGTGAGCAAACCTGATGGATGGAGAAAATTAAAGACTAACTCTGCAGAATGAAAGGCTGTCGTTTAAAGAGCTGCAGAAGAAAATCCCGCCTGGTTTGGTAGATTTGAATCAGGCACTGAATTCACTTAAGAGAGACTTTACAAAAATGAATAAGACCTTCAATTTTCAGGAAAATTACATGTTAAGACACGTGGTTATATAAAAAAGAAAAAAGGTTTTAAACAGCGTAAGGACAAGAGCACTGATTAATCCAGGGGTTTTATGAGAGTCTGCAGCAGCGGTTCTACTTTCAAGGGAAGCAGATCTGTTTACAACCTGCCCCGTCACATTTTTTCACTGATCTGTCAGAGTTATAAACCTCGCTCTCTAAACAAACCCAAGCCTGAAGGTTTACAACATAAGAGCGGGATTTGCTTTTATACCTGCATTTACGCTTCAGCTAGCGTCTCCACAAAGCAAGGTAGCTTTAAGGTAGCATTAAGCTGTATTTATACGCATATCCTTTAAAAACAGAAAGAAAATGCTCGATTAGACAGTTTTGGTTTGATGCCAAAGCCTTTTTTTTGTAATGCAGCCAGGTCAGCGTGATCTAAAAGTGCATTTCAGAGACGTTTCATGGAAGAGGAAGCTCAAGTTTTATGATCCTTTTGTGTTGAAAAGAGGCCAACAATACAAAGGGATCAAACAAAGCTGATTGCGGAACATAAAAACTGTTAAATAAAAATGTTGTCCAACACTAAAGAGGTCTATGCTAAAGGTGGAGTTAAAAATAAAATAAAAAACTGTTGTGTATATAATAGTGTTTAAAATTGAGTAAAGCCCAAAACCTTAAAATACATATTATTTAAAAGCATTGGGAACACTGCACATAATATTCTACATCAAAGAAAAATACATCAATTGTTTAATCACAATAAACATCAGGCTGGTAAAAATGTAACAGTTTTAATATTTACTGAATAAACTGTTTATTCAGTAAATATTTGCGTTTGAAGAACAATTATTACTGAATAAAACGAAAAATCTTCAGGACTCGTCGTTCCTGTGAAACACTAAACCAATATTTAGTTAGACCTGCTTCAGGTCTGTGTTGCATGGAGTTAAACAACGTCTGACACCTGGAACAGGTATTCAGCTCCAGGGTGAGTACTGTGAGTACCGTGAGTAATGTTTCAGATTTAGATCCAGTTTCAAGACAAACATACCACCAATTAACAAAAACGTCAGATCTCATGAAAATGAATGAATTTTCAACAGAAGCTAAAGGTTTGCAGACAATTGAGGTTGTTGATATCCCAAACTATCTGGTCCTTCAGTCGTCTAACTACACCAATCAGATGAAAGCCTAGAAAAGTCGGGAGGTGTATAACTTTTGTCATCAGGAGGGTGGGTCCTCAAACTGTATCAAACGGCTTATATTGTTTTATATGTTCAGATGCTAGCAGACATGTAGCGCTAGGGCAGCCTAAAATGTCTAGATAAAGTACAGATTAGGCTGCCGTTAATTTAAAACTCACTAAAGGAGCATTTTATGACAACCTCTTCATAAACACATGCGAACCACAAAACAGGTTAGCGCCTAACATACTCTGAGGAAGTGGTTTAAAACCCACTTTTGATAGCGTTCTTCTACATTTCTCAATTTTGTGCATAACAATCTTTGGTACTTCATAATTCCCATTTTTGTTGTAAATAGACTTTTTTCCTCTCATTTGCCTTGCTGCCCACAGCCTAATTAGCTATAAATACTGACAAAACAACCACTTTACATTTACAGAGCAGCTGGACTGCACATATTTGTGCCGTTTAAGCATTTCAGAGCTCAAAACTTCATTTAAATATCAAGCTTTGTTTTGTTTTTAGTTAGTAAAAGGTTACCCATATTAGCTGTAAACATTTTGCTGAGCACAGATCCAGGCCAAAAATGAATACAAATACATAACGTTATATCACCACTTTCCGTCAGTCCAGGTGTCTGTAACATAAAGGGTAAAAGAAAAGCCTTACATATGATGGCGGCGGCAAAAAGGCGGACGGCGTGATAAGGGGCCGAGCAGGTGGGATAGAAGGGCTGGACCATGTAGTTGGAGAATGTCAAGGCGATCACTGCCTGACAGGCTGGTTCTACTATCAGCAGAGACGTCCACAATCTAGTAGGACACAACAGACAGGTAAGTTTCTGCTTTAAATCTAATCACTTTAATATGAATAATGAATACAAACGTTCAGTCCTGATTAAATACAGTGTTTAGTAGACTAAAAACAAAATAGTTTTAAAAGGAACACAGAGGAGTTTCTACATACCGAATAAAAGCCAAGAAGCCTCCAAAGGCTTCCAGGATGTAGGCGTAGGAAGCGCCAGATTTAGGGATGGTAGTACCAAGCTCGGCGTAGCATAACGCTCCAAACACAGAGAACACCCCACCGATGGCCCACACAACCAGAGACAAGCCGAATGAGCCGGTGTACCTGAGGACTCCCTGCGGAGGAACAGACCAATCAGCGGAAACACTGAGTAACCAGACACATCAACATCAAAACTCAACCAAAAACACTTTATACAATAAAAAGAAAACAGAAATGGAGAAATAAAGTGGCAGTTTTTAAAAAAAATTAAAGATTATAAACCAGGAGAAACTTTGATTCTTACCTTTGGTGAGACGAAGATTCCGGAGCCAATCATGTTTCCTACGATGAGGCAGACGCCATGCAGGAGGGAAATCTCCTGCTTCAGCCTAATACCACTGCCTACAGAAGCTGCATCTGCTTCAGCAACCATTCTGGAATAATTAGAGCTGTAAGCCTCAACTCTAACGAGAAACTGCTGAAAGACTCAAGGGGCCCGACTGAGGCCAAGTGGAAAAACAAAAAACAAATAAAAGGGGAGGCTGGTGGGGTCACGAAGAGGCCAAGGTTGTGTCCATTTCAAACAGCCATTGAACCCAAGGTGTACTTCTCCACTGGAGTACTCTGTAAAGACAAACAGCCTCACTAAAAACATGCTTCACAAATATGTGGAATTGCAACTCAGCCTGCTTCATTTACTGTACCCCTCTGTGAGGTACTAGTTAAACGTGATGGTTCAGTTTTCTTAAAACGAGGCGTACACGACACTTATGAGCACTGTACCTGCAAAATTATTTCAGTCTCATGGTCGAGTCAAGCTAACAGTCACTCAGATCAGAACTTGTATAACCTGTTTAGATTTTGTTATAATTACACAAAATGTCTTCTGTTATCAAGATAGTTCTTAAAAACCATGGAAAAATCTGTTTTTTATTGTCCCTATTTCTTCTTATTCCCTATTCCTGTCGTTTTTCACCAAATTACATCCAGATTAATCATAGAGCTATAAAGAGCATTTTGTTACCATCAGCCCATAATGTGGTTGTCCCTCTATTTATTGTTCTCGTCAGAATAAATGAAGAAACCGCTCCTCCGAAGAGGAACTGTATACCAGCAAATCAACACCGATCAGATCCGGTTATATTTACATTATCTTGAACCAGTTTGACTCATTTAAAACACTGGCTGAGGTAGGATTATATACAAAAACAATGTGTCAGATGAAAACCAGCAGTGTAACAAAATAGAACTGCCTAATCTAAAAATTTAAAATCATTGTTATTTGCACCTGTTATGGTTGAGGGATATATAAATGTAGAGTTAAATCTAACTGTTGCTACTAAAAATGTGTAGTATCCAGAAGGGA
The DNA here is from genome assembly GCA_032275365.1 of Anablepsoides cearensis. Classification (NCBI taxonomy): domain Eukaryota; kingdom Metazoa; phylum Chordata; class Actinopteri; order Cyprinodontiformes; family Rivulidae; genus Anablepsoides; species Anablepsoides cearensis. The sequence goes on along the minus strand of JAUBOC010000149.1, from coordinate 8,584,005 downwards.
GCCGAGTCTTTGCCTATTAAATAAACACATTATATAAGCATCTGTTCTGCATCTTTAATCTAATATGGCTCCTGCAGCAGATGTCCCCATGTTCATCAGACAGAGGAAACATCTGACAGCATCCACTACACATGCTCTAAGTGCGTCCGCTTTTCATAAAACAGACAATATTTAACAACTGTAATGATCAATAAGTGAGTAAAACTTGTCACTTGTATAAATAAAAAGTATCATACATAAGACACATAAAAAAAGACAAAACGATTCCAATATTTTACAATCTGTATTAAAAATTGTTTTAGCTTTTAGCCAGAGAAGTGTTAAAAACACAACATCTGCCAGTCTGGCACATATTTGTAAAGATATTTATTCTCAAGACTTATGAATGAAATGCTTTGCTTTGAAAAATGTGACACACATGTTATATGTGTCAACAAAATGTGACAATTTTGAGCTGGTTTTACACAATACTCAGATTTATTCCTGGAAAATGTCAACAAATTACAAGTAAAACACTAAGTTTTGTTGTTAACGTACACACAGTGATTGTGCCTGGGGATTCTTGTGCTGCTCACACCAAATAAACACTACAGTATAAAAAAACAGAAATACCAGAAATCATTGAAGTTAATATAAGCACATAAAAGCTTGTTGGTGTGGTAGCCATCTTGAATTAAATTGGCTCTAAAAGTTAGTTGTATTAACAAGTCTAAGTTGAAAGTTTCATTAAGTCAGTCTAGTGGTTCACTAGGTATTTTGCTAACAGTTAAGACAGAGGTATGTGATGGAATTAATGTTAAAATTTTAAACAAAGACCTTGTGCATGTTAGTACTTAAAATATGATCAATATATGAATCAATCTCAGCTACTACCAATTTCTGTAAAATTGACTGAAGCCATTAGTGTGTTACACAACAAAAGTTAGGTGTATCAGTTTTAGAGGTACATACAATGTTTACTTTCTGCAAGTTTAATTAAAATCCAGTTCATGATAATTTGATAACAGACAAAATCATTATCGCCCTTCCTTCGTCTTAAGGCAGGCGGGGGACAAGGATAAAGCCAACAAAATTTGTTTTAGTCATTCTTCGCGCCTGATCTAAGAAGGAAAACTCATTGCATCATTATTGCTCAAGGTGCGCGCTCCCGCGAGGACCATCCTTTAACCTTACATGTTCACAAAATTCGGGTCAACCCCGGTCACGGTCCCGCGCGCCCAGATGATGAGGCACAGAAACGTGGACACACCGTGTGTCTGAGATGACAGATTTTTAAACACAAATCGATCCAGTAGTGACACGCTGAATATTCATCTACACGAATCACTCTCCCATGTTTTCCCTTTTCCGCTTGACAAATCCCATCGTGCTGTAGATAATTAGCGCGTGCCGGGTGATGATGACATGTTAGCAATGATGATGGGATTTAAAAAGATAGCCGGGATGAATGAAGTGTTCTTTTTTGCAGCTCAACCTTTGAGTCGACGGCTAACAATGATAATAAGTCAAAATAATAATCCATTTAGGCTGTATATTTAGCACTTAGCTAATAGAGCAAGCAGCTGGCTTTGTTTGAACATGTTTACTGACACATGCTAACCAGCGATTAAGGAAGTCCCGGTGAAAGCTAACATGTCATGTCACTGTCGACATTGTTTAAAAGCTGGAAGTGATGGGTTTAAATTGTCAATAAAGCACACCATGCTTTAGTTACCTTGCTGCGTTCTCCTTCCTTAGCAGAATCGGGCACCGACCCATGTGCTGCGGTTGAAGAATGTGTCACCAACTTCTTCGGCAACATCTGCTCAAGCTCCTCCTCATCAGCAACCTTCGGAGGATGGTCGACACCACCCACCGCCAGACAAACCCAGCAGGATCGAAGAAGGCGTACGCGTGAACATAAGTCAGATTTAAAATAGTTTTAAGACGTTTACAAACAACATAAAGTCGCGCTGTTTATCCGGTAGGTGGGGGAGGAGCAGATGTTTATGCTCTAAAAACTAAAGCGGAAGGTCGGGTTATACTCTTTACTAGCTCGCCGACGCACGAGCCGTTGTGTGTGGGAGGAGCTTACGGTAGATGCTCGGGCGCGCTCCACGTTGAAAGGAGCGCAAACTCCGCCCACTCATTACGTCGCTGTATGTGGCGGCGTGTAAATGGTGCAGACACCCCCGTTTGGCCAAAGGCATTAATCGAAATTGGTGATGTGGCCAGGTGTACGCCTCCGTCAGCCAATGAGGACTGAGAAGGAAGCTTACTTTTGTGTTATGAAATTTAACTTCTTTTTTGGTTGGGCTAAATAAAACTAATAATAATAGCCTGTTTTCAATACTTATACATAAAAGAACAACTGACCAGCAGAGGTGTCAAGTAACTACACTTTGTTACTTTACTTTAGTAGAAATATTGGTTATTTATACTTTAGTGGAGTAATCATTTTTTCAGCCTACTTTTTATTTCTACTCCTTACATTTTAATTAATTATCTGTATTTTCTACTCCTTACCTTTTAAAAAGGCAAAAAGTATTTCATTTCTATTTAACTTTGACTTGTTTTTATTCCATCTTTTCATTGTTCAGAAAAAAAGAAATCTATCCAGATACATGGAGCCCTTGGATAGAGTGAATTTGATTGTGGTTGGATGAGAAGTATAAATGTAAACCATTCTGACATCCTATTGGATTGAACTCACTCCATCACACCTGTATGACACAAATCACATCACAATCCAGCAGGACAGACTGTAGCAGATGTAGCCTAGAATGAAGATGATTTTGGCTGAAACAACTAGTCTAGTCAGTTAATTCCAAATTATTTTTCAAAATAAACATTTTAATTTAACATTATACTCATTATTGGGGGGTACACACTATAGCGGGGGTTCACAAACTTTTTAGCTTTTGACCTACAAAATACCAGCAGCAGAGACCTGTACCCCAAGTTTTCACATCAAATAAACAACGGACATCGTAACATTATTTATTACGCTATGTGTCTATTTTAATCTTATTATTTTGTAAAAACAAAAGAAACATTTTTCTTAGTTGTCATTTTTTGTGTAATTATTTCAAAAAAATATATTTTGGACCCCACGGTGGGTTCCGACCCCAACTTTGAAACCACTGCGCTGTGGCACAGCCTAAGTTTTTAGTCTTAATGTTCATTACTTTTACTTTTATACTTTAGTAGTTTTAAAACCAGTACTTTTACTTGAGTAAAAAGCTTGAGTTGATACTTCCAAAAAAGTATTTCTAAACCCTATCTACTTAAGTAATGAATGTGAATACTTTTGACACCTCTGCTGACCAGATTAAGTCACATAAATTGATCATGCATTTACTCGTGATTTTACCCATGTGTTAGCAAAATATCTCATGAACCCATTCTGAGCATGACATCTAACATTAGACTGCAGTTTAAACATGAAAGGCAGCGGGTGATATGCTTTCCTTAGGGAAATTCTAAGCATTTTTATTTTAATGTCGTTTGCTGGTTTTTATCAGCTAGCCAGAATCACTCTTTGTTCCATTAGGCACCTCATTAACAAGTATCTCTGGAAAATAATAAAACAAAGCAGTGAGCTGTTGTCTCTCCTGCATCAAGCATTGAGTGGTTTGTTGTGGTCATCTATAATATCATCACTAAAAACTCAACCCTTTAAATGATCAATAACAGCTGTGCAAACATTCTTTTTTGATAAAGATTTCCCCTTTTGGGGTCTGTCTGATGAGGTTTTGGTGAATGCATATAAAAGGAGCACAATTAGATTATAAAATGTGAACAGCTTTGTCTTCAGATTTTACATTTTGGGTTTTTTTCACAATAGTTTATCTCCAAATTTAGAAACTCATTCAGCATTAAAAACTAGGATTTGCTGCCACCTTGTGGCAATAAAGCTTCTGTTATTAAATCTGCTTGTAAATTTTCTCTCAAAATGTTTATTTCACAACACTTATTATATAAGATTTTATTGATTCATTGCAGTAATTAGGTCAATCAGGCCCTAAAACATAAAACTCACCGTTTCAGGCGTTTTGAACTGCATAGACTAATTCAAACCTTCAGGATGTAAAGGTCTAAAATGATGTACAGAACAATTTCAACAAACTGTGTGTTTCCAGAGCATTAAACCCTTTCTGTTTTCCAGCTACAGCACATTCAGGTTATCCCTCTGAACCTGCTCACCCCTTCACAAAGAGGGAAACACCCACAGTTGCCACAAGAGGACCTGAGCACTGGATCCAACAGGACATGAGGTCTGTCAGGCCTTCAGCTGGCAGAGTTCTTTTCAGGCATCCAAGGATCATTATTGGCCCAGCATGAAGTCAGGTGGATTATATTAGGACTGTTCCTCTCATTCTTTTCAAAATAAAACAATTTATTTGTTCGGGTTTTAAAACTCTGGCAGCAATAGGGAATAACTAAAACAAAGACTTCAAGAAAAAAAGGAAAATCAGAACTAATAATAAACACGTTTGAAGTAAAATGTACACAAAACTTTAACTCAGATTTAGAAAACCGCCTGAATTATAAATATTTTTAATGTGTTTCCTGATATGAATTGGCTGTGGCGGCCATCTTGAATGAGGTTGGCTCCACAAGTTAATCAGTTTTATGTGTACATCCAATGAATATTTCTGAAAAGTGTCATTAAAATCCATCTTGTGGTTAATTAGATATTTTGCTAACAAAGAGGCAAAGTTGACTCCAAATAATTAATGGCAAAATTAAAATAAAATGCATGCACATTGTTTGTGCTTAAATATATATGTGTGGATGACTCTCAGCTACTACTACACCAAATTTGAGGTATCCATATAATGATTAATTTCTGCAAGTTTAATTAAAATTAGTCACGATTATTTTTGCTTACAGTGATAACGTAACCCATGCTTTTATTCTGGAGGGAAAGCCCGCAGATTTCCGGTGCTGCCCCCCGTTATTTCCCTCGGACTTGCCGCAGCTCCTCACAGACCCACCAGGCGCACCGGCAGCCCCCGTCTCTGCTGACTCAGTGCCTTAAGAGCAGTCCCTTCACCCGGTGAGACAGCAGCCCGCAGCCCGCCCGCACCGCTCCGCAGTCATGGCTAAAACCGCAATCGGTGAGTGTTTTTTTTTTTATTAATCTGTATGTATTTGACTGATTATTATTTGAGCGGGTATGGTGATGATGGTGATGATGATGATGAGAGGATGTGGCGACACCCATGGCACAAAAGGATGCTGAGGGATGAAGAAGAAGAGGGAGCGGCCAAACTCCCCTGCAACTTAGAAAACTGCATTTACTCGCCTCACTGACCTCCTCTTTGCGTTTTGGCTGCGAGATTAATAGTAATTATTTATTTATTTTTATATTTTTATGCGTGATTATAAAAAAGCACGAGTCACTTTAGTGACGCATATAGCTATTCCTTTAATCTGAAAATACTAAAAGCAATAAAAATAGGAATATTGTTGATATCCCTCCCATGTGCGGTTTATTCTGGAGCATCATTTGATGGATGCTGCACCTGCCTCCCCGCCGCTGCCTGACTCACAGCCGCGCGCAAGCATAATGCAGCGACCCCACCCAACATCTCCGGTCCCCTTCAAAGCAGCCCCTGCTGCTCCTTACAGGGTGGGGAAAAAAACCTCTCTGCGTGACAAATCTTCTTCTGAGAAATAGGCCATCTCCTTTGGCTGAGACAGTTTTTTTGTGCAGTGACCGCTGCAGACATGAATTACAGGATGGGGGGGGGGGGGGCAGGGGAGAAAAAAATATCTAAAAATAAAAAAATAAAAAAATAGGAGCATCCACACCCTTCTCAAAGGAATAGCTTTGCTGTCGAGGGAAGAATTGATGAGTGGCGATGAAAATGAGGATTCAGACCATGATCCAGCCTTATTTTCCTCCCAGGAAGGAGTTTCAGATTTTTTTGCTCAGAAATAAAACGAGACTGCGTGCTTTTGCAGGCGGGAGGCCTTGGATGTTGAATTTCAAAATGAAGGCATGTATTATTTGTGGTTTATAAGATAAATGCCTGAAATAAAATGTGTTGTTGTTTTTTTGCATTCAAAAAGGATGATGAGTGGTGATCAGTCTGGAGGATAGTGTATTTGTTTTCTGGTTGACAGAACACCTGATGGATGGAGGGGCATGCAGAAGGACAGTGAGGGTCTACTAAACAATGATATCCTCCTCCTCCTCCTCTTCCTCTGAGGTTTGAGCTGAGGACAGGCAGACAGGGATGGGCACCGAGCAGACATCAGGCCACTCGTCGCTCACATGGTGGCTGAGTTCAATTTTTAATTCACAGTAAAGCAGCTGGAGGAGGAGCTTAATTCAGATTGTTTTTTTTATCATAATCACTTATGGATGAATTAGGTAGGACCAGATTTATGAGAATATGTGGATTTGTGAGCTATCAGTTATCTCGACTATCTCGACAAGCTGATCAAAAATAATTTACAAATTGATCTGCAGCAGGTGAGATATTTACTATTTATTCTGTCATTTCTATTCACTTACACGTGTGGTCATGTCCAGTTGTTTTATTAGGCCACATCCTGTTTTGATTGTGTTTTCTCATCTTTTGACCTTCCTCCCTTTTTGTTATCTGCATAAGCTTCCCTGGACTCATAATTCATCTTGATTTATCACCGGGTCCCATCGATCTGTGCGGCACACTCCCATTACCGCTTCAGATGACTGTTGCTCCTAATGACCGCCTGGGAGTGGTTGACCTCAGTTGGCTGAGAGCTCAGGAGATGTTGGCCACCTGCACATTCAGATTAGGATGTTTAACATTCTGGTTTCTCAAAAAGTGTTATTCTGTTAATCCAAACAGACTGTTTTAAAGGAAAAAAACTGCCACAAAATGATCAAGTTTCAGATTTTATTCATTAAAAATCAGTTGTTTTTTAAATTGAAGCCTCCTGCCACCAGCTCTCCATCTATCCAGTCTGTTCTTAGTGGTCTGGGAGCCACAGTGGTTCCTTTAACAGTCCATTTTGCTCTTGTGATTGCTTCATAATTTCCTGACTTTATTGTTGTCGGGGCGGCTCGACTGTAAAGTTGCTGATCATGCATGTCTGAGACTCGTGATGCGGAGCGGCTACAGCACCCAGGGGGGTCCGTGGGCCTTCCATGAAACCAGGTTGCATTTTGCTGGATGCCTTTTAATGGATTTGTTCATGGCTCTGTGTGACTGTAAAAAAATTAAAAAAAACTTTCTAGTCGTGCTGTTTGATGGGAGTGAAGATGAGGAGAGGCTGGGAGGCGCGGCAGGTTGTGCTGATGCAAAGGAGCACGGGAGGTGACGGGTATTGAAAAGGAGAGCAGCAGCTGAGATGGAGGGGCTGGGGATGCAGGGAGGGAGGCGGGGAGAATCTCTGGGGCGGGAGGTGCAGCAGATATTGATGGTCTGAGCTGTTTGATGGATCGGAGGTGGAGCTTTCTGATGGCGAGATGCTGACCTGGCTGGTTGGAGCTGAAGGATTAAAGCAAACCTCTCTGATATTTCTTTTAGTCTTATTTCAGCCTGATGTGAGAAAGCTGCTCTATTGTTGAATAAACGTCTGTGTACTGAGAAATAATCAGTTTTTTCATGAAAAATGCTGTATTTTGTGAAGCATTGAGAATGTAATATTTTTTTGATTATGGGTATATAAAGGAAAGAGTTTGTGATTTTGGATTAGAGCGCTATTCCAATTCACTTTAAGCAGTAACAGGAAGATAAGGTGGAAAATAAATCTGCTCTGACACAATAATAACACTCGGTTTATGCATCTTAAATGAACCAGCACTGTAAATGTTGCTCAATGTTGCAACAGCAACACATTATTTTATGTAGTGTATTATAAGAAACTCTTTAAAGCTGTTTGGTCAGAATTTAATCCAGATTATCTGCTCCAGGTTCAGACATCATGAGGTTAGTTTTGACTTTTAGGCAGCAACAGCCCTTTAAATGTATCCAGCCTCCCATGTAATCAGTAAAATTTGCTAATTACAAACCGAAGTGCTTTCCACCTGAGGGGGCTGCTTCCATTAGGCTGTCCTGAGGGCAGCTGAAGGTGGCAGATATTCCTGAGGGAGCTGCGTCTAATCCCTCTGTTTGAACGGCGTAGGTGTTGTGCAGCCAGTCGTTTCCTCCTTCGGTCTCTTTCCACATGCATCAAAACCCGTTCCCTTCCCGTTCCCTTTGTTTTCTCATCTAGAAAACAAAAAAAAAATCTCATCCGTGCCGTGCTCCTCCTCAGGGGAAAGGGTTAACAAGGCCATCAGAGAGTAGTGAGAGCTACATCTGAGAGTTGATCACATTACCGGGGCGTCTGCCTGTCTGCAGGGCAGAAAGCAAGACGCACACGGAGAGAGGAGAGAGTAATCAGGGTGAGAAAGAGGATTAAGCGGAGAAGCTCGATCACAGAAAATCTCATTTCTGCTTTTTGTGACTGTATCCTGCTGCAAATCATGAATCAAAGTGCCACATTTTCAGCTCCGCAGGCCTCGTGCTCAGGGTGATGGATTATTCCACCTCCGTGGCAGTCAGCATGCAAATCTCCACCCCGGTGCAGTCTAACCCCCCACTGCAACAGAACTCAGGATGTTTCACAACCTGCAGTGTGTTGCAGATATTTTTTGCCTCTCCCCCCCTGCAGGGACTGCTGCTGAACTTCAGACTCACATTAGTGCTTGGTGCCAAAAACATGAGACTAAAAAAAAAAAAAAACAAGGTTAGACAAGGTTGTTTGTTCTTTTCCTTTTTTCCCTTCTTGTCTGCGGTTTTGGAGCGTTTTGTTACTCCTTACTGAGCCGACTGCAGGTTGCCAAATCCTGACATTTAAAGCCGATGCCAGCTTTGTATGGGGCGCCAGGTGTTAAACAAAATGACACTAAAGCATTTTCATTGTTTAGCTCACTTTGTGAGTGTAAAATCCTTCTAATATTGTATTGTTATTTAGCTCACTACTATTACTTTTTGCAAATGTTTACAAAATGTTAAGTTAGGGTTAGTTAAATGTTATGTCTATAAATAATAAATCTATAAAAAAAATAAATCTTAAATGTTCTGGCTAAATGTTGACATTCACATTTAAGTATTTTGGAATGGAACACAATTTTTTTCATTGGTGTGCAGCTTGTGTTATGATGCTGCTAAAACTGCTAACACTGCTGACACTTCCCTAAACTCCTGAAACATTCCAGCACTTTCAGGACCTTGGACAGCTCCTTCAACCTTTACATTGTCTAAAGTCCTAAAATATTTCAGCACTTTCAGGACCTTGGACAGCTCCTTTAACCCTTACTTTGTCTGAAGTCCTGACCATTCTAGCACTTGCATGACCTTGGACAGCTCCTTTACACTCTTTAAAGTTCTGAACTATTCCAGCACTTTCAGGACCTTGGACAGTTCCTTTACACTCTCTGAAGTCCTAAAACATTCCAGCACTTTCAGGACCTTGGACAGTTCCTTATGTATCTAAGCTATACATCAAACTGCCAGACCACAGGTACCATCCATGTTGTTTCAAATGAATACTTTGAAATAAATGGCATCTTCAGTAGCATTAGCTACGTTAGCATTTACTTTTGTCTCAGGATGATGACATCAAAAGGCTGTGATCTTTTCTGAAATCCTTAAATGTGAGCTGTAACGTTTAGCTGCAACATTTAAGATTTAATTTTTACATTTAGATTTAGGATTTAATATTTACATATTACATTTTAATGTAACATTTAAATGTAACATTTAATAAACAGTGAACTAAATAACAATAAAATGTTAGTGGAAATTTTTTTAATACAAATGTTTATTTTACACTTGGAGCTCCATAGCTGTGCTTCTGCGTTTTTAACCTTTGATTTATGAATTTGCCAACGGACGGAAAAGTCGTGTTTCTGTGTTACGCCGATAAGCTTATCTTCAATCCACTGACCACAGAATAAAGAGATTAGAGAAGTCTATGGAGCAGAGCTGTGCAGTAAATAAAACTAAAGACCCAGCTTAAAGGAATGCATATCGCCCGCAGCCTTTCACGTCAGAGTTTTAAAGTGAAATGACTTCATGCTGAGATGAGAAGGAGCTGCAGCCGTTAGACAGAGAGTAGCTGTTGGTTTATAAATATTCCATCAAAATAAAATGCATATTCGATGATGCGCAGGGAGGCCTGTAGGGAACGGGAACATCTCGGCTGTTTGGGAAATTAGGCCAAGTAAGGCAGCATCCATCACGCTCATCTTTACACAACAAGACAAAAAGAAAAGCTTGGAAAACCCCGAGCAGCTCCGCAGCTTCTCACGTCCTTTGATGATGAGGTTTTGTTGTTTTGTTTTGCTTTTGGTGAATAATTATTCCTTTTGAGTTGTTCATGTTTACATCAAAGCTCTCCAGCGGAGGTAAAAGTAGGTTAATCATGTTTCGTCTTTCCTTTCTGTGTCACTGGGTTAGTGATGTTTCCTCTCCTCGCAGCTTACAAAGAGAAGATGAAGGAGATTTCCGTCCTCTCGCTCATCTGCTCCTGTCTGTACCCCGAGAGCCGCAAAAACATCCTGGGTGACTTTGAAGGTAGGTTCAAGCCCAGATTTTTTTCAATGTGGCAAATAAATTTGCAACTGCGGTAAGTTGTTTTTTTTTTTTGTTGTTTTCTGCTGTATGTGCAGACATGGACATCAAGCCACTTAACAAGCGAGCCTCGGGCCAGTCCTTCGAGGTCATTCTGAAGCCGCCCTCCCCCGTGTCTGAGGTGGCTCACTGCATCACCAGCCCCCCCAAGAGGGACATTTCTCTGGAGGACATCCAGAAGAAGCTGGAGGCAGCTGAGGACAGAAGGAGAGTAAGTTCCTGTCATTCTAACTGCAGCAACAATGATAAAATAAACAATACAACAAACTGAAAGGATTTGTTTTATTGCTGCAAAAATATCCTGATGCAACTAATTTAACTTTAGTGAGTTTTAACAGCTGCAATGAAAACAGTCCAATTTAATGTCAGCTTAACTCGAGCATCCCACTGATTCAAATGTGAATAATATCATCAGCACCAGTAAGCTATTGGAAAATCAATTAAACAATCATTTATTGATCAGTTCCCCAGTTTATTATTAGAACTCATTAAAACTGTGTGCCTGGAGAAAATCATCATCATCTTTACTTATAAAGCACTTTAACACAAGCCCTAGCTGAAACTATGTGCTGAACATCAGCAAGAAAAAAAAAGACAAAAACAGATGAAATCACAACAACAAAAAAATGAAGCGAATTAAAGCAAAGTTTAAAATTAAACATAAAACTGTATCCAGAACTTCATCAGGTGGCGTTAGTGTTTACTCCAGCAGTTTTTCAGATATAATGGAGTATATTGTGAAATGCAGGTCCACATTCAATGTAAACAAAACATTTAGCCTAATCTGTCAGAAACTAAATGGAAGTTGGAGTCTGTAAACAAACTGATAAATTTAACATTTGACCTGTTTTTAGTCACTTCGGCTGCTTTTGTAAACAAAAGCATGTGGTCACAAATTTAACTATTGGTATGAAAAGAATTGAGCAGAATTTGTTTCTTACTTCATGACTTAATGAGATATTTCTTTATAGCAGGTATTTAATGTGAGAGTATGAGTCACTGAACCAGGTGCAGCTCAGAAAACTACAATCTCAGCCCTTATTGTTCTAAATGATCTCTCTTGTCCTCCTCCTCCTCCTTCAGTCCCAGGAGGCGCAGATTCTTCGGATCCTGGCCGAGAAGCGGGAGCACGAGCGCGACGTGCTGCTGAAGGCCATGGAGGAGAACAGCAACTTCAGCCGCATGGCCGAGGAGAAGCTGCAGCTGAAGATGGAGCAGATCGAGGAGAACCGGCAGGCCTACCTGGCCGCCATGATGGAGCGCCTGCAGGAGAAGGTGAGAGGCGGGAAAAGGTCCAACACATGATGGACGAGTCTAGAATGAAGGATTCTAAACAGGCCGTAAACCAAGACGGAACGTTTTATTCCAAAGCAAAGGAGGAGCAAACAGGGCAGTAAAGCAGCAGAAAAAAACAACAAAAAATAGGGGAGAATAAAAGAAATATTAGACGGAAAGGTTGCTGGCTGAGAGTGCAAATTAAAAAAAAACACTTTTATGTGTTCTTTAAACTTCACTTTTATCCCAAATTTATTTAAAGAAATTAGTTGTCTTAGCACAAAAGTGCAAACAAATTCACAAAATATTCAAACTAAGGATTAATTTCAGACTTTATACTCAGAGATGTAAAGTAACAAATAATGCATCCCAAATTGTTCAACATCATTATTTTATTATTTCCATCTTTATTTTTATTATGGTTTTTATAAAAATGTCCTTTTGGAAATTCTAACCCTTCACTTTTACTCAATACATTTACTTTTAATACTTCATTACATTTTATAACAGAAATTGACTTTTAAATACAGTAAACGTCAGATAATTTATAACCTTTAATCAATAATATAAAGGAGGCATTAACTTTTAGCAAAAAAAAAATTATGATAAAATACTTGTTTAACTGAGGTACTGGAATTGATTCAACTAAAATAATTTTTAACAATAATTGTAAATACAGTAAAGAAGAAATCGAAACCACATAAAGTCAATTTTGGAAGAGCATAAATCCTGTTATGATTAACTGCCACATTAAATATTAAAAGTACTTTTTATTTTCTGCATGTGAAACGTTAGATCTTTTCTTTACCATTTTATTTGGCTCCAAATGTGATATTTTAACTGTGAAATAGCTTTTATTTAGTGCATTGTTCTCATGACAGCTGGGCATCTTTCAAGCCGAGAAAATAAAGTTTGAATTCTTTTTTTTACTCTGCCAAGGATAACAGAGAACTGACTTTAACTATCTTTAGCTGTATTAGTTTCTTATTTTTAGCGAGAGTTTTATTTTTTTACCTGATATGCTAGTTTGTGATAAAATGTGTCTTTATTTTGTATCTAAGTTTTTAATAAAAAAAATAATAATAAGGCATAAGAAATTAATGCTAAATTTGACTAAATTCAATAGTTTTTCTTTATTCATAAGGTATATTCTATACACATAAAAGTTACATAAAGCATAATTTAAATCATCATTAAACGTGGACATCAGAAATCTGATTAAAGGTGACACCCTCTGTTTTATTTTGCCCCCCTCCCTGCAGGAGAAGCATGCTCAGGAGGTGCGCAGGAACAAGGAGCTGAGAGAAGAGCTGTTGCCGTGAGAAGCGCCGCCCGTCCCCCCGCCCCCCCCCCTCCTCTCCACAGGCTCTACATCCCCACCTTCTGTCACCACCGCCCAGCCCCAGAGGACCACCTCCCGCCCCACCTCGTCCCCTACTCGTCCCCACCTCTCCACCCTTCTGCCTGCCAGAGTTACTTCCTCCCGCCCTCCCCCCCCCCCCCCCCCATCCCAACCTTCTGTATTACTATGAAACTACAAAAAGACACCACCCTGAGATAGCAGAGGTTCAAACGGGGTCGGGGAGGTGGAAAGGATTAAAATAAATTTAAAAAAATGAAAAAAATGAAAGAAAGAAGAAACAAAATTAATGTCTCCTGCCATTCCCTTCCAAAACGAATGTTTTTGCTTGAAACGAGAAGAAGGAAAAAATTAAAATTGACAAGCGACGGTGGTTTTTTTGTAAATACTTTTTTTGTTTGTTATATACGGTGCGATACAAGCAGCAAAAGTATTGATTGCAGTGTGCCATTTTTACATCTACGTTTCTGCTCCCTGCTTATATGGATGTGATCATCTGTTCTTTTTCATTCATTCGTTCATTTCATTCATTCATCGGGGGTTTGTTTTTCCTTCATTTCAGCCTGGGAATGCTTGTTTTGTGTGGTAACAAAGCTTAGGTGTTTGTTGTGAGTTTGCCAAGCTAGCTGATGTTGTGCTGCGACAGGCCGGGTCCTCACAGAGCCCACCTGCATGGCTCCGCCCCCCTCGTATGTTTCCCCTCCCCTCCGGCAGATCTGCGTTTAATCAGAGTGATTTTCCAGTTTAGATTTTTGCCAATGATCCACTTAGTGAGTGAAGGGAGAAGCCAATGGAAGGAGGAAGCAGAGGGAGGGAGCGGGCAAGGCGTCTGTGGGGGGCCGCAAGCTGTCACTGCACCTCCACTCCTGTGAAATAAGTAGTGACTGTCCTGCAGGAGAACACTATAGCATTTAATGAGCCCATCCTCATCCTCTTTCCCTTCATCTCCATCTTTTCCACTGTACATGTAAAAAAAAAACACTCCACATGCTCTCCGCACAGCCAACAACCACAGCACGGAGCTCAGGAGACCCTCGGAAAAATCCCCCAAAACTAACCCTCCAGTCACACACCTGAGGTTTAAGGTGCATCCTTAGAACGCTGGAGTTCAAAACCCCACCCAGCTTACTGTGAATCTACACTAAAAACAACAAAAAATAAGCAGCTTTCTCCATGTCACACGTTTTCCTCCATCATCTGCTGGAATCATCACATTTTCCACAAAGAAATAAGAGAAAATCCACTTTAACGTTGGCACAAAGAAGATATTTAAGCCATACGGGGCGTCAAGTCAAACATAAACATCCATGAAAACAGTATTTCCATTCATGAAGGTGTTTCTGAGCGCTACAGGCTGATTGTAACGAGGGCTGCTGGTGCTTGAACAGTCGGCTCGTAGATGTGTGTGAGTGACGTGTGTGAGCGTATATTTCAGAAAGGTCAGGTAGTTAAGTGTCATGTGATTTTGATCTGATTAGATATAAAGCGACTGCGACGCGGCGTGTAACAGTTTCCAGGAGTTTATTATCCTACCTGCTTCTCTTTCTCTCCTCCGTCCATCTGTGTGTTTCCTCCTCTCCACGTATATCTTTGTGAGCAAGCAGTGGTTAATAAAGATTTGGGGTTCAGTCAATAAACCCGGCTGTGTGAGTGTTCTTTCAGGAAAAAAAATGCAAATGTTGGAAGTTTTAGTGTTTTTAGAATAATGAAGGGATCTCCAACTACAGGTCTGCAGACTGACAGCAGGCCGCAAGGCATTTACCCCCGGAACACCAGTGGTTAAAAAAATAAATATTAATCAAACTTTTCATATATCATATAACTGCAAAAGTAAATAAAATTAATAACAAACCATGATTTAGTTTTTATTTTCATTTAGTAATTTGTTGTGCTGATAAAAAAAATAGTTTTGTGATCATTTGTTTAATTGCTTCCTTTGAACTTTGTGCTTTCAAAATAAAAGCAGTCAAATATGAGCTGCACCTATAAGATAATAAGAATAGACCTCTTCATACAGATTTACTAGAAATAAAAGTAAAACTTGCAATAATGTTTTAGAAGCTTGAAAGAATTCAGTCATTACACATATAATTATTTTTCTTTGTTTAATTTTTATTGTATTAATAGAGAGATATAAACTTTATTTAAAAAGGAACAATACAACTCAAACATTAATGTCACCATTTGATGTGCTGCACTAGATTATAGAATAAGCTAATCATACTAGAGGTTTTTTTTTCTGTTTATGTTCTACAGCCTTTGTTTTATCCTCTAAAGCAGTGGTTCCCAAAGTTGGGGTTGGGACCCTCTGTGAGTCATAAAACATCAAGTGAGGGTCCTCAGATGATTTCCACACATCTTTTTAAATCTAAATAAACTGCTAATGGAACATTTCCACCATACTTGTTGCAGAAATCACAATAGCTACATGTGAATAAAAATAGTAAAGTAATTATATTATATTATGTGATGCATCACGTCAAACTGAAAATTAAGTAAAAGGCAGTCATGGTGCATTGGTTAAAATATGTGCTACAATGGCATTTTGTCAAAATATAATGAATAAATACCTTATCTAGTTTGAATGAAATATCTGAAATATGATCCTAAAGAATTTCTTTTGAAGCTTTTTATAGCAAAACACTGCAGCACTGGTTAATCTTAATATCCAAATATTGTTGGTGGTTTCCTCTTTAGAATTATATTTGAAAAAAATCTCATTAGAATAACCTAAAAATAGGATTCAGACCAAATATTAATGAGTTATCTGATTAGGAAGACCAAACTTTAAAAGGCATATCTCTCAGGGTATCAGGATTATCCAAAACATGCTGAGGTTTTGACTGAATTTGACTTAATCCTCAGTTTGATGGGATGGTTCACATATATTCTAGTTATTATTCTAGTTATTATGTTTAACTGAGTTATTATTAAAGTTTGCAAATGTAAACCATTAATATCTGAAGTCACAGGTTTCTGCAACTGTTGTGGTCTGAAAGTTAGAACATTTGAAAAGCACTTTGCATTTATTTAATTTAGTGAAAAAAAAGATACAAATTTGACCTTTTTATTGACTAAACTGAGTTTTTAAATCAGCTTCCAGTGAATAAACACTGTAATACATTGTCCTGGATATATAATACTTTTATAGTTTATGCCAGTAATTCATGATACTTTAATGACCTGGGTTTTCATGACATGCTGTGTATCT
>JAUBOC010000149.1:8507464-8518892 GCA_032275365.1 Anablepsoides cearensis | reverse complement strand
TTATTGAAAACTCAAGACAGCCATAACATTATGTTTCTTTACAAGTGTATGTAAACTTTTGACCACAACTGTATCTGCTTCAGCTCTGACAGGCAGTGATTGCTACATCGTTCAGCTGAAATGTTAACAGGGGTTGCTTCTGGTCACACATTTACCAGTCAAGGTGTCCCACGTGGAAACAAACAGAAGCACCAATTTACCCCACAAAAAGCAGCATTTATAGTTCACATGTGCAGAAATTGGCAGCTCTGTTTTAACATCTGTGCCGTTTAAGCTCACCCAGGCAGCTCTTAATACAAAGACTTTATTGAATAGTTCAGGACTGAAAGGTTATAGAAAGGATTTTGCTGAGAATTTGATCACAAATCAAACGTAATTCTCAAGATCGAGCTGCGGACGGCTTTGTGTAAAACCTTTGGGACAATAACGGCAGTGTTTTTCAGAGAACTGTCGTGAATTCTCGAGCTGACGGGGAGGAGGACGAGGATCTTGACGTGGTAAAACACGGTTATCGTAATGCTAATATTAAAAACAGGATAAAAACAGAAACTAAGCTGGACACAGAGGCAACACATTAGCTTTGTGTTTATTTCTAAGGATTTAAAATAGAGCAAATGCCTTCCTGTCATCTCCGCATCAAACAGGATCAGGATCACAATCTGTTGCACGTTTTACATTAGTTTCTTTAGAGAAACACTCGTCCATGATTTGAGCTTTAAAATAAATAAAGTTCTCTACAAGAACCAGAGATTTTAACTGAAACTCACAAAGAAAAGACATCTGAAGACTTGACAAACTTGGGAAACAACCTCTGCCTTCAGACGTCTCTCTAAGCTCTTACAGCACCGGCCCTCTTCATGCACACACATTAAAGAGCCATAGGAGGAGTTGGAGGCACTAAGAGCATCCAAGTGCATTTAGGAAGGCCTGGGGGAACAACAGTTTCCCCTGCTTCCTTCATTATCCTACATCAGGGAGGGCTTCTCCCTCAAGCACACAAAACGTAGCTCTCCATTTCTACACCCTTTGCACCACACACACCTCCTCCTCCTGCCCATACCACTTCACTTAATATGTGATATTATTATGGTTACTCGAAGTGCAGGGTTTAATGGGATGAACAGAAGAAAATGGTCTGAGCTGAGGGAAGAGATTACCCAGGGCAATGCCTTGCATGAAGATACAAGTAGAGCTTTAGGGAGGAGGAGGTAAAAAAGACGTGGAAAAGGTGGAAGAATTTATTTGTCCAAAAAACGACTTTAAACCTGGATGGATTTGGAAAGAGACACTTTATAGGCAGCCACAAAAACTAGTGATTACAGCAGTGTTTTTCCACCGTGGGCAGCAGAAACTAAAGCCAGGTGACACAGCTGCATGATCCACTTCGTTCCAATTCTTCAGAAAAACTGAAGTGTAAAAATAAATTTAAATGAAACCCATGGGTATGTAAAACATTATGTTTATTTTATCAGGGTGTTTTTTTCAATTAGATCAAATATAAATCATAAATTAACTTTAAAATGTGTTGTACTTATTTAAATATACAACACTGCAGGCAGAAAAACATCAAGCTTGTCTGAACTTATATCCATGCATCTTTAGGGCTTTAATACCTGTAAGTGAACATTTTTATGTACGACTTGACTTAATCTTTGACTTACTAGGAAAGAAGAAATTAAACAAACGTTGTAACATAAAGGTAAAATAGTAGATGTGGGTGGCAGAAAAGCGGCTCACAATTACAAAAAGCTTTAAAGTGAATCTACGCACTCCTTCTGCAACATTTCTGTAATTCTTTTAGCATCTGTGTGCCAAAGCTGTTTGGCAGGACGGATCAACATAAAAAGTTGGTTCAACCACTTCTTCTTTTGTGACCCTTCTTTGACCCCCGCTATAAGTAATCTTTATGTTCCAGAGGCTTATGTACTAGAGGCTACTTAAGGATGCAAAGTACGTAAAACTGAATGCTCTGCAAAGATTTCCCGTCGGCGGTGTTTAAACAAAGCTTCTCATACTTAATGTTAAAGATTCACAGATCAGAAAAAACTTTTTGAAAAGCAAATAAAGAAAAACGCAGATGAGCTCGTTGAAGAGGCAGCAGGCAAAAAGTGAACGTTCTATACTTCAACTCTGGGGTTCTGAGGGTCTTAGTTATAAAAGGCAGGTCATAGCATCCTAACACTTCATTAAAAAATATATTAAGTAGTAAAAATGGATTTTTCCCCTTGTATTGGCGACCAGGTTTGTGTGGTTCTCTTACTGGGAAAAGAAAGGACCAGGATAAACTCATCAAAACTAAAAACCCAGGAGCAGCGTGATACTTTGAGTACTGTTCTGCTGTGGAACTTTGAGTCCTGTACTTTGTTACTTTGATATGTATCACATACCTAAACATTGTTACTGAACAAGAACATCCACATGGAAACATTTAATGATGACTGTATCTTTTTTTTTATATAAAAAAAGGTTCAACAATAGTTTGAGTAACGCAAACAACAAGGTGTTTACTTGCCCTCCATGTTCTCCAATCTCAATCCAATTAACCATCTAGTACTGGACAAACAAATCCCATCCACAGAACACCCCCTTGTAACTAACAGCACTGAAGGAATCCCTGCTGCTGACAACTTAGTGCCAGATACCACACAAAACCTTACAGGTCCAGTGGAGCCCTGCTGCAATAAGTGCTGTTTTAGTGGCAAAAAGTTGCACTTAATCAAAATTATGTGTAAATGTAAGAGATATATAAGCTTTGCTAGTTTGTCACATAAAATAAATAAAACATTATGGAGCGTTTAAAGTGTGACTCACCAGCATTTTCTGAGAGGGCAGAGAAGTCCTCTCTGGGGTAGGAGGCTGATGGCTGGATGAACATTCCTTCATCGAATCCCTCCTCTGGCTCGGGCTGGAAGTTGTACACAAAACGCCTGGTGGTCGTCTGCTTTTTCCTCCGCCCGCTTCCACCTGCGGGATCGGGTGCTTCTCGCTTCATCGCTGCGGGCGCTGCAGCAGTGCCGCCTGTGGTCGGCTCGTTCCAGACGAAGACCTGCGTCTGGCCGCTTGCCGTCCGGGTTTCATTGGTCTCTGCTGAATCGGATGAGGTGTCGTTGTGGTGGGTCCAGCTACCAGAGGCTCCAGGGGTCACCAGGGCACAGCCCTCACCCCCAACCACCGTCACCTCGATGTCATTACTCTCCTCCTTTACCCTGCCGTTAATGTCATCCTCCTCCATTGCATCTTTTCCTTGGTTGCTGCTCGCCTTGATAGATAATTTTGACAGGATGCTCGTGGCCCAGAAGTTGCTCGGCTTTCGGTCCAGCCCTCTCTGTCCCTCTTTAGCTACGGTTTGCCTCTTGTTGTAGTCTACCACCACTGAATCTGGAGCCTCTTGTTTAATGCTGATATTAAGGGCGTCCTTTATAAAAGCCCTACACGAGTGAACAACCTCTGTCATTTGGAGGTAGCTAGCAACAGTCATCACCTCAATGGCATTTTGGCTTGTGAGCAGCAGATTTCCAGAGTAGAGAAAGTCAAGGATAACAGAGAAGCCCTGCACGGCAGCGACATCCAGGTGTGTGACAGTGGCTTGGTCCTGGGCCTCGCTCTTGGTCAAACAGTAGAGGGTTTTGAAGTAGCGGCTGCCTGCCACCAGGATGTTCTTGTGTGCGCGGAACACCTGGCCTGAGACAACTATGTTCACGTCACAGAGGATGCCGCTTTTGCGCTGTTTGTCCAGCTCCTGTAGAAGCTGGTAACAGTAGGAGTTTTCATTGGGCTTGTTGCGGTAATCATCCTCCAAGCAGTTAGTAGAGGGGCTGGTGTTCTCTGAGGGTCTCACGGTCTCCTTTTGATAGAAAGGAAAGAGAAAAAAAAACATTATTGCAGAAAATGTCCCCCATGAGTACTTTACAAAAGCAAATGTAGTTATACACAAATAGATTCTCATCATATTGCACTTTGTCTATACAAAACACACAAATCCCCATGATTCCTTGTGTGACACTAGTGCACCTGCCGAAGAGGTGAAACAGGTTTGACAGGCTTCTGTTAGGAGGGAGGTCAGAATGAGGCAATGAAAGGCATACTACTTTAAGGCTTGGTAGTTAAATAGCCATAATCAAACAGTTTCCTCAATCAAACTTTAACCTCACAACTAGAGATAAAAAAGGCAATGGAAGCCATTATTATGCTGTTATCTACCCTAGAAGTTAGTGCATACTTTGTCATTATGTCTCAACTAGGCACCCTTCGTTCAGTGAATAATTTGATACACTTCCCAAAATGCCTTTTTTGCCATGGCGGGAAACATGTCTAAACTTGCTGCATTCAAATACTATGAAATTAAGGGGTAAAGCATAGTGACAGGATGGCACACCTGTTTTCTTTACTCAACTGTGTGGAACAGCTATCAGTGATGCATCTGTGTAAGCTGCACTGCAAAATACAAAAAAACTGAACACGCAAAATTACTAACGCGTGACTTCAGAAAAGTATTATAAGATCCACACATAGAACATTTTCGGAAGCTTGAAATCTATTAAAGCAACAAAAATTACTTTCTTTAAAATATATTTTCTATTGTAAAATTGATCAGCGTAATAATTTTACTTGTGTTTTTTTACGTGTCCTTTTCTGTTCATTTTCTAAACGTGTTTAAAGTAAAACAGGGCATAAATAGGACTGACGAGTGTTAAAACGAAAACACAACCTGCCTGTTGCATGGGAGGAGAACTGGCACAAGCATTGAACTACCCCGCAACACAGCCCACTCACCAGGGTATTCACACAGCAGGGAGGGGGAGGGGAGGGCAAAGGGCCAGCATGATATGGAGCACAACAGAGGGGAGTGAACATGCATGCATATGCTTACAAAACGCAGTGCGTCGTTAAACCACATAAGTTGGGTTGAGGTAAATGTATACATGCTCAAATAATTATAAAAAACAAACATTTCTGCATAGCAAACACATGTAAATACATGCTATCTTTGTTTTTTCCATCCCACATACCACTATACACCAGCAGGGCATACATCTCTGGCTCATTTTCGAATTGCGCAGCAGATGTCCTAATCCAGAATAATTCACATTGCTCGAGCCCTGCATTTTTGCACCCACCCACAACCTCCACCGTGCACACACAAGCACACACACGCTGAGAAAACCAAGCTGCCGGCACATACACACAGCTGGGGTTTCGTCCTGAGTAATTCAGATTAAATCCATTTCTCAGAGGTCCCCCCCCCACCCACCACCCCTACTCCCTCCACACTGCAGCTCTTGTCCAGGGCAGCCCGGGCACAGAGGGCCGTATAGGGGAGGAGGGCGCTTATCATCCGCTGCCACAGCTGGAGGGGGAGAGATGGAGAGAGATGGGATGGAATAAAATGAGAGGCAGACAGAGGGAGAGATGGTACAGAGGAGGGAGGGGGAAACATGGCTTTGCAGGCAGTAAAAAAAAGGATGAAAAGATTAAAAAACAGAGTTGCATTACAGAGCTTTGATGAAGAAATCACTGAAACAAGAATGACAGTAGTACGCAGGAAAACTAACAAAAAACAACAACACAATGCAAATGAACAGAGAACAATGTAAAAACAGGCAGAGGCAGAAAATGTGGGGCAGAAAGTGTGTGTGATAGAGGAGTTGTTGGGTCACCCCGTTTTAGTATTCACATTTCACAATAGCTCGTGTTCTCCCCGAGGCTTATTGTCCACTCACTGTGGGCTTTTTGTAAAACGGCTCGGCACTCACTCTCTTATTACACAGCAGCTCCCACTCGCAAACACAGAAAGAAGCCATGGTGCATGTGGGTGAGGCTAAGAGGCTGAGCGGAGAGGGCAAAAAAAAAAAAATATTCCACGATCTACACATCAAAGCCTCTGAAGGGATATGCTCATCCTGATGAGTGCAATAGAGGAATATATTTGTGTGTTAAAGCCACAGGAAGAGGAGCTATATGCGCTTTCAGGTTATATTGTCAGTGCTTACACCATTTGGGATGCTTTATTTAAATTTATGTCTGTTCTCTTTGGACAAGGTCTAAACTTACCATTTAGAAATATAATAAAATGAAAACTAACTAATAGAATAGAACTATTATAAATAAAAAAGTATCTGGGAGAACGCTTCTAATATATTTGTAAATTAAAACAAGTCGCTCCACCTTCAAATACCACAAATTCTTGCAGCTCTATTCCAGGTTAAAGTCTGGGTATGCACCCAGGAGCCGGACTTGGCCATCCTGGTATGGATAAGTTGTTTCATACTGGCTTCATCAGCAGCATCCCTTCTCCAGATGTGCCACGTATGAGCTGAGAGCTTAGAGGACCAGCAGATCAACCCTGCACTGCAGATGCTGGAGGCAAAAACCTGCCTGAGCCAAGAGAAAATGTGGGGACAATATCAGCCTCCCCCAGTAGCTACGTGGCTACGATCTTATTTCTGCCAGAGATGAAAAAGGTGGGCAAAGTAAAGGGAAATCTTTTGATCTGGGTCAAAAGTACAGCTTTATAATGAAAAGCAAGTTGACAATGCCTGGATTCAATAAATCTAGGTGTATATGAATACACCTAGCTTAGTGTCACACTGAGCACAGTAAAAAATATGCTTGAATTTATAGGGGAAAAAAAGTTTAAAACTTTGTCTAAAAAATACATAACAAACCCAAACAAACCGCAAAGCCTGAAGGCCATCAGATGCATGACAAACATTTAGACACGCCTCTAGCAGATCATGTGATACAACATGTCCCTGAGCAACATAATGAGCCACTGGAGACAGTTTAGTTTACCTTTAATGCACAAGTTTGCCTTCATTCCCTAAGTTGTACCCCCACCCGCCATCCATCCATCTATCCAGTCCCATGACCAACCCAACCCTGAGGCCACCTCCACCAGTTCTTTGCCCAATACCCCTGCATCCGTCACTTTGCCTGCCCACCCCTCCTCACACAACCCGTCTGTCCCCCATGACGCTAGAACAATATCGCAGTGTGCATTTGGCCCAAGGTGTGGGAGGACTGCACTCAGCGTCTCCCTGCTTCCAAACAATGCTACAGAGCTGGGGGGGGGTGTCACAAGCAGGGTCCTCAACGAGAGGAATTTTCCCTCTGGCGCAACACCACCCATTCCCCTGACCTGTGGCCCCCAATAAACATCCCATCTATCTACCAGGCACCAGACTGTGGTGGGAGTGTCCCCTTCGCCATTTGGGGAGTCTCAGTAAACATGAGTGTTTGTCATAACCAAAATGAAAGGGTGAAAATGACCTAATAGTGCAGAATGTGTCTGAACTTCCTTTATGAGAATCAAGTGTGGTGATCTAATCTTACACTCCATTAAGACCAACACAGAAAGCTAGTTTGTTCAGTACATTAAATTAGTTAGCATGCTTTTTCTGAAATAAATACAAGATCTTTATCCTCAACCGGCAAGAATATATTGTGTTGGGTTTTGATGGCAAGCATTTCAAAGAGATATGAAAGCACAAAAGTGGTCAAATAATCAAGGAGAGGCCAGCTGTGAAGAACTGAAACCAGTTTCACATGTCAACTCTGTGAATTTCTGTATGTTATGAGTAAAAGGAAGTGAAGTAGTAAAAAAAGTTTCAGTTATAGTTTTTTAATACCTGGCCATGATGAGAAAGTACTCTGAGGGCTCTAATGTTGGTTGGACACATAAGTGATGTGTAAGAAGTGCATTTTCTATAAAATATTTTAGGTCATTGTTGCCTTTCAGAACCTAAGCCGTCAAGACAAACATTTCCAAGGCATGAATAAAATTTGTTCGTCCTACATATGTTATCTTAAATCTGATTTCAGAAAAAACAATCTACTTTTTCCCACCACCATCGCCTTTTCACCAATGAGCAGTGTAGAGAGCAATCTGAGCACAAGACAGCATGGAGGAAATTAAGGACAACGGGCCCCTTCTCCAAGGATACCCACATTTATTACAGCTGCCTGGGTGTACTGAGGATAATTGAATTAGCTTTAACAAATGCAGCAGAAGCCTGACTAACATCAGGAATGGATGACTAGAACAAGACATTGCCTTATTACACTATAATTTCCCTTTAATGTACTGCTTCACAATGCACCCAAGGAGAGTTGCTTATTATGTTATTATATGTTGTGTTATTATAGGTTGATAGATAGGAGTTGTAAAAAAATATGGTAGAAATAGATTTCTTTTTCTACATTCTTTCAGCGGAAGTAGCACAAAACACCTCTTAATACAGTGTCTGGGGTCCTTGTTACTAGGGAAAAGCCAGACCAAGCCTCTAATCCACTCCTACTGCTCTCCTTACCAATTAGAGATGCGTACGAGTTACTGGATGACTTTAAGTAATTCTGATTAGTGATTGCGTGTACAAAGGAAGGAACTAAATGTAGGAGTGAAATCCTCTTCGCCCACACATTAGAGGTAAATGGTACCCCGCTCTTAATTCGCCTGATAGCTTAGATCATTGTGACAACATAGGCAAAGATGCAGTCACGTCCTGGAAACAGAAAATAGGGGGTTTCTGAAACAAACTGCGCGGCCAGATCAGCCCCTCTTGTTTTTGAGGTCACTGAAAAAGCGCTGCAGAAAGGTTGTCTACTGCAATAAAATTAATACATGGAGGAAAGCTACATTTCAGTTACAAATATATTTAGCAGCGATCAATATGATTTCATACCTCTTCCAAGCTTTAATTGATATATGGCAATATAAAAACAGATCATGTTGTAGTCTCCAACAAATCAGGTCAAAGTTAAAGTTTAAGACAAAAAAATAACAATAGGACCAACAAATCTGGTAGTAATGAAAACAGATATAGGTATATGCAGTACCATTCTACTATTGACATCTATTTTGCTCATTCAAATCCATTCAAAGGTTTTGCCTCTGGGCGGTGAAGCAAGCTGTCAGGCTGGAGGTAACATGATTTACTCTCCTCTTCTTGTTCGGCCTTGCAAGTGACACCATCTATGGATTTTGGGGGGTCATTCTAGCACAATGCCTCTAATTTAGCTCCCTAAAGGGAGAAGGAGGAGGTGGCTGTGGAGGAAGAAATGTACCAGAGGTCACTCGTGACTGCAAGGCAGCCTGAGAGGCGGGGGGTTGGGTAGGGGTGCGGTTCCCCAAAGGCAGTCAGGGTCAAACCTTTGCTATGGTGTGACCTCTAACAGGCTGACAATCAAGAAGGCTGCTGATACAACTGTACTACATTTCAGCAGCACAAGTATCGTGCAATATTTGCAGAACAATCATTTATATCGCAATGTGAGAATCAGCCTACAGTAAAAAAGCAACCTGATAAACGACCATAATGTGAAAGAACTATAAATATGGCTTTAGTTTACGTTGCCCTTTAAGTTTGTAAGCATATTTTTTAGGACTACTATAAAAGCATTGTTAACGAACAGAAAAAGCTGAAGTGACTGAAAATAGGTCAGCAATGGCAACTTCCATGGAAGAGCAATTTGAGACTGAGAAGTGTGGCAATTTAGATGTATTGCTATGCATTTTACGTTTGTATTTGAACTAAAGTATGCAGGGAAAAGTGTTTTGTTTACACTGAGTATGGACCTGCATTTCATATTTGCAACCTGAAACACTGTAAGAGCAAACACATTCAAGCTTCACTATTTGATATTGTTCAGAAAACATACAACTTACAATAATAAATCTAACAAGCCTCAACTCAACAGGTTTATAATGTGCAAATCTTTTTGTTTTATTTAAGCATATTGAGTGTAGCTAGCAGGTGTACAGAAGCAGGTGTTATCTGACGTAATTAAAGCTGCACTTATAATTCATTCTTTAATGTAATCAGGAAGAGTTGTGTCACCCTTACAAAAAAGAGGAACGATTTTATTCTCCACTTTCGTCATTGTCCATCTACCTCTGGCTAGCAATGCCTCAAGCTGTTAGCTAAGCTAATCGTTAGCT
Organism: Anablepsoides cearensis; assembly: GCA_032275365.1. NCBI lineage: Eukaryota > Metazoa > Chordata > Actinopteri > Cyprinodontiformes > Rivulidae > Anablepsoides > Anablepsoides cearensis. The sequence continues at coordinate 8,508,955 of JAUBOC010000149.1, read as the reverse complement.
CAGGTTAGCAGGCTGATGCTAACTAATTAGCCCGGGGAAGGGATTGTGAAGCTTAGGTAAAAGCCTATTTTCGCGTTAGTTGTTTTGCAGAAGTTTAAGAAAACGCCACCAAAGTCGACAAACCAATCAGGCCATGACATATAATAGTTGCCGAACAGGTATTTCATGTTTTCTGGTGAAGTAAAAGCAAGCTAACGTTACCTGTTTGGTGGGGTCGTTTCTGCCGTGCTCAGACGACAGGTGATGTCTCAGCAGCAAGGCCCGCTTGTAGTTTCGGCTGCCTTTGACGAGCTCGTCGCTGTTTTTAGTGGCAATGTTGTGACACCACGAACAAGACATGAGTCCCGTCTCTTGGCAAAATTTCAGCCACGGAAACTCTTGCAGCCACGAAGCGTGGAACAGTGAGTGTTTCTGAAGCAGCGTCTGCGGTCTCATCTCTACCCCCGATTTCCTGGAGCCCGTCTCGCCTCCCCTCGCAGCGCTCCGAGACCCCTGGCCGTCTTCGTTGCCGCTGCTGCCGTTGTTGTTGGGATCGTTCCCCGCCGTCCAGCTGCTCCCCTCTCCGATCCCGTCGTCGCCTCCTTCGCCGTCCCCAGTTGCCCAAATGCCCCCTTCCGGGTCTTCTTCTTCCTCCGCGTCGGGCTCCGTGCTGTCGCTGACGGACCCGGCGCCCTCCACTCTCTTCTGCGACGGTCCTTTCGCTCCCAGATCCCTGTCCTCCTCTTGATCCGGCCTATTATTCCCATTAAAATGTCGGTCTTGACAGGCCGGGGCCTCCCAGCTGTTATAGTTCCCCCCTCCGATGCCGCTGGAGCCCGTTAACCCAGCTAATCCACCTCCTCGGAAAGCCAGCGATCTGCGGTTTCTCTCACCGGACATTTTTTCTTCTCGTTATGTATAAATATCACAATCTTCACTTTCTCAACAGTATCTCCTTTCCGACTGAAAAAAATCTATTTACAAGCGATGAATTGTCCCGAAATAAAGAGATCGACCGCCGTCGTTTCTTTTCACCGCCTGGCCCTCCCGGTGAGAGTATGAAGGTTATGCGGAAATAAATAAAGGTTTTAAACGCATAATGAATTTCAGGGTTCTCGGTGCGTCCGCGCAGGCCCCGCAGAGGTCGAATGGCAACGACTTTCCTTCCCACAATGCACCTCGACCAGCAAAGTGGGGGTAGGGAAGGAGGGGGGGCTTTAAGGGGAGGCGCGCGTGTGTGTATGTGTGTGGGGTAGAAATGAGGGGTCTTTTTTGTGTGTGTTTAAAGGCTGCACCCTTTTTTCCGCATGCTTTTAATCTTTTAACTGTTTCCTCTGTCCATAAAAGTAGATTCGTTTGTCCCTCCTTAGCCCTTGTGTTAAACATTATGACCATAACAGTCACGTGACCTTTCTGCACGAGCATAGAAAATTGTCAGCTGGACTGGATTATTATTATTATTATTATTATTATTATTATTATTATTATTATTATTATTATTGCAAATGTTAT
>JAUBOC010000149.1:8465867-8500531 GCA_032275365.1 Anablepsoides cearensis | reverse complement strand
CTTATTGAAAACTCAAGACAGCCATAACATTATGTTTCTTTACAAGTGTATGTAAACTTTTGACCACAACTGTATGTGTACAATTACATATTTATTTTCCAGCTCAGAAAAGTATTGCCTATTAACAGAATATCAAAGGTGGAGAATATAAGGGGAGAACAGATGTCATTTTATTCAGGTTTGAAATAAACTACTGACTAAATTCTCTTCATGTGCTGTTTGATGCTTTGTTTTATTTTATTTATTTCTATGTCGATTGCTCTGTAAGACTAAACTTTTAATTCCTCCTGAGGTCTTTCACAAACTGCACTAAAGGTTCCCCTTTCCATCAGTTTGCAATGGAGATGAGGCGATTGAACCTAAAGTGTTGCCACACTAAACTTAATTCTGCATTTTTTCAGTTTATAAATTAGTAAGGCAACTCTGCTCCACAGTAAAGTTTTGTCAGAATTTCGCGTATTGATTTGGACTAAGTTGATCTGATTAAAGCTGCATTATTTTAACAATGTTTTTACAGATGTGCATATAATTAACTTTGTTGTGTTTTTTTTCTTTTATAAAGCCAGCATTTAATACAAATAAGTAATGGTTCATGAATCCAGTGTTTATCAGGTTAATGTAAATATTTTAGTTTTTGTAATTCAATCAAAAAGAAACCCTTTAAAAAGGTGTGTCATTTCTTTTTTGTACAGTTGCTGCTGAAGGTGTCAGACTAAATCCACGTGCACGTCTTTGTTTACACTGTTACGTAGTTACGTCACTGGACGCACCCCGCCCTTTACGTAGAGCGAGCTGCCAGGCAACATACAGAACAGGAAGTCGCGGCGCGGACAAGTGAACAACCTGCTCACTTCTGGGACTTCAAAAACAACCAGCAGCAAACTTACAGCTGAACTATGGAGGACGCAGAAAAAGGTGAAGACTTTACATAATTTTAATAACCTGTCAGTGTTCTTACCGACGTTATCTTTTAAATACTTTGTTTTATACTAAAGTTAACAAATTAGCTAAACTGAAGTACTGCGACAGAAATTAGTTTTGCCATATGCTACCTTTCTATTCTAAATTGGTGTGTGACAATATTTAAAGACACAAACTACACAGCTGCCTTTTATGTTAGACCAATCTTTATTATTTATTTAATGTATTAATTTTAACTTAATGATTTATTTTATTTATTTATAAATTTAACGCTGAGTGTCACACGGAAGTTATCGATTAGCTTAGCCAGCGCGTGACATTTTTAAGTTTTAAAGCCAAGAAACCAGCTAACCTAACAGAGCGCAAAAAAGGGCGAAAACTGGTCTTTTAAGAGCCGAAATGATAATTGCACGAAGTAGTCACACCCGTTTGACTGCTACGTGCGTCTGATGTCTGATTTAGTCACGGACTGTGGAAAAACACGAGTGTACACGTTTGTTTTTGCACACCTCTCGCTTATGAGGATTGTGACACTGTGAACAATTCACAGCTATGTTGTCTGTCTTTCCTCTCAATAATCCATCTGAATGTTTTTATTCCTGCTCCTTTTATGCCTCTTCAATACTGGCTAGTTTGTAGCACTTCAGTCCAAAAACTCACTTTAATTTGAAAGAAAAGTAACCGTAAAGGCCTCAGTTCTCTCAATCACAAGTCTTTTTGATTGAATCAAGTGACTGCAGCTTATCTACCTTCCTCCAATAGAGGATGCAATCTTGATCTGCTTTTTAAGTCCTCAACCTGAAATTCCAAAATACAGTATTTGCTGAAGTTTGATTTTCCATTAAATAAACACAAAATATGGAGTGTACCCTAAGGACCAGTAGATGTAAGCTGTTTGCTTTGTCCTTGGCAGACTAAAAGAAGGATACAGTTCAGGTTAATTTATTAGACAACTGTTACAATTCTTTTATGTATAGTTATAATCACTATTCTACATTTTATTTTGTACCGTGCATGCACATGAAACATCAACAATTCAGGCAGTAAATATCACACATTTTTCTAGTTTTACGTTTCTGTGCTTCAACAAACCTGGTTGGAACAAATGGGTGATTAACAGGCTTCTGCTGAACTTGAAAGGTAAAGAGGGAAGTTAACCACTGACTCAGGTGTGTTGGAGCAGGGAAATGACAAAAAACATGTAGGGTAGGCCTTGAGGGCTAGGTTTGACACCACTGTATTATACTTTAAAAAGCCAGTGTACACCAAAGACAGCCCTTTTTGCACAAGCTTTTAAAACTATGAAGTTATGTAGTAATTGCTGTTCCCAAAACAAATAAATTCAGTATTGCATTTTTCAATTGAAGCCAAGCAGAAATGAATCTTTATCCTTCCATATTGTCATTGCATCATAATCAGAATTGGGTTTTCTGTTTATATTTTGATTTTGCAACAGCTGGAGTCACTATTGCTTGCAGATATTTAAGGTGTCTGTATGCTGTTGCCACACAGTGACAGTGTCAGGATTTTTTGCTGGCTGTTGCTGGAGGAAATGTCTTTTTTCTTTGGTTAGTTTTTTAGTTATTTAAATTTAAAATCTTTTCCCAGTATTCAAATAAAAAATGATTTTTATAAAGAATAGATGGAGGCAAGTTATCAGATTTTAGCAGGTCAGTGCATATTGAGTAACTGGTCCTACTAAAGAGTTTCCTTTCCTCTCATTGTGTGTGCATGCATGTGTGTAGATGACCTACCTGATAACCAACATTTCTTTCTTTGAGTGATTACTTCTCTGGCCTGAAACAGTGTTTTGTTGTCCTAAAGATGTACCGGCAGCAGCAGACTTTGGGGTCTTGCACCAGTGATTTGTATGATTTCTAACTCAAGAATACTGTTCCAGGCCAAATGTGGGTTTTATCTTAATGTTTTAATATTTAAAACCGCATCTTCTATTTTTTGACTTTGGTGCGGATGTTTCCTATTTCTACAACTTGAGGTTTCGGACTCAAACATGTTTATAATGACAGCCAGGCTTAGTTTTTCTTGTTTTTCCCACTCATTTGACTGATAATATTGATCATGAGGACCAAGCAACAATTTTGCCTTATTAGATTTCTTTGAAGTACAACTGGAGGCTTTCAGCTCACACAGACAGGGTTTCTTCACTTTAAGCAGTAAGCTGAACAAAATCATGTATATTTGGATGTATCTGAGAAGTTCACAACATAACAAGAAGTTTGGGCCTAAACGCAGCTGCTGTCTGTATCTGAATTTATACAGTAAAACCAAAAATTATATAGATGAATGAAATAAAACTGTTTGTAGGCTTTGTTACATAGTAGAAAACAAGCAGTTTAAGTTGAGCTTGATTTTTTTTTTTCTTTGACCTGTGAGTTTTTTCTCACCGGTCTGTTTTTCCACGACACTGCAGAGAGAATACACAAGTTTCTCCCTTTTAAAAGAGGTCAGTGTGAAAAATGACTGTTCCTGCATAACTTAAAAAAATACAAAATGTAATCTAGTTTTTTTTAGATCTTTCTATTTAAGCGACAGGTATAATATAGACCATTTCTGTAATTAAACCTAACCTCTAAATCTGTTTTCAGTTTCGCTACATAAGGAGTTTAGGATGTTTGAGCGTGACAAAAAAAAAAAAGAGTAGTTCAAACATCCTGTTTTTATTTATAATTATCATCCTGTAACTGCACATCATATCTCAGAGCAGGATAGTAGTCCAGTACAAAAACATATATAAATTGAAAATGTTCATGCATGCTTATTGATCGTCTCCACAGATGCCAATTAGCACAATGTTTGCCAATAAAAGCATCAATAATTTTATTGACAGCAAAATCTTATTTGACCATTTTTCTTGATTTTTTTTTCTTCTTTTCCTGTTGATTAAACTTTTTCATTTTTGAGCTTTATTATCAAATAATGGTGGTTCTTGGTGGATTCTTGGAGAAAGCAGAATATTTTTTCCCGTTTCCTGTCTCTTTGCTAATAAACCACAACAGAAGCATAGATTGGATGCACATGTACAATATCTGCCTTTCTTATTGTTTTCCCATGATGCACGTCTCCTGGGATCTTTGTGGGGCCCAGTTGTTGCCCTCATCCATGTCTCATGACTCTTGTTTTTGGCTAATCATGTGACACACTATGCCTTTAATAGTAAGGTAATATACCTCATGCTGTGCTTAATTAGCCACTGAAAACGTCTGTTTGTGGTTGCAGTGTGTGTGGATGGATATGTTGGGTTGTTTCTATTTTTGTTTTGTGTCTATCTTTTTTAGTTTGACAAAATGCTGACATTAGTTGGAGACATTTGCTGATCTGTGATGTTTGTTATATTTTTAACTCAACCTCCCCTAGTGTTTTAAATATGATTAGTATTTCCTGTAACAGTAAATACTTCATCTCATCATTGCCAAAGATATGAGAGTATTCTGTTAATATATATTTGAAGTAAGCATCCTGGGTGAATTTAGTTTAAAATTATTTGCAGCAAAAAAATGACATGTCTGTTTATTTTTGTAAGGTGTCAGAAGTGAGCAGATACCACAGACTACTCAGTTTTATTTAACGTGAATAATTTGTCTGGCTGTTACTTGGAATAATTAGATTTAAGGTTGAAAATAGGTTAGAGTTGTTTTTTTTTTCTCATAGTCATGGTCGATAAGGAATTTGTCCCTGCAGTGCCTAAATCCTGCTAGCAGACGCCCTTGCTTGTCTGGAAGTGTTTCCTGGAAAAGATCGGCACAGACTTGCTCGTCTGGCTCCTTCAGAACAGGAAAATAGTGTCTGAGCAAGACGACTCATATTCTGTGATTTTTAAACATTTTAAATTCACTGTCTGATTTCCCCTTTTTCATAACGTGACGAAGTAATTTAGCTTATATGTGCTCAATATTTGTTGTTGTTGATGTTCAGATTCTCAGTCTCTATTCTTGCTGCAGTTAATGTCTAATTTCAAGGCCTATATGAACATTTTCTGTGATGCACCTGCGACCTGTTCAGGGTGTACCCCACTCCTTGCACAGCTGCTGAATATGGGCACCAGTGACCCCTGTGACCCTAAAAGGGACAAGTGGGTTAAGATAATGGATGGAGGGATGTTTACATTTTCCTCCCATTATCATTAGTTATCATACAGTGATTCTTTCTCTTACTAGCTAAAATGAAACATGATTTTAACCTTCAAATGGCTGTACAGCCTTGTAAGGATATCATGTCATTAAAGTTGTGCTGGAAGGTTAGATAGATTTTTTTTTATTGTTTTCTTTCTGCTTTCTATTGAACCAGCTGAACATAAAACACTTTCTGTTGTTCATGGTGTATTAAAATGCTTTGCAATTAATAAAATAATTACAAGTTTATAACATGAAATCTAGCTGTAGGATTATTCTTGGGTTTTTAGCTAATCTGATCACACAGTTGTTTTTTTTAATTACCACACAGCAGTTTTTGTGAGACCCACACAGAGTGCTGGGTGTAGCTTTAGGCATCCTCTCCTCTCATTCAAAATGACTAGCATTACTGCTGCCCCCAGTTGGGCTGGCCACCACGGATTAGCGCTTCACTGTAATCTGGGACACTGCAGATTATTCTTTTCATCTCATGCGCCCCCTACACTCACTCACACACACACATATCATGTGACCCTCTCACACAAATGAAACCATCTCTGTTTCCTTTTTTGGATGACGAGCTGAATGTTAGTGAGAGGGTGAGGAATCAAAGAGTTGAAATCAGGGCCCCTGCCCTGCTGACGACGACGAGCATCAGAACACTGGTGGCGCAAACCGATGCACCCAGAATTGACCTTTGGGATTATTGTGGTGAGGAAGAGGGGCGGGGTTTATGTTCTGCAACACCTGCTAGCAAAGACAGGTAACTTATTAACAGCCTGCAAGGAGCAGAGCGTTTACATCACCTTGGTCTGCTGCAGAAAATGAGTAAGAAAAAAAAATGTGTTGCTTTGTTTTACTTTGACCTTTTGACTACTTGACAGGCATTATAAAAAAAAATCACCTAAAGTGTTCATTTTTATCACATAAACAGCAAGAGTCCAGGGTGCTGTAAACACAGAGGCACAGTGACGATCGACACGCGGCTGAATCACATGCAGACAATCAGCTCTTGGCAGGCTTTGCTTTGGTAGTGGTTGGCAGCGAGGCGGTGGTTTTTCTCTCTGACCATCAACACACGGTAAACATGGAGCCGCTGGACGAATACCACTCTCCATTTGACTTTGACCAAGGAGTCAACAGCAGCTTCCTCTACCTCTCTCCGGCTGACAGCGACACGCCGCCCAGCTCACCAGCTGTCAGAACCAGAGGTAATCACGAGAAGGAAAGGGAGAGGCTGGGTGGAGGGTGTGTGTATATGTGTGTGTGTTTGTGAGACATGAGGACAAAACATGGGTTTGGTTCATTGAACATAAAGAATTTGGGGGAACAGGTTATTTTTGTAGCTGTTTTGTTTTCAGACAAAAGCTGTACTTTTTATGTAACCTGCCTTGATCCTTTCTTTGTTTTTACCTTTAACCTCTTCTTTATGTAGTTCTTTGATCGAATTGCTGAATGAATTTATAGACACTGAGTTAATTATACTGCCTCAAGCTGTTGGGAGGTCCACTGTAGCCCAACAATCTCACAACACCACATATTTGTGCTGACTGAGAGCTTTCTGTTTACTGAAATGTCTTGGCTAAGTTTCAAAGCTTCTTCTTCACAATATATGGTGTAGTTTTTCACATTATTGACTTTTTAGAGGACAAGGTGTGTTTGGTTCTGGACAGGTTGACAGACTCTCTTCACTACGTGCTTCTTGTTGGATCGTTGACACGTGACCTGATAGAAGTGACTTTGAATCCGTATCTGAGTCTTACCTGCTGCTGTAGCCAAGCCTTAATTTACCTTCTGTTGAAACCAACTCCGAGTATGTGAATAAACATGGTCTAAAGCAGCACTCAGACTGTACAAAGCCTGGTAAACACCCCTGCAGTTAGCTACAGTGATGAGGTGTTTTTCTCTACCTGGTAATTAAATGATCCTCCTCCTGTAGCTTTGTTGGTTTCACTTTAGTTTGCTTTATAACATTGAAACTTATTATGATCTCTACAGATGTTTTTTTACAGGACAGACTGCAATCTGCTTATATGAACACATGGTTTCAGCTGTGACACCATCACATTATTAGCCAACCTGTTTCTGGCAAATGTTTCTTCACAACTTTCTGCCTGACATGTCGAAGCTTACAGCTCCAGACAGACATGGTTCCCATCTTCCTGCAGGAACAAGTCACAACACCATAGTCTTTCTAAGAAGTTTAGAGTTTGTTTTTTTACTAAAAGGGTTTGAAAAAGTTGCACAATAAACAGGCTTTTTAAAAATATAATCTGGCTGCACGTAACTAAAAACTTGTGCCTAGGCCAAAATATTTTCAACTTTCCTTTGGTTGCATCACTAGAAACTAACTATGCAATATTTTTATGGATTTCTCACCTGATTTTATATATATATATATTTTATTCTTTATGCATTTGTTACATAATGGACACCATGGACAACTTCATTATCTGACAGCTCATGTATTCAGAATTGTGTGAGAGAATTCATGCTTAGGATTTAAAATATTTATTGACAAAGTTTTCTGTACCGTAAAGTTAGGGAAAAAAAGTCAGAGCAACTTTATTTTCTGTCATTTCCTCATTGCAGATCTGTTCAGGGGCACAAAGTCATGACTGCACCTGACCCACAAAAATACAGGCCACGTGCATAAAAACAGCAACGTGGCTCTGCGCACCGAACGGTCAGGTCCTGACCAACACAATGCCACACGATGGACACAAACACAGTGTTCCACTGCGCACAGCAAAATAATTTGATTTATTCAGAATGTAATGGAAATTAAGCCACAGAACCTGCAGCTTAGAAAGCTGCCTGTCAATCTATGGACACATTTCCCTCAAACTCAAAGATGGCTGCCAGACTGATAAATCAGTAACCTGTGGCTGTGAGCTGCAGGCTGAGCAGGGCTCCTGGGGGGTTGTATCTCTGGAGGTGGAGTCAGGAGACCTAGCTTTGTCTGCAGGAGCAGGAGGACTGAGATTCCCAGGCTCAGGTGCTGTGACAGCGTTTCTACTTTCTACTCTATTTCATAAACATTTAGCTTAGGACATATGTGTGCCCACACCCACAGAAACGTGGAGAAAACGTACAGGATGTTTGGACACAAAATACCCTTTATTTTATTTTGTCCACAAATTTGGAAATAATAAAGTGGAAAAAGTCAATAAAAAGTTAAACAAGGTGTTTTTAACTCGAAGGAAAATCTCAAGGTTTGCACAGTTTGTACATTCGTACAGCTGCAGGCATCACTGGATCTGTTGGCTCCACAGTTAGATGATCATTGAGCAGAAAGGAAGTGAGCTCGCCCTGAGGGTAGTGTGTGTGTGTGTGTGTGTGTTTTACCTCTCTTTCAGCATTTTCTTTTGCAACTCTCCACCACTTCTTTTAAGGCTTACATTCCCTGAATTCAGAACTTCTCCTCGACTCACTGACTGTTTATGGTTGTTGGATTCACAAAACTTTAAGTAACAAAAAACTCAAAGAAAACTGTATTGGAGAGATGTGCATCCGTGATGTTTTCCTGCATTAGTTTAAGCAAAATTGTTTAAAGTATCTCTGAATCATCATCAGACTGTTGAATTACCAGGAAGTGGGAACTGTTGTCATTGTCGCAAAATAACAGTATTATTGCTCATCATAAGTATTTTAATATGCATAATAACTACTCATTACCCATTAATAAGCAGTTCAGCTGCAACACATTCTCTGCTTGAGACACCGAGCTTCATATTTTCTCTCATCTACCTTGATAGGTGTGACTCTTCTTCCTCTGATGCAACACAGTATGAGCATCAACTTCCTTTTCTTTTACTTCTTCCCTCTGAGCGCAGTTCTATTCAGTTATTTGTTTCCTCTTTTCTTGTTGTTTTACTTCCTTTAAATGACTGGATTACAGACAGAATGTTTCTGTAAAACAGACCTAATGAGACATCTGAAACTGTAACAAAGCTGCACGTTTCAGCTGAGAGGAACCCGTGATTGTTTCAAAACCAACAATCTTGTTTCAACACAAAGAAGTTTGATTCAGTCTGCAGCCTTGAAGCATCACTTTCCTCTGAGGAGCGTTCATGTTTTATCTTGTGTCCTCTGCAGGTTCTCAGGAGCATCCTGACTCCGCCCCCGAGTTCGGAGAGGATGCAGCGACGTCCGTCGATCCGTCTCCTCTTCCTCCTGCCATGACGGAGGAGGAGCGTCAGGAGATGCAGGAGGAGCTGATCAAGGTCAGAAGGGATGAAACAATGAAAACACAGACATTTGCTTTTAGAAGACACTTAAACTCTGATTTTACCCTTAATGATGCTAATTCACTCAGATTTACTCCATCTTTGCCCCGAGCAAAACACATTCCTGCTGCTTTTACCAGATCTGGTTTACTTTAATCTGAAAATCACTTCCTCCTTCCTGTTTATATCCACGTTTATTAGAGTATTTCTTCCAAGGGGTTTCCAACATAAATATTTAGTTTTCAACCAGTAATTTGTATCTCAGATCCTAACAAGTTAAAACCACAGGTTTAGACATAATGTAGTCATATTGAGAATTAAATGATTAAAGTTTTTGTTTTTTTTTTTGCTTTGTTTCAGATAGAAGAGGAGATCCTGACTCTGTCCCAGGTGCTGGCAGCCAAAGAGAGGCGCGTGGCGGATATAAAGAGAAAACTGGGCATCTCCCCTCTGAACGAGCTGAAACAGAACATCACCAAAACATGGCAGGAGGTCACCACCTCCACTGCGTGAGTATTTCTGCTCTGTTACAAGAACTGCAGTTTGGTTGTTTTCTAGTTTTAAGCTTTATGAAGCCTTTAAAGTAGGGGTGTCAAGTACCTATGTTTGGGTGTTTTCTGATACTGAGCACTGATACACACTTAAACATTAGTGTAATTTAAAAATACATTTCTTATTAGTTTGCCTCCCATGTTGCAGGACCTGTGATGAGACTATTGCACACAGTGATGGTGATGCTCAAATGATATATTGTGAAGCTCTCTCTTCAAACTACTGATATTTTCATAGTTTTTGCCCTCAGTTACTTTTGAAGTGGAAAAGGAAATTATGTTAAGCATAAAAGTTTTATCGGTCCAAAGTAATGAGTATTTGATATTGATGCCTGTATTTGTATTGGGATACCACTACTTTAAAGTGAGCTTGTCTTGATGTCTGTCAGCCGTGCTGTATGAGGAAGAAGACGTCGGAGCTGCTGACAGGTGGCCTGTGGGGTGTTGGAAACGGTCTGCTAGAATTCATCCTTCAGGAAATGAGCAGCATGCTGATGTTCTCAGGCTTATTTTAAATGAAAAAGACATCAAGGTTTAGATCTGACCCTGACGTTTCTTTCCAGTCTTTGATCCCTTTGTCTGTTTTTTTTATTTTATGACACTCATATCCTCTCTTTCTGCCTCGTGTTTCAGCTACAAGAGGACGTCTGAAACTCTGTCTCAGGCCGGTCAGAAAGCTACAGCAGCCTTCTCCAACATGGGCTCAGCCATCAGCAGGAAGCTGGAGGACGTCAGGTGAGATTATGTGTTACCTCTTTAATGTTTTTACCACAAAAAACACCTGATTATTACATTTGTTCAATGTTTAGCTTAGGAGGCCTGAGACAGTTTAATGCTTCACATTTAAATGAAAATCCTCATTCTTACTTCATAAAAGCTTTTAACAGATAAATTGTGAGTTTCATACAGGAAGTCAGATTATTGTTTCAGAATAAAGGCAGCTTTAAAGTGCTCCTTCTAGCCTGTCAAGCTATTTCTTTAGCACACACAGAGCAATAATGCCAGTAAGCTAACAGGATCACCTGACTTTTATAGGTTTCCATCCATTTCTAACCTGCTGAGGTAAAAGACTTTGAGCTTCTCCAACCCTTCAATGTTTGGAGAGATTTTTCTAATTATTCCACCAAATGATCTTCATCAGAGGCTGTAATGGTTGCAGCTACTTGCATGTTTGCTTCTTTATGTAATTATAAGAAGCTGATTATTTTACAGAATTCACAGATTGGATTTAAATCAGGGGAGTGGGCTGTGTCTAAGTGTGTCTGTGGAACAGCAGCAGTCTATGCTAACATTAAACATTTACTAAAGTGATTAATAAAACCAGGCTAATATTGCTAATGATTATTTTTTTAAAACACTCCTCTGTTGGTTTTATTTCTGTTGTGTTTATTTTGTCGGTCTCCAACTTTATGGAAGAATTGCAAACATCAAATATAATCAGATTAAACATTTGCTGCTTTTGTTTTCTTTTCAATGACATTTAGTTGAATAGTTTGCAAATTGTTGCATTTTCTCTCAGAAGCATAAGTTAAAGTTTTCTGATTTAATCCACTTTAACACCCAGCTCCTAATCTGTCTTCTGTTCCTACAACCTGCTTCTCTCTGGATTATTGAGCTGCTAACGAGATTATTAACCCCCTCAAAGCTGCTGTGTGCTGAGAAATGCAGCCGATGAGTCTGATGAGAGGTGTTGAATGTTTTAATGATCTGCTCTGATGACTAACACTCTGTTTCTCCCTCGTAATGCTGTCGGATAGTTTACAGTCAGTACAACGTTCAACTAGCATGCCTGTTATCAGGTAAGGAGAGCTCCTGGGAACGCAGCACGTAGAGTTACATACAGAGGAGAGCTGAAACAAAGAGGAGCGTCTGCTATCAGCGACGCCGCAGCTTCAATAATCTCACTCAGCCAGGCGGCCGTTTGGTCGGCCTCGCAGAAATCTCATCAGAAGTTTGGAGATAAAAGTGGAGGCGGAGCGACACCCGGCGTGACAAACTGAACAGCTGCTTTTAGCTCCACATCTGGCTGAGTGAGATTAATGAACAACCTGCTGAACATTCAATAATTCATCATTATTAGCTGTTAAAACTTAAAACAATCTCCTGATTTCTTTTCTTTTCTTTTTCAAAACATTTTTTATGAGGTCACTTTCCTCCACTGGAAGTCAAACCTGTTTTTAAAGAGAAAACATTTAATCTCAATATTTTAATCCAGGATGTTCATCAGATAAATACAGTCACTCATGTTTTTCTTTCTTTTTTTGCCTTTCACAGGAATGCACCAACCTTTAAGTCATTTGAGGAGAAAGTTGAAACACTGAAGGTAAAGTAATAATAAAGTCTGAGCTGTAGAAATTCTTAAAGGGCTAGTTTTATTTAAGTGTTGAAAGTTACATGTAGATGGCTGTTTGAACACCTCAGTTTGGATAAAATACAAAATGCATCACTGCCTTCTTAAAGCAACCTCAATCTAAAACCTTTTATAACAATTAATGCTGGTCTGGTTTTATGTAGTTATTCAGTCAGAATAAAGAAGTGAACAAGGAAGCACTGGAAGCTGCTGTTTGTGCTTCTGTATTGTTTAAAGATGATAGAAACTCACTTAAACTCAGACCAGCTGTTATCTCATCAACCTGGTCAGAGTTAAACTTTATTTTTCCAAACTGAGGTCTGCAACAGGTAAGATATTATTTGTTTATAACCTGGTCAAAATGAGGAGAAATATTGAGTTTATTGGGAATAAATACTAAGATGTGTTGTTTTTATATTGTTTTATTCTGGTCATTTTTGTAGAAATGATCAGAAGTCCCCACAAAGATAGTAAATGTGTGATTAAATCAGTTCATTTTCTGTGGAACAGGATAATTAAAGTCATTTCTCTCCTCAGACTAAGATCACGCCCCCCGGTGACCCCGCCAACTCTGACAGCAGCGCTCCCCAGACCTCCGACTCTTTGATCAACGAGTCCGAGGACTCCCCCACCCAGGACACGCCGACGCACTGAGACTGACCCGCTGACCTTTTGACCCCCCCCTCCTCTTTAACTCTGATGTGCCAGCTTCTCTCTCTCTCTCTCTCTCTCTCTCTTCCAGCCTTCAGCGCTCTGATTGTTCGCTCTCTCCTCCCCGACACGCGCGCTCGCTGCTTCACTTTCGGGGGAAACTGAAAGCCCGGGATGGGTGGGTGCGCGTGGTTTCATGTGCGCCGTGTTTATTAGGAGTCAGAAACCCTCCCTCACGTTGAGCTTCTTCTTTTTTTTTTTTTTTTTCTAAATCCATTTTTGTTGCACTTTGTTCTTGCCTGCCTTTAACCAGCCAAACACACTCTAGTGTATATTTTTCTTTATTAAATTAACAAGTGTAGAAAAAGTTGCACAAATATATAATAAGTATTTATGCTTATGTTTCTTTACGTACGAACCAGATGTTTGTTTACAGCCTTGTTTACGTTTGTTATAAAAACTGGTGTCATGTCTACAGTTTGGGGTTTGCTTTGGGTTTTTGTTGTTTAAAACAGTGAATGTTTTCTTATCTTGTCATTTAAACACTGTAGCTGCAGCTCAGATTTATGGGTCAGATTGTCCACTGTGTGTCTGTGAAACTACTGACGAGCTTCAGATTAAACCCCCTCTGTTGGTTTGACAGAAAGTGGTCCCCTCGCTTAGAAAGCTCCAGGAAAACAGCCAAGATCAGCAGAGCAGTCAGAGCAAACAAGGCGTCAGGGTCCAGCCTTGACCCGAGGTGAGAACGAAATAAATGTTTCTCCCCGCAGCCGGCCAAGATCAATATTTAAACACTGGAGCTTTTGTTTCTGAGAGGGAGGTGACACCTACCTCCTCGTGGCTTACAGTAAGAGGAAAAAACTGCTGGATTGTAAAGTTACAGCATTTCCTGTGATATTTCCTTTTTTTTTTTTTTTTTTTTAAGTGGAGGAAACTTTTGATTGTTGCGTCCTTATCGACCAAACACCTGCTCCTTATGTGACGCTCCATCAGTAGAACCGTTAATATCTGCCTCACGCTGCTTTTTATTCATTTCTTAAAATGCCAAACAAACACTTCAGTCTTTGGCTAATGTGCAACAAAAGGTAAAAACTAGCCTATTTGGACACATTTAAATTGAAATGTAAATACTGTTCCTTCTGGATAAAACCGGTGCAGGTCCTCCCCTGCTGGTGGACAGAAGGCTCAGCAGTGTCAAAATGTTTTCTTCTTAGATTAATAATAATAAAATCTTTAACGCAATCTATGACTTGTTTTTGCTGAGAGAATTTTTATATTTTTTTTTGTTCTGCCGAGAAAACAAATAAAATACATTTAAACTGGACTCTGAAGTCTTGTGGGAGGGGTGTGGAGTTCAATTTGTATTTAAAAAAGTGTCACGTGGTTCTAAAAGCAAATAGAATTTTGTTTGAGCAGAAGAACAATAAAGTGTCAGATTATGGAGTTTAAACCGAGCTGATTCAGGTGCAGTACCACCTCTGAACACGTGAGGGCGCTAAAGGACAGAAATGACAGATTAGATTATTTTTAATTTTTGTTTCCCAGCAGACTGCCTGGAGCCGGGGCTGGCTGCTGCTCTCAAACTACTATGTTTACTGTCTGAAACAGAGACTCTGCAGTAAAGTTTAGGTTATTTTAAAAAATAGATCCTAGTTTTATTTATGGTTTGGTGTTTTTGTGCAACAACCACAATTTAAATGTATTTTAGGCCCCCCTTTTTGGATGTTGGCATTTTAAAACTATTGCACAAACTATTGCTTCAAGTTGTGGCAAATGAATCACAATTGCATAATTATAAAAGACTTGCCAGAGAAGAGACAGTTTAATTGGCTCCATAAGTAGTTTTTTTTTTGGTAATTAAAAATGCTTAATTGAAAACAAATATAGTTATATAGCAGTTTTATAATTGTTGAATTAGATGCTCTTTTCTGAGCTTCTCTCCGACATAAGTTTACAGTTTTTCCTTCATTGATTGAACTTTTATAAACCCATTTCCAAAATAAATAAAAAAAAAAAACACAAGTTGACAATCGTTAACAAAGAGCTGCCAAAAAGTCTTTATTCAGTTATAACCAGATGCTGCAGAAACTTCTAGTCACATAAATCTCTTTGCAGAAAAGTCTAAACCAGTTTAACCAACAACGACAACGGCACCGAAACGCAAACATTTCATTTACAACAAGAAAGATGGCAGGTTTTTTTTTTCCATTTTCTTTTTTTAACGCACAGAGGAAAAAAAAAACAAACAAAACATTACAGGTAACAGTCAGTGAGATTCTTCTCGTGGAAAACAAATCTTTTATATATCGATAGAATCCATTTGATAATATTGTAAAGAATATAGAACACTGAAGGTGCGATAGAATATACATTTTATGTGAGAGAACAGCTATTTATCATCTATATATTGCGGTTATTGTGCGTGGTGGGTTGTGTTAATAAAGACAAACTCAGTGTGTGACACTGACAGCTGTGTGTGTGTGAATTATGGAGAAGCAGACTGGTTTAAATGTGCAGAACATTCAGTTCCAACATGGCTTTGTGTGTGTGAGGTTCAAATCCCAAATCACTCTGGGATGAATATTTTAAATCTTTTTTATCTTTCGTTCAAAATACTGATATTTCCTGTTGAGGTGGAGGATGTTTGATGCCACGCTCGCATCAGAACAAAGACTTAAACATTGTTTCTGACCTACCAGCATCTTTAGACACCAACACAGATGATAAAAAAGAGAAAACTGATTTTTAATGTGCTAGCTCCAGGGTCCTTAGTTCCCAGGTCAAACTTTAAAACATCTGTTCATTTAATTTAAGTCATCTTTGAGATATTTCAAGTTAAAATGTTTTAAAGCTTTAAAAGCAGCTACATTAACACAAGAACTGATCTGAAGCTTCATCAGCATCAGATCCTGGAAACTTAAAACCTAGAAATAACAGGTCTGGTCGGCTACATCCTGGAAACACAGGACCGCAGGAAGCATCGTGACAAGAAAGGAGTCGGAGAACAAAGAAACTAGAAAACAGGAGTCTTTTGATCATTGTACTTAAAGAAAAAGAGGTTTTAGAAACAAGTTTCAGGAACTCCAAACAGAAATCGTACAGAATGACCAGGAGAACATTTAGAACCTGAAGAACCCTGGGTCACAGAAATCTAACTGTAAACAGGAAAAAAGATTTTTTTTTTTTCAATTTAATTTCATCAAATCTTTTAAAGACAGAACAGGGAAGGTTATTTTTTAATCTGCCGGTCACTGATTTTAGAGACAACATCGTTTAGTTATTAAATCCTGTAGGTTCCACAAGCATTTAGATCCACTCAGGAGAAGGAAAAAATCATTAAGACAAAATATTTTATTCAATTTTTTTCCCTTGTTTGTGTCTAAGTGATGTTATTTTGTAGCCTAGTATATAAAAGTTTAACCCTCGGATACAGCTGGTTTAGGAAGCACAGCAGGGTTAATCACCTCAAACTTAGTCTTAATCTATTTCAACTTTAAACCTGGAAAAATAACCTGAACAAAAAAATTTATCCAATAAGCCAGTTCTCGACACGAGTTTAAAAATTCTACTTTAGGTTCAGGTTAAATGTTGAATTATGATGCTGACGTAGTAACAAGTTGGCTTATGCAAATGAGAGTGTGCAACGACGTTTTGCTGGATGCTGATTGGCTGTCATAACTTGCACAAACAGACCAACAAACCAATGCTACAGAAAACATGACCGTCTTGGTGGTGTAATTTAAAGATGCTGGTAGGTTTAGTTTTTTTTTTTTGTTTTTAGTGTTAGCAAGGCTACGCTAGCAATAAAAATCTTATTTTCACTAAGTCAAGCTAACAGGCTAACGAGTTTAGCCAGGTGCTTAAACTCATTTTGAGTTTAGTAGACTATCGGTCTTTATCTAAAGTGACAGAAATGTTAGTAAACATAAAATCTGCAACAATTTGAGCAAGAAGTGCCTTTTTATTAACCAATTTTCACCCCGCTACTCTTTTCTTTGATAAAAGTGAGCCTGGAGCTGATTAGCATAGCCACGTTTGAGGCATTAAAATGCAGAATCCATAGCTTTTTTAAAATAAAAGCCAATTTCTGCTGTTTGATTCAAAGTTAAGTTTGTGTTGATTTTAGGTTAGCTTTATAGCTCTTTTTTAATTTAAAGCTAGTGATTCCAACTAGCTAACTTCCTGACATTATTAGATTAGACTCCTTCATGTCGACTTGCTGCTTAAAGGCTTTCCGTCAGAAAAAGAATGGCCACGGTCACAGCGAGCTGAAAGCGTGGACGAGCTGGGCCTGAGGCTCGGCACACAGGCCGGTGTGAAAGAAAAAGTAGCAGTAGCTTATCGTGCTTTGTCAGAATACTAGCTGATAAGGTGTGAGGTATGACAGCTTGAGCATTGAAATGTTGCATTATGGCTGTAGGATGGGCTTCTTTGGAGGGGGGTTTCCTGCACAAACACTCTCTCAGCACAGACAAACCAGGGAGGAGGCGCCAGAGGCTGCACCGAGCAGATGGGACGTACCCCTGGCGGTCAACTTGAAAACACACTCCCCGTCATACCTCACTGATGCAAACGGCACATCATCCCCCCCCGAATGAGACCTGAAGCCACGGGGACATATGCTGGGCAGCGAGGACACAAGCCGGTTAGAAATGTTCCTGTGTGTTTGTGGTGCTGAAAGACGGGCGAGGAGGCTGCGTGTTGTTGCTCAGTTCCATCAAAACTGATGCTAAATGTTGGCGCCCGTTAAATACTCTAACAGAGGAGGCTAACGCTAAGATTCTTAACCAGCTTTCTACATTTATTTACATCGAAATGAGAATAAAAAGAGCAGAAAGGTGATTAGAGGCTTTAAGAGACCCGTATTTAGTTTCAGGGTTGGAAAAGTTACGTAAATGATGCTGATTTGATTGATAATGAAATTTGGTTTTTGCGCGGCAGCATCTGCAGACATCTGGTTCTTTAAAGGTACAATTTACAGATGTTCATCTTCAAAATCAAGCTCAAGGTTTTGTTTAACGAAGTCCTCGATTAGAGCTTTTTAAGAACTCTTTCCTCAAAATTTTACCACTGAAGCTAAAACCGTCCCTGTTCAGCGCAGAAATCAGTTGTTTATCCGTCCCGTCGTGTTCATCCACCCCCCGGGTCAACGTCAGACAAGTGTTTATATTTCACAGCCCAGAAGGAAAATAGGCTGCATCTACAAATAGGAGTACAGTCCGGGGGACACATATAAAACATTTACATTTAGAGGCTTTAAAAAATAATATTTAAAAAAAACACAACATGGTGTGGAGAGGGTGGAGAGCAGCCGCTGCTAATCACTGCAGGTTTTTATCAGTTTATGCTAAAGCTGCAACTTGTTTTCCCTCGCAAATAAAGTTTACTATTTAAATCACCACCAGTCCTCCACTGATTCTAATTTAATTTAAAGTGCCTGTGACATCAACTTTTTGTAATAAATATGAATGCATCTTTGGAAAGGTAACATTGATAACATATTACATTTAAAATTTCACGCTGCTGAGATGAGCAGTTGTTGAGATATTTGCATGTAAAGAAACAGGAAGTGACGTAAAAGGGGAATGTCTGAATGTGAACGGAGCGTTGCTACAATGCCAACACAGACTGTAGAGAAGAACGTTTCTTTAAATTATTTTGAGTCACTATCAGAGAGATGAAGAGTTTAAATATTGTTTTCTTCCCCTTTGATGTCACTTCCTGTTTTACTTTACTGGGCCAACTTCAAAAGAAATGTACAAGTTATGTGACAATAACAGTTAAAATCATGTAATTAGCTAAGTTTTTTTACATGTTGACTTATTATATTGGGAGGATATGAGTGTCACAGGTACTTTAAGCTCTAAAAGCTGTTTTATAAAAACCCGGCGGCTGCTCCCAACCCGTCGTCGGCACCACGGCACAAACTGGACATTTTATAAAGTCAGTACCTTCCTTGTTTGCATGCACATGCAGCAGTAAAAATCCAGTCAGAACAGAGCTGTTATACATCGATCGCTTGATTCAAAAGTATAAAAAAATCCAGTGCGACAGTCGTTGAGTTCTTGAGGTCTACATGATTGTTTTCAGCTCAAACAGCCAGTGAGATGAGTCCATTTTGAAGAGTCACCGCTCTCTGTTGCATATTTCAGTGAAAAACCGAAGGAGCTTAAAACCACGAGTGTTCAGCCAATTAATACTGTGATCAAAGGACACAGGCTGTTTTCTTCTATGTTAAAACACATTAATATTCACACACTTTCACAAAGAAAGTGAAGCTTCTTGCAGCTCCATGTGAAAAATGGATCATTTCACTGTCTGTTTCACGTCACTCTTTACTGAGACTTCCTTGATTTCCCAAACAGTTCTCAAGTGCACCACAACAGATTTTACATGTCTACACCTTTATGTACAAGCCCTTGTACGAAGGGGAGAAAACAGTCATGTCTGGGAAAACAAAGAGGAAGGTTAAAAACAATAAATCATCATACAAACAACATAGAAACAGCTTCATCATAAGTTTGGCTCAAAAAAAGATTGTTTACAAGTTACAGCAAAGAGTAGAAAAGTCGTTCGGTAAGGTCTTCCAGGAGCTAAAAAAAAGGCCAAAAAAGGGGGCCTCTTGAACGCAACTCGCGCTAACAAACACGTCTTTGCATCACAAGCGGTACAGAAAGCAGAACTCGGACCCGCCAGCACCAGGAACATTCCACAGTCGTCACTGCCGTGCGTCTCGGCGACACGCCGGAGTTTCAGCACGAAGAAAAAAAAAAAAAGACTCTACGCTCATCAAGGCACGATCGAGACAAATTCTGGAAACACAGTTTAATCGTTCCTGATTAGACCCCGCCTCCTCCAAAACATGCCAACCCTTCAACACACTGTCAGAACGCAGGAAGCTCTGAGGACAGGAAGGCAGGTAAACGAGTGGCTTTAATCACCTGCTGTGAGGGGGCAGGGGGCGGGGCTTAATCAGCAGCCGCAGAGCTGAGAGAGGCCTTCTCACCAAACATGCAGCCCTTCACTTTACCGAAAAGTGGGAATACAAAAGAAAAAAATAGACGTAAAGAAGGTTCTGTGAGAAGGTAATGAACCATTAATATCTTACCTGCAGCAGGTGACTTTCTGATGAATTATTGGCTAGTCCTCTTTGAAATAAATAATAAATAAGCTGTTATTCACATATGGTTGCAAGCTAAACTTGTGTTTGGTAGATTATTTCTTTGTTGTAACAAGGCTTCTTGGCGATAAATCTTATATCACTGGAAAGTTTAATAATTTTCACTTAAAATGGTGCCACATTTGTAAGGAACAGGTGGATTGAGCTGTAGAGCAGAGTATGAGGGTTTCGCATGAGAAAAATTTGCCAAATCTTCTGTTTTTGTCAGGTTGTTCAAAAGCATCTACAACAGGTAAGATATTAACCATTAAACCTTCCATAGAGCCCTGAACTATCCCTTTAAAGATATTAAACTAGTACACTGCTTAGATATACTGTTCTGCAGCTTCACCTGTATATAATGCGACACTGAGCTATATGAAGGTAAACATGAAGCAGATCCAAGTCTTGACTAAAGATCAGGTTCATAAAACAGGTTTTCTTATAAAACTGTCAACAAATGAGCTGCTGTTAAAACCTGCCGGCTGACGGGCGATGGCGGCGTAGACGCAGGGGGTCCACCGTAAAATCACGAGAAACCATTTTAAACGTCATCAATAAGCACGGTAATGTGATCTTGATTTATTCAGCACATAAATCACAGCTCGGCCTTTTCAAACAGGCTGCGGTGTAAACACGCCCGAGAACAAAAGCCACACCAGACGGCCAGTGAAAAAAAAAAAAAAAAAAGGAGAGAAAATCCTCATAAGTATTCCCATCACTCCCTCTGAAGCAACAGGACCGCCTATTGTGGCCCCACTTTTTTTTTTCTTGATGGCACAGTTTCTGCTCACAAGGTTTCAGGGCTGAAAAAAACAAAACAAAAATCTCAGTATAAATAAATGAGCAGAGCTGATCAGGATGCTGCTGCCATGAGGCGCGTCAGGCATCATTAAGCTGATAATTTGGGAGGGAAGTGATGAGCATCATGATCTTTGTCTGCCAGGGGTTTTTTTTTTTTCCCTCCCCGGAAGCAAAGTAAATTATCCAGCATCCTTTTTAATGTGCTCATGTGATGGTTAATCATTAAAGACCTCAGAGAGGCTGAAATATTCGCTCACATGAACTGGTTTGTGAAGGAGGAAACAAATAAAAAGGGGGAATTTGTCATGTTTAAATGAGAAAAAAATCCAAAAGAGGATCATTTTACTTCATCTGGAGCTTTTTACCACATCAGTCTTCATCAGGAGTTTAAACGCTTTGTTATGCTAATTCCTGTTTGATGCTTTATTTATTAATAACTAAATGATTCTGAGTCTTTAGACTTAAATGCAAATCATTAAACACCAATAATTCATGATAAAGTGCAACCTTCTTATTTAGCGGAAAAGGAAATAAAATATAATTTAACAATATTTAAATAATAAATACAAAAACTAATTCAAATATGGTAGAGAAAGTATTTATTAATTGTTTTTGAGTAACTTCAATATTATTCATTAAAATACAAACTCAATCAAAGAAATGCTTTTATTTTGAAAGGGGTAATTTAAACAGAGCTGTATTTTGTTTGGATTGACTCCACCTACCTTCAAATTAAACCAACAGAAAACTAACGTCAGTCTCACTCGGTTAGCATTAGCTTCCACTAATTATTCATCGGTTTAGCGTTAGCAGAGCTAAGATTCTTCTTTAGATTAGTGGTTAGCTCTGCCAACATGTTAGCAGTTTGACACTAAAGCATCAAAAACCAAATGTTCCACAGCTGATGAAGACTGAATTGTCTCAAAAGCTCAAAAATATAAATAAACAAGTAAACAAAACAAAAGATTTCCATGCTTAAAGCTTAATGAGCAGAAGTGAAACAGGACCAGGTGAGGGTGAACTGGTGGACTTGTGTCTGGACACATGTTGGACTTGAGGCAGGGTATTTTTTTTATTTTCATGTTCAACAGTATTAAAAACAAAACAAAGAAAAATGTGTACAAAGTGGAGTTAATGAGATCATCAGGGGCTGATGGGAGAAATGGTTCTGTGTCGTTTTACTTTTAGCACCTTTGTTTTTCTCCCACCGCCGAGGCCTACAGCACCAGAACCCCGACCCCCGAGCGGGCCGAGCGCCTGAAAGCACCTGGCAACATTAGAGCGCCGTCTTTCTGCCTCTGTTGATAAAACCGTGCTCTTGGTACCGGGACGCGGGCCGGTCCGGTCCATAAACAGAACCCCCCTCAGAGTTCAGGTCTGACAAATCTGGATTCAATTTAACGACACAAAGAGACAAAACTTGATCAGAAGTGATACAAGTCAGCACCTTCTGATTATTCTTGTGAAATTAGCTGCCTCAGAACCTCTGAGGACTGCAGGGACTAGTTTCTGGACCGAACCATGAACCGCCTTCTTTAGAACACGAAGCACCACGATGATGGAGAGAAACCAATGGGAAGTTCATGGAATATTAATAAAAAAAACTAAACGTTTTCTAACCACCTAAAACATCAGATTGGACCCGAACTGACCTTCATGTGAAACTACACTGATGCTTCAGAGACCTGGAGGTCCTTCACGTCTCCAGAGCTCACACACACCACGAGATGCCAATCAAAAAACAACTGGAGAACCTGCGAGAAATAAACAAAATAAAGCTTTTAATCAGGCGCTCTGGAGGACGAGACGTGAAGGAGCTCCAGACATAAAAATAAAACAAATATACAGTTTATATATATATTTATATGCATATATGTATGAAAAAATAAAACCAAAACAACCTAATTTACTTCTTTTTCCAATTTAAACGTTTCTCTTTCTCAAAGTATATAGATCTTTTTCTAAAACAATAAATCGTTCACATTGGACGAGGGCGGAGTGAGCTTTGAGATGATGGAAAACACTCGAAACGTTAAAGCAAAAACACAGAAGCAGCACGACGATCGGACTTTTTAAGGCTAATCCCTGGTCTGGAAAGAACATCGTTTTCTTTTCTCAAACCCGTCTGACCACAAAACAAAAAGCGCTAAAAGAGAGGATATACAAGAACTTCATATATATATATATAATTATACACATCAACAGAGAAAAAAATAGAATATAGAAAGAAAAACAGGAGCTACGGTTTGCAGATGTGGAAGTACTGAACGGTCGTGAGTTTATCAGCTGGTGTTGGTTAATAATAAAATGGTTGTGTGTGAAACAATCCAACATGTTTGTGGAGTAAAGCAAAGCAAAATTAAAAAAAAAAAAAGGATGAAATGCAATAAACATTCAAATAACAAAAAGAAGTGAGCGAATCAACTCTTCCCCCACAGTTTCTGAAGAAAAATGGCTACCTGGGGGTAAAAAAAAAAAAGTGTTATTTTTACACTTTTAATTAGAAACTGAGTGGAAATCATTAAAACGAAGCACACACAGTCCAAGTGCAACACTTTTGGTTTTCATCTCCTTTCAGCTCAGATAATGATGACTGTAAACATAAATAATCCGTTTCTTCCCTTTGGAAAGCTGCAAACAAACATCATCATCATCAGCTCTGGGAGCTTTCCTTTAAAACTTTGTTTAGCAGGTGGGTAAACAAACAAATAATCATAAGAGTGGCACAAAACTAAAAGCTGAAGACATGAAGAAAAGTTTTTGGTAAAAAAAAGGAGCTGATCAGATGGAGCTGCATACAATAAACGCCCTAAATTTAAGCTGCTGGTTTTCTTTCCTTCCGATCACATCCCTGATGAAACAAACGATGATGTCATTGATGAAAGAAGCAAATCTGATTGTGTTTTTGTGGTCCATCTGCTTTCCCTGACTGTAAAGTTGTAACTTTTTGTTTTTTTTGCATTAATCACTCGTCACTCTTTGTTTCCGCCGGTCTGGGAAAAGAAAAAAAAAAAAAAAGATTTAAGCCCTACAACCACCTCGAGGTTTTGAGGAGCGCTGAAGGACCAGGTGAGGGTTCGGTGTCGGTGAGAAAAGTATCACCAAAAAAAAAAAAAAAAAAAAAGATTAAAAAGAAAGGAACGGATTGAAGGAAGAACAAAAACCTGCTTTTTTCTTTGAAACGCTCCTCGTCCGACAGGCTCGTTCTTCTTTCAACACAGCGCACAAAAAAAGAAGCTTTTTGGTCTTTTTTTTCTGGACCCAGTCTTAGACAAGACGTTCCAATAAAAACCAGAGCTGTACAAAAACAAAGATGCAACATAAAACAAAACGGCAGAAATCTTTAGATGTTTTCTTTTTTTTACACAGTTTAGCTGCACTGGGGTTTCCCACAACTGGGAATGAGGGAAAAGGTGAGGCAGTATAAGGAATCCTGGACGGTACGGTAAAAAAAAAAAGAAAAAAAAAGAAAGAAGCATCTTTGCCATCCTTCACTTGAAGCGAGGGGGCGGAGCCAGAGCTTGACGGACAGTTTGAGCTGTTTTGAAGAAAAAAAAAGGGAGTGCATGCAGGATGATGGGCTCCTCTCCCTTCGGTTGGCCGTCGGAGGTGGCGTGGCGTTGCATCGGCGGCGTACAATCAGTCGGTGAATCTCTGGCAGGCCTTTTTCCAGCGGCAGGCGGTGCACCACATGTCACGGTTCTCCATCCCGTACACTTTACGGCACTTCTTCCCCTCGCCGCGCACCTTCCGACTGGAGAGGAGGATAAAAACACAACAATTCAACAATATTTGTGTTGTTATAATAGAGACAAACTAAGAGGACATCTTTAGTTTCCTTTTTTTAAAAACAAGAAAGTTTCAAACAGCAGCTTAATGGCAAAACGTTTGAACAGATCTAAAGCTGCACATCTTATATGAGCTCAAAGAATATATTATAAATGACTCTCGGCTACTACCACAGCAAATTTCAGCTTGATATCTGTAAAAGTCACGGAGTTGTAGCCATTTTTGTGTTTGCTAATCAAGACGAGTTGATTTTTGAGGCAGAACAACAAAATGTTTAATTGAAAACAGCATGAATTCTTGTTAAAATCAATTAAATAATCAAGAACCTCTGGGTTAATTTTTAAATGTAATTTTCACCACATGAGTTTGTCTCACTGAGCTTTATTTTATATTAAAAGTTTGTTTCATTTCCTCATCTGAACTGTTTGGTTTCAATCATCTCTTTTGTTCATCAAAGCTGAAGTCAGATCTGAGCAGAAGCAGCACCTGAGGGCGGTGCTCGCTCTCGGAGGGGACGAAAGCACGGCGATGGTGTGGGACCGCTGCTCGCCAAATCCCTGGCTCTTAGTGGGAGACACCTGTGGAGAGCGCGGGGAGGGGGGGGGGTGTTATTTCAAAGCAGAGAGGAGAACATGTGGGGGAACATTGGACGGCGGGTTTTCTCACAGAGTTTCCGGTGAAAGTGACCGGAGGCGACTGCCAGGAGATGCTGAAGCTGGAGCTGTTGGTGGGGGTGAAGCTGTTGGAGGCGGAGTTGCTGCTGCTGGATGGGATGGACACCGGGGCTGTGGCCTGAAAAAAGGCAGACGGAGGTTAATGACATCATCTTTATGCGGCGCAGCAGCGCGGGCCGAAGCGACACGCACCTGGTAGGCGTGGTCAGTGTGGATGAGGTAGAGAGCGCTCGGCGCGGAGCGGCTGAGCGGGGTGGTCTTGCCGGCGTGGGGCTCCTTGGCGTCACACGGCTGCGGGGGTCGCTGGGAGTCGGCCAGCTGGCTGGGAGCAGGGAGAGGGGACGGGGGAGGCGGCGGGGGGGAGAGGACGGAGGGCGAGACGGGCGACAGGCTGCTGAGCCCGTCGGCCACAGAGTCGGTGTTCAGCTTGATTTCTGTGTAGTAGAAATCCTCCTCGCCGTCGCTGCAGTCAGAGTCACAGTTACGCCTGGAAACAAAGAAAAGTCAGTCTGGATTTACCTTCACTGTACAGGTTGACAACATAGAGACAAAAAACTGTTAATAATAATAATAATAATAATAACAAATTATTATTAATATTTTAGAGTGTATATAAGGTATCTAATACAAAGTGTCAGAAAGCTGAGTGAATTTACTAACAGGAAAGAAACAGGAAAACGTCTCATTTGTCACAAAGCAGATTTAATCTTATTTGTGATCACAGCAGAACTGAAGCTAATAATGGAACTGTTAGCATATATAAAAAGTGTAGCACTCTGCTGAATCATGCTACAATTCAGCACAAATTATTAAATAATAATAAGCTGGTTTCGCTTCTGATTTATGCAATATTTATAGTGAAAAATAATCTTATATATTTAACTTTTTTTAGGTTTCCATTAGACAAACCTGACCTGGTGGGAAGATAGTTAGCCAATATCCTCCTAAAATATTGACTGGTAAATATTTATTAATTATGCCAGGTAAGAATTAATAAATTTACTTTATTATTAGGTGAAGTCGTAATTTTTTAACTAGCTAAATTTTTTTTAATGATTTCAGGTCTGGTTTAGATTACTAATAAATTATCTATATTTTTCTTGTATATTTTTCTTTTACATGATTGTTGAATGAAAATAATCATATAAATGTATTGTAAAAATATTCCAGATAATCTGTGACACAGATCCAGTTAGTTGCTGTGAGACTTATTGTGTTTGGTCACCATGTTTGTTCCTCCATGTTGTCACAGATGCTAACAGTAGACAGGATAAATGAAGCTCACTCTAGTGTTATTTAACTCTACGGTTCTTAACCATCTGTGGACAAAAGTGGACTTAATCTGGTATTTATCCACCTCACCTGTTTCCCCTGAAGCCTCCCAGCCTGAGCTGGATTTGTCAGTGTGAGAAAAATCTATTGAGTATTGATCTGCTGTTTGGAGGATGAAGATGGCCGAGGCTCAGAGAGGACAGGTCCAAGCTGCTGTAGTGGACTACAGCTGGTGTGTGTGTGTGTGTGTGTGTGTGTGTGTGTGTGTGTGTGTGTGTGTGTGTGTGTGTTTACCCCAGGTGGATGGTGCGGATGTGTCTCTGAATGCCTGCAGTGGTACTCAGAACTTTGCCACAGTTCTTCCACAGACACTTGAACATCACCTTCATGGAGTTCTGCAGAAAACAGATCAGAGTGGAGCTCTTCACTGAACAAAGAGTAAAAAAACAATCTGCAACCAGCTGACTGGAGGGCTCTCTGTTTCATATAAACAGTAACTCTAGTTGCTCCAGTTTCATTTTCAGATCAAAAACACACACATGTGGGGTTAATTCTTGAAAAAAAAAAAGAAGCAACATCACTGTTTGCAGCTGCAACAGTAAAAGAAAACTCTTTGAACTAATGATTAATAGATCGTCTGTTTAATCAAGCTAAAAACTTGCCTTCTTGGCATAATCGCCGTTCGCTAATTGTTCCGTGGCATCGGCCGTTGATCATTTAAAAAAAGGCAGCAAAGAAAAACAATGAAAAATGATACATCTGTGGTGCAGGCAGATGTTTCCATGAGCCGTGGTCACATAAGTTGATTTAAAGTAAGTGTGGGGAACAAAGCTACTAAAGACTAAACTTTTATTAGTTATATTTAGCTTTTATTAGAACTCAACGAGAAACATCTTCAAATATGATTTTAATTAAAGTTAATTCTTTAGATCAACTTAAACAAGGTTAATTTATTTATTTTGGTTTGATTTTTACAACCAGCAAGAAACTCCTTCATGTTTCAGTGATGAAGGATTTGTCTCATCATGTCGCTATGCTAGAATTCTGCATGTTTTGGTGCTTCGCAGCCTCCTGGCATCTGTTTGTTGTTGTTTTTTTTTACCTGGGTGACTTGGGGCCACTGATTTCCTGCGCCAAGACCTGACCTTCATCATCCTCAGCTCCTATGTCTCTATTGTTCTCTGGCAGCCCTTCCTCATCCCTGCTGTCGCTGCAATCATCCTCACCGGAGCCGGGGGATTTTCAACAGTCTATTCTATAGGCTTGTCTAATCTGTGCTGAACTTATGCTCTACAGAAAAAACTCACACAACCAGCAGAGTATGGTTGTGTTTTTTAATGAAACCCCTTTAAAATACACTGATCTATAACTAAAAACATATAACTTTAATTTAAACATCAATGATGTGTTCAGGTTCAGACTTATATTAATTACAAAAGGCTTCATCTCACTGTCTTCTATTCTTCTATAGACGGAACAAAAGAGGAGCTACACTGGACACCGGGCAGGAAACGCTCCTCTATCTTTTTATTTGTCTACAGTAATTACATCACTGTGTTGTTGAAGAAGCCCTAAGAATTCCCTCCCAGTTTCACAACAGGCCCTGTCTGTCAAACTTTTGTCGAGGAGACTGATTTCATTTTGACGAGATGCTGTTTTTCTTTACACTTTCTATCAGAAACTGGAGCTCGCAGCAATCATCTGTCCCCGGTGCGTTGTTTTTGTCTTCCACAACAAAAGCTCGTTGTTGTGTGTTGATGTGTGCGCGCTGGCTTTAAAGAACTAAATCACAGTTAATTAAATGGGGGGGGGGGGGGGGGTCTTCAAATGACATTGGGTTGCAAAAAAAAGAGAAAGAAAACCAGAGGAGCGTGTAGATAATGTGAAACCCTCACTGCATTTATGTTTGCTAAAACAAGTTATCAAAGCTCTTAAACTCGTGCTTTCATCTGCGCTTCACTGCTTCTTTTCTTCTGTTTCATTTTTCTTCATTTATTCACTCTAATAAAGTGTCTCCATCTCCTGCTTTCCTCTTCCTTCTGATAAATCCCAAACATCAACAGCAGCCAGCCCTATAGATTTACAGGTTGTAAAGATCTTTGTGTCTAAGCTGAGGAGTAATTATGAGGGCAGAGCGTTTGGGGAGGACAGACAAAGAGGGTAGAGAAAATGAAAGAGTACATGTGAGAGCAGGGCAAGAAGACGGTGAGGAGAACAAATGGAGGGGCAGATGGATGAGACTGTCAGAGGAGAGGAGCACAGGAGCACAACGGGATGGAAATCTGAAAAATAATGAGTGACAGTGAGCTGTCAGAAGTGTGCAGAAACGAGAAAAGGGGAAATGATGAGTGAGAAAAAGAGATGTGAGCAGAGGTAACATCACCAGTAGAAATAACACTCTGTGTCCTATTTTTCATCTCCGTCATCAGTCAGGGTTCAGATTATGTTCATAACGTGACCGAGTCACTGTGAGGAATCAAACAGCTCATGTTCACCTGACAACGTTTTTATTAGACTGCATGTTGCTCATTTGACCAGTTTCTCAACCACATCCAAGCTAAAACTCAGAGGTGACCAGGCTTTACGGTACAAACTGTTTACCTTTTTCTATTCAGACCTCAGCCTGTCCAGACTTTTAAATCCATAATTAAAACCGATCTTTACTCCTTTGAGATTGTTTCAGAGCTGATTCACAGCTGTATTTCTGTATTTTATGGAAAGCCTCACCTTGCGTTTGCGAGGGATGGGCTCATCAAAAAGCAGGCTGCTGCCGTCCTGCTCGTCCAGACTGGGATCCTCGACCCCCGTCGGGCCGGGCCCCGCCCCGCCCTGGCTGGGTACGCGGAATGGCTTGAAGTTGTCGGCGGAGAGTGGCGGGGAAGGCGTGGAGGGATTGGACTGGTCGCTGGGCGCCGACCAGCTCCAGTAGCCTCCTGAGGAGCTGTTGCTCGATGGGGTGAAGGGTCCAGTTGAGCCGTTGTCCTTCCAAGAACCACTCAGACCTTCTAGAGGAGGAGAATGAGACCACAGAACAGGCTGATTTCAGGATCAGAGGGCCTTAGGATAAGTGTATTAAACTTTCTTTTAAACTTATAAGTAGATAATGGTTTGACTTCACACAAATACATCCTCGCAGCAACACAGCTGACTGTGATGCAGGAAAATAAAAGCTCACTTTTCTGTTCTGTGATTCCACCGAGACGCTAACAAGGTCTGGTTTTTATAGATCAAAGCAACGTTTCCTTTAAATATCACCAACAAAAGGCTTCACACATTGGATTAAAAAAAATAAAAAGCTGAGCAGAATGTTGGAGTTTGTGTTTCTAACAGGCGGAGCGAGAGAGACCCAGTTCTGTTGAGTAAACAGCTTCTTTGTGGGGTGTCCCTCCTCCAAAGACTTCTGTCTTTCATTAAAACACAAAGCTGCTCAGCAGCCAACGTCAGTCAAGATGGAGTTTAACACGTGCACTTAATCAAACGCTCACTATATAATCTTTAATTGATTTGTGCATTAAAACAACAAACTGTAAAACTGGTGATTAAAATCTAATTTACTGACTGAGACCTTTGACCTATTTTAACCTATCAGTATTTGGTTTGCATCAAAATCAAACAGCTGCATGTGACTCCAGCTGTGGGACACTTCAGATTCCTGCTGCCACAACAATGATCCAAACTCTTTGTGCCGTTCATTGATGAGGCATTGTGACGGCACAGCAGGTGGCAGGAATCCATTAGTTCATAAGATAAGAAGAAAATGTCTGAATACAGACACGTTTGACTTGTTGTTTCACGGCTGCAGGTATATTTATAGCTGAGCAAAAGCATTTGTCTCATCCTACTCACCGCTGACTTTGACAGGTGGACTCCTGACCAGCGGGCTCGTGGAGAGACTCGTCAGCACCATGGCAGCCGTCACCTTGTCCATATCCACCTCCTCCTCAGACCGTCTGACAAAACAAAACATAAAGGGGAGAAATCTACGGTGAGCATCCTCGGTGTCTGCTTAAAGGACGGACAAACTCACAGATAACTGGATAAATTAGATAAAACTGTCCTATTTTGGTTTATGACACTACACCAGTGATCAGTCAACTGATGCTTATCAAAGAGGAGTTGGTCAACTTTTAGATAATAACCAAGAGATTAACAAGTTTGTGCCAAAGATGAAATAACAAATGATGGGAAAAAAACATGAAAATACAGATAAAATATTTGTAAGGAGACTAAAAAACAAGTTGAAGAGCCAAAAAACACTTCAATTTCACCTCTTTGCCAAATATTCTCAGATAAACAGTTTGAGATCCTGCAGAGACTGAAACATGAGCTGCCAATTACAATTACATTCATTTGATGTTGTTTTTACCTTTTTGTGCAACTGATGCAACCATGAGCACATAAAACCTTACAGTACCCAATAAAAACTGGCCTAAAGTGAACTTATATTTTGTGATTAACGATTGAATCTGTATCTCAAACCAGAATAAATCCAACACAAATATTTGTTTCATCTACTTGATGTCTTAATTCTTTCCTCCAAGAGAAATAAAGTTGTTGTGATCAAAGACATGTCAACACAGCTTTATTACCAAAGTATACCTGTTGTGTATCTTCATCATTAATGTAAAAAGCAGTGTGTGTGTGTGTGTGTGTGTGTTTGTATAAGGCTTTGAAGGTGTGTGGATGTGAAATGATCAAACACAGCTCTACTTCAGTGATGAAATCTTCCCTTGCCGTGGAGGAAGATGACATCAGACACCCTCAGTTTTCATAACTGCTGGAATCAAACTGTACCTTTATTCGTACATGTACAGTAGAAGGAGCAAAAACATTAAAGTTGAAATAAACAACCTGCCTTTTTTTATTTTCTCCAACCAAAAACAAACTCCAATTTAGTTCACATGGAGTAGAAACATGTGCAAATAACACAAAATCTGAGGGTTCTGCTCCATATTTTTCATTTGAATTTGTTTTTGACTTGTATAAATCATATTATTTTATACATCTTAACTATATGCAACATTTTGCAAATTAAAGTAAAACCTATACACAGCTTGTTAAAGTAAAAAGGATTTGTTTTTTTAAGTAAAACAGAAGTTTATTTTTCATTTAAAGCATCAGAAAGCCTGATCAGAACGTCTCAGGTGTTTTCTTGTTTTTGTGTTAACTTCAGGTTATTCACAGACCAGAGTAGTGTTCCTGTTTTTCTCCAGCTGCGTTCATTTAGGGTTTATTTTTGCCCGTCAGAGCCTGTTGCAGACTGAGGACTTGTGTTTGACACAACTTAAATCAGCCAAAGGAGCTGAGGGGGATTTCCAGAGCTACTTTTATAAACTAAACCAGACCTCTGAGGGATTATTTTTGGAATGCACCTCTTTAAACTGATTTTAACACGGGATAAAAGCTGTGCCCTGTACTATTGTTTCCTATAATTATAATAATATGCATATGCAATAATGGAGACATACAGTATCATGCTTTAAATCCTTCTTTTTCATGTTTAAATCATCCAGTTGTGGTTTATATAAAGTGGAACTGCAATGCTTTGGTCTGAATTCCTCCTTATTGTAACTCCACAAGCCCCTCTTTCCTGTTCTGAGGTGTCTGAGATCAACTCGTTTTGGTGCTGTCTCTTTAAATGCAAACCAGGCACTTCACATCCTGCCCTCCTCCAGGTGTCATTGTCCACCTTTCGATCATTTTTGTAATAGATAGCAGAGATAGGATTATCTTGAGGTGCAAAAACTGTCAACAAGGGACGACTTGTCCAGCCTTATATGTTGATGACTTTCTGCAGCAAATACTGCAACTATAGAAAACTGAATGGAAAAAATGACTTAAACAGTACAAAGATATCTACGCAGCACCGGGAGAGAACAAATTCAATTTTTCTGCACTCATAGCGACTCCAAGTGCACAACACAATATATTTAGGGGCTAAAAAAGTGGATTTTGCATGATATGTCCCCTTTAAGACACAATGCTACAATAGAATCCAAAGACACCACATGATGTCACGTATAAAATTACAAAAATCAGTTCGTTTACATTGTCTGATCTATAATCTGAACCATTTAACCAGTTTTTTTAACACAACTGCTACATAAATTTTCATGTAATTTAAGTTGTGGACGGACTCCTAAAATTTATCCTCACATCAATACTTCAGCTGTGACTGAATTATGCAATTAAAGGTGTATTTACACAGGCAGAGAAGCAGAGATGCGAGGGGAGACGAGAGAGTTGGCCGACAAAGAAAGAGGCCCGGCCTCCATTAGCTGATGGCTAATTTATTACTCCTTCTGCCGCTGAATGTGATGTCATTACAGCGTCCACATAAATCAAGAAAATAAGCTGCAAATGTCACTTTTATCCATAACCTCCCACCCCGCGTTGCAGTAAAACCACTTCCTGGTCACCTTGGGAGGACATCGTCTGACTATAGATATGATCTCCACAGCGACACTGTCAGACAATAATTACGCCAAAATTTGTCTGTCTTGAAATACCAACGAGTCAATCTTAGAAAAATACATTAGGACGACAAATAATTAAGATGTAATGCACGATGTGGAGGGAAGAAGAAGAATCTCCCCAAATCACTTTTGTCATTAGTGGTCTTATCAAAGTAAAATTATGTCCGAGTCGTTATTACGGCTTTAATTAGCAAACGCCGGGAGCGTGTTTGTGTGAGGGAGAAACATGCTAGGACACATGATACATGTGACACAGGAGACAGGGCAGGCCGGGTAATGGATTGCTGAGTGAATTCTCAGAATTGAGTTTCATACGTTGAGATGTTTTGTGTGCGTTTTAATTTTTTCACTTTAATCATTTGCAATAAAACGTCTCCATCCCCCGAGGCGTTCTGAAAGAGGGGCATTATCCTGGACGTATGGCATCATCAGCGGAAAACTGCGGACAAAGTTAAGAGCTTGTTTACTAAAGCAGATTACACAAAAACAGATCGGTGTAATTTCATCCTGCCGCTGCCAGCGATTCATAAACGGAAAGTCAAATTTCACCAGAGACGCGGTTAAAGGCGTTAAAAAATAAAACAAACACTAATTTAAATGTATTCTCCTAACGTATGAACATCCCTCTGAGATTTTTTTCACATGTACACACATTAAACAAAAAGAACAATCATGTTGTTTTCTTCCTCTGCTCTCAGGTTAATATTTAAATGTTCTCAGCCACTTTAACTAACCCGTTTTACTTTATGAAACAGAAACACAATGTAAAATATAAATGCAAATGAGTTTGAAAATTAATTTTTTTTATTTATTTATTGCATATGCTCAAATTAAGTTCTCTTTGTGCCAATAATCAAAACCCAGGATATAATTTAAACAAAATATTTAAAAAAGCAGCACAAACTTAAATTTGATAAATTTAAAAACAGATAAAATAAATGAATAAACTGACCGTTTCAGCTCCAGAAACAATTCTGTCCTGCAGCAGGAACAAAACATTTGAAAAAGAGTAAGATCTTAAAATTTCATGGACCAATGAAGTTGCTGTTCTCTTTATAGATAAAAAACAGTAGGAGTGTCAGAGAGATGCTGATCAGCTGAATACTCCCACACAGTTCTTAGGCGAGGTCTTATCAAGATAAAATAAGTGAGACCATGTGTGTGTGAGCGGACACAAGTTGTGTTGAACTTTAACATTTAAATTAGGGAGTTAATGGGACTTTCAGACGTTGTTTTCAGTATTTCTTACCAACAGAGTGCAACAGACAATAAATTAATGTATGAATAAATGAACATACTATTATGTTATATATTAAATACTGTAAAAAAACACATATTAATTCTTATATTTAAATGAGAGTTTTGTGGTTAATTGAACTAGAGAAAAGCAGCAGAATCTATGTGTGTTGATGAGCAAAAAAATTTAATTTAAAGTTAGAAGGATGTCTGTGTTTTCCTCCTGGATGGATGGATGGATGGATGGATGGATGGATGGATGGATGGATGGATGGACGGACGGATTGATGGATGATGGATGGATGAATGAATGGTTAGATAGATGAATGGATGAATGGTTAGATAGATGAATGGATGAATGAATGAATGAATGAATGAATGAATGAATGAATGAATGAATGAATGAATGAATGAATGAATGA
>JAUBOC010000149.1:8441250-8451446 GCA_032275365.1 Anablepsoides cearensis | reverse complement strand
TATATATCTTGGCGAATGAGCTCAACCTTTAAATTGATTAGCAGATTAGCAGAGGTAAAGTCACAACATCAGAAATTACATTTTAAAAGTTGAGGTAAAGTTAGCATCAAATGGTGAACGTAAGCACAAATAAACAAACATATGCATACAGGAAGACAATCACAGATCCACTAGCACAACTGGGCGCCCACACTTTACTTTTAGCACTTCTCTGTCACACGGCGCCCACGATTAATCTGCAATAAAACTGTCATGTGACACTCAAATTAAAAATGGGCTGCAATTATGACACCCTGGTGGCATGCACCTAATTAGTACATCTTCATTTTAATTAATAAAGCCTGCCAGTCTGACAGATATCAATAATTTAAACCAGTAAGGTCAATGGAGCTTTAAAATTGATGGCTATAATTAGAAATAGTGAGCAGGCACTTGTGCAGTGATGGGTTGAGGTTTTAATAGGTTAGACTTCTCCTTGTTGTGTCACGATGTCTTTGCCCCAAACCAAAACTTTGTCTGGGTCAGTACAGTCGTATAAATACTAAATTATGCAGAAGGTGCTAAATGATTACATTTGCAAACCTGCGGCTGTAAATTTTCTACTCGGGATCCATGTTTTTTATTAGATGTGTGCATGTTTTAGCAGCAAAAATGATGAACGGCAATAAAAGGTAAAGAACTATTGTTCAAATCAATTTGTCGTTCCCTACCAGTGTGTAAGCCAAGCCTCAAAGGGGACACCGCTTCAAGAAGTGTTTTTTTTTGTTTTGTTTTTTTGGCCAAAGCTCCAACATACTAACTTTATATAATTCACTACAGGTATAAGACTTTTATGCTTATTAAGGACTGACTATGGTGTCCAGTGTATTTTATTTGAGTAGTATCAAACATCACAAAGATTGTTTTAACTATAAAGTATATTTGACTGGAAATAACAAACTTTGATTTTTGTTTCTTGCAATCGTAACATTCATAACCTCACATTAAAGCTCTGAAAAAGATATTTAGTGGCCAGAAAACTCTACAGCATCACTCTCTTGGAAAATAAGTAGCTTATTTAACATGTTGGGCAGTGCAATTAAATAAAACACATAACAAATCACAGGTTTTAAAAAGCTAGAATTAGCCAAAAGGCTATTTTTAATCTCTAGTCCCCTAGTCGTGATGTTTAAAAGTCAATAAAAATGTTAAATTGGAGAAATATTATAAACATTAGCTACATAAGACAACTAAATGATGTGACAGTGTAAAATGTGCACTTCGTAAAATAAATTTGAAAGCTGCACATGTAAGGAATTAACATGTTCATGTCAAGTTTTTAAAACGCGGTTGTGACTCACCTAAAGTGCTCCGGCTTAAATCAACACTTTCTGCTGATTTAATTGCCTAGTTTAGGTAAACTCCTTATTAGAATGGAAATTTAGTGAAGGATGCAACTTCATTGCCCCATTAGTGGTCTGTTAGGGCACAATGTGAGACACTTGACACTGTCACTAATTAGTACCATCGTGTACACGCTGTAGATGACTATAATGCACATCCATCAGCAGAATCAATTAGAGCAGCTCTCTGGACCATCAGTCCATTAAAGCTGGGGGACTATGGATTGGTGTGAACCAACAGATCCAGCAGCTAAAGATGAATTTGAGTCCCTGCACCACGCATTATAGACATCTGTAAGCAGAAAACACAACCGTGCTGCAAATTTGCATATTTCATATATGGTATTTGAACATCAGCACTGACAAAGCAGCACATGTAGTTGTGTTTCCCTGACAGCCATAACAAAAGGTCAAACTGCATTGTGTTTATTTATAACATCAATAATTGCAAATTGTGTTTTTGCTGACAACTTTAAATGAATGCTTGACATTCTACCATTATTGATGGACATCTTGGGTTTAAAATGTATTAATTAGATGAATGTCATCTATTTTAAAACACTTGATGAGCACGTCAAGTGTATGTTTATAGCGAGGGTAAATCTTGAACTGCGATCAGACTTGAGAGGGAAAAAAATAGTAAAGAAAGAAAAGTTAATTTAGTTACTGATCTATGGTCAATCATTCACACTAAAAGATATGAAAGCGTTTT
Source organism: Anablepsoides cearensis (assembly GCA_032275365.1). Classification (NCBI taxonomy): domain Eukaryota; kingdom Metazoa; phylum Chordata; class Actinopteri; order Cyprinodontiformes; family Rivulidae; genus Anablepsoides; species Anablepsoides cearensis. Next base: position 8,449,352 of record JAUBOC010000149.1, on the reverse strand, counting down.
TTTTTTAATTTAAGGGCACATTTGCATATTAATTTAAAGGCAGGTTCAACGGTGTAGCAGTTGGCCGGATTCTTGGGAGCCGGTAGAACGAGGGCCGACTCCACGTCAAAGCAAGAGGGGATTCGCCTTTAATTAATCTGTGTGTGATAAATCAAAAGCTCATTTACCAGCAGGGAGGAAGACATCAACGAATGCCAAACTGTATCTGACATCAGAGATTCAGCGTCGTCTTGGTGGCTTTGAACGCGTTCGCTTTGGAACTCAATTTACAGGAGTCAAAGCCAAACTCAGTTACTTGGTTTAAGGCTTCTCAAAATATCATAACCACAAAAATGTACTTCTAATTTATATCTGCTGAGAGATACTTGCTTTATTCATCTGTTGAAGTTAATCTGAAATATCAAAAAATAAAAAGTAGAGTCAAGTTGAAGCTGAAAAGCATGTCTGCAGGTTAATATTTGCTGAAGAGCCCCGTCACAAATAAGATAAAACCACTCTAATGTAAGTACACTTACACCGCAAGGCTTTTATAGAAATTGATTATGAGATTTTGCTGATCTCGTTTTGAAATTACAAACACACCTGTTACCCAGATATGATCAGAGGCCTTTTAATCTCACATAAGCCCAAGTCTGGACCCCAGAGTGGTCCCCCATTGGTTGGGTTTAAGCCAAGACTTCTTTTTTTGCACCAAGGCTTCTAAACAATGATGAAGCCTGTTGCTATGAGCTGAACATGAGATGGGACTTTTTACAAATCCTGTCTTAAAACGTTCTCTAAGGCAGCAATTGTGAACTGATGGCTCACAAACCAGTTTCATCAATGCAGACAACCCAATGAATAAATTAGGTATAACCCAGAATGTAAAGTTTCATTAAGGAAGTGCATTAGCCAATAAAAGTACTCAGTTATGCCTTTAATAAGGCAAACAGAAAAGTTTTGAAAATTTTGATGAGACAGGTTGGGGAAAACCTGTTTTACTGTGTTTATTTCTGTTAGTAATTATGAATCAGGTTTGAGAAAAAATCTAATTTCTAAGCAAAGCCTGAGATTAAAAAGTGGGAATGAGAATCAGAGAGAAAACAGAAAAAAAGAGATGATGTGGGTTTCTTTTCAGATGCTAATCTCATGGTTTCTCAAATCCACTGGCATCCAAACCAGAAAAAAACTGTTTTCCTTGGCATCTCTCGCTCTCTTTCCTTTACTTTCTCTGCCACTCTCTCTCCGGACAGCCCACTGTGCTCTCTAGCTCAAACCCCCTCCACCATTGTTCTGAAATTAATACACCCTCTTTTACCACAAATACAAACCAAAAAAAAAATATCCAGAAAAGTATGAAAGAGCCACAGAGACAACCAGAACCACAAGTAGAAGGAAAAACAAGCAGACCAGTAAACAACCACTTTATCAAAAGACAAACAATAATTTGTCGGTCACCATGGACTCCTTTCTGTTAGTGGTCTGATTTGGAGTTGGCTTCTGCAACATGCAACAAAAGTGAAGCACATTGTTGGCTCGGCACACTAAACTGGCTGATCTGCAAACACGCCGATGAACAATAGAAATGAATCTGACAAATTGCTTGGTTTTGGCATCAAAGTTGGCTTTTACTCCAAGCCCCCACCCAGTCCTGCCAGACTCCTACTCAGGAACTGACAGCTATGAGAAATGGTGCTCTGATTTAATGATAAAGTTTGGAATGTTACCATATATTAAAAAGAAGGGGAGGGGACAATAAAAGGGGGACATAATTGACCTAAATTTGAGTAATTTTCAAAAAAGAAGAGAGTAAAAGTGGATTAAAACTCCAGATCTGTTGTTTTAGAGTTTTGCAATACTAAACAAAGAACTCTTTTAAGTTTCATTTAACTAAAGGTTATACTTCACTTCCTCTGCTTGCAATTAGTCCCCAGAATGTCATTTGTCAAGAGGCAAGCCATTCATTTCTACCAGTCTGCCCCTGCCAGCTTTTGTTACAATTAACTGTTTCCTGCAAAGAAAAATAAATAAACACGATCTCTTGAGGAAGGAAGCATGTCCAGCACCTGGCTCAGACCATGATTCGACAACATGTAAAAACTAAATAATCTTCTAAAACCTCTCTAAAATGCAGCTCCTCAGAGAACAGAGAGAAAAAAACACTTTGATGAGATTAATGACCAGCCAATGAGGAGTTAACAAGTGATAAACACCGTGTAATTTGTCCTCCGAATCTGCAATAAGTTTAATAAACTCCAAGCTTTACTGGTGGCCCATTTATCTTTCTTCTGTTACAATATTTAGAGACTAACACAAGGAATCATTAATCATTAGGAGGAGTTTTTAACCAGTGTTTAAGTTTTTCTGTAGTGAATTTAAAATTTATTCTCACTTATCACCAATTGGCAGGGGTGTATAAAAATATCAACACACTGAAATATCACAATATTTCATTTCCTGATACTGTGTTGATTTTTAATGAATGCTTAATGGATGGATGTTGTACGACGAAATGTGAATTACAACTACAGTGTTCTTCTGATTGCATAAAATAAATTTTATGCATGGTGTGCTCTCACTGAGTCTTTTAAAATAAGAATATTTTGGAGAAAAAGATGCAAATATATCACCTTACAGTATCACAATATATCATATTCTGACTCCTGTTTTGTGATATTATCATATCACCAAATTCTATATAATACACAGCCCGACCAATTGGATGGTTTTATTTGTAGATCACAAACACCAGTAAAATTCTTTGAAGTTAGATTAAAAAACATAATTGTTTGCGTTTATTTTCAGAGCATGCCTAAATTGTAGCATCACAGCTCAACAACTTCAGTTTAAAGAACGCTCATATTTGGAGTCAGAAAAACCAGACCCTCCACTACATCTGGTTTTAATGCAGACCTGAGGGAAGTGACAATGTTCTCACACGAGCCGAAATCTCACTCGGGGTGTTTCTTTTTTTCACGGCGGCGGTGCTGCTTTTGGCACAACTCTGGGATCCTCTCAGCTACTGACGAGTAGATTTACTACCTGGCAACCTTGCTGCAGCCACACCATGTGTTTGTAAATAGAAAATTAGCCAAACAAATAGTTTGAGTGTCTCAAATCGTGGTGCACGGATGTGTGTTAGGAACCTTTAGTGGCAAACCAAAGTATGTGGCAGTGGAGCAATACAGCTCAATTTAGTTCTAGCTGTAAATATTATTAAAGGTTGTGTTTTCTTTCTACCAATAATTAAATGGGGTATTATGCAAAATGAAGCTTTTTGAACTTTATAGCATTCATGTTTGAGAAATCCTTGAATCTTCTGTGAGAGCCATTTGAAAGAGCCTTAACCATTGCTGGCACAAAAATTTAATTGCAAAATGCATCCTAATATGGTGGATATTCATGATTTTATTGCAAAACATAGATTCATAATGATCTATGTTTATGGTTTCTTTGCAAAAAGTACCTTAATATTGATGTGTACGTATGAGAGGATGTCTGGGAAATATATTACCAAACTGAAACTTCTTATAAAAGCCTCTGTACTTATGCCGGCTCTTTAGAACATATTTCCGGGTCCAATGTGGAATCATTCAGTAAGATTCAACTGTATCCCGAGTTGCCATTTTGAAAAACCGATATTATATAATGTTACTTCTTTTTTTTTTTTTACAACAAAATACAACACTCTGACAAAAGGTTATAAAAAAGATATGTTGTGAAGATGTGCTGAAGTGGTAGTGTCAGAAATGGTAGGAGGTTCTTAAAAAGTAGGGGGTTCAAGATATGATGCAAAATCAAATTTATTTTTAATATATAAAGCTTTTTGTATAACAACTGAAGGCAACATAAATATTGATTGTGGTATAGAATTAAACTATGGACCTGAAAAATACAGAATACCCCCCCTTTAAAAATTACTACAGGTAAGGATAAAATCAACATTTACAGGACATTCTCCTTCTCAATAAGAAGATAAATGATTTTGTGTGAAAACACTCTTTAAGCTCTTGATGCTATAAAATAAACTAGTTGTAAGATAATCAATAAGACACCCTTTGATGAAAATATAATTATCATTATATTTGCTGCTCAAATGCAAGGAGGGAATAAGGGTGGGACAGGTGTAGAATCCATGTAACAGATTAAACGTTGAAGCAAGATTTTTCCTCTTAATGTGGAACAAGACAGAGTGAAATCAATGAGCAAATAACTGAATATAAAAACGGGGAGTGCAGTGATGAGGCTTGTTGTACTTTTCAGGAAGTTGTGGTCAATAAAACCCCCTCAGGCACAAGAAATCAGGAAGGATGTTCAATAACACTACAGGGCTTTATAGAGTACTATGTTTCACATTTATGAGTGAAAGAATCTTTATACTGTGATACTTCATTAATCTGCAGTGTTGGCTTTTAAAGTTTAATTATCCTATAGTGGAATGGCTCTGTTTGCAGACTATATTGGCCATCTGAAACTAATATTTGTGTGCATCTGTCTTTAAGTGAGTGAAGGGGCGACTAATGCGCCGTTAAACTGTAACTGTTTAAGGTTGTGTGTTACATATTGTAGTGCAGGATCAGACAGATTACAAATCACAGTTATGATGATTTTAGGCAACTGTGATCAGATTAGTGCATGATGGATGAAATGAACTAGTGTCCAGTAAATCCTCAGAGTTTATGTCTGGATCTGTGCAGCAGAAAAGACATTCATAAGGATAACAGATGAGATTTACTTTGTAAGTTGAAACTCGTGGCCTCGAGTCTGGTTTGCAGCACTTTTACAATTTGGGGAAACCACCAGAGGCATGTCTTTTAAAGGATCATATACAATAACTGCAACTTAAGGCAAACATATGGCAGTACTAGTATGACTTTCAGGACAGAAGTACAAGCTTTACAACTAAACATTGGCATGAAATGAACAAAGACAGCATTGATGTGCAGCCTAACTCTGCAGAAAGACATGTAGTTAAATATAAATGTGTAGAATTAAAAGTGGACGGCTTCGAGGTTGAGATGAAAATTGTGATGACATTCTGTATAAACTCTGACCTATTTGCGAGATGACATATCTATGTCATAAACTCTTGATGAACTCTGCATTATGAACAGGAGCCAAATCAGATAGAAGCACACTTTTCAGAGGTTTCACACACACACACACACAGTCTAACCTGGCATGTGGGACGTCGATGCTGGACGAGACTACTTTGCGTTTCTGCTCCAGTAGGGACACTGATCGGGTATCGAGGTCCCGGCTGACACGCTTGCCTTCCGCCGGCCTCAACTCCACCGCAGCCTCTGGGCTCAGGCAGCCCCCCTCCACCTTCTGGCCATCTGAAACCCCGTTACTGGAGCTCTGCTGCAGAGGAATACAGGCAGGAGTAAAGTCAGTGCTTGAACACAAAACCAGAAAAAAACAAGCTGGTCTCAATGTTGAGGAAGAAATTATGGACAAACTTCCATTTATAAAGTGATAAAAATCATATGCAACCATGTAAGTAATAAAGTAGGTAGGCACACCAAATAACTACAGTAATTATTACACAATACTGGGAAGTATTAAGAAATAAACTTTGTTTTTCAATCCAGTACCAGAGATCAAGTCCAGGTTTGCAATCAAAATATTGACAACAATTCTATATTTATATTTTAAATGGGGGGTACATAATGGTTGTGGAAAAATGTCCAGATTCTTGGGCCAAAACTAACTTTTCCAAAACATATTTGGAAAAAAATTCAGAAATGAAAAGTGGTAAGTTGGAAAACAAAGCTGCTCTTCCTGTAGGCATTCTGAGGTTCTGGACAAAATATCTACTGGAGGGAAAATACTTTAACAAAATAAGACATGACCTTTTTATAAATATACAAATACTTTCCCTTTTTTATACCATTTTTGTCATGTGATATCAGCATCAGTAGTATTGGTATCAGAATTTCATGGTGTAATATTAGCACACAATTCATAAAAAATACCAATATTGAACAGTAAATATAAATATTAACAAAAAATGTTAACTTTTTTCTTCATATTCTATGTTGGAACTTGATAAAATTTTAATTTTACACTTTGTTTGCAACTTAAGAATAAATAAGTCATTACCTGTCTGTAAAACCAGTAAAATCTTTGAACACAAAAGGTCCAGTCATATTACAGTTATGGGTTCACTTTTTTTCTTATAAGAAATAGAGCTTTCTTTGTTGACTGGTTTGCCATATCAAAAAATGAACAATAATTTCTAAAAAATAGGCTTTTTTTGCCTGAAAATGCATTAAATTATCTCTTTGACATGACAGTGACACATGTTCCAATTCTGTATAAATACCTGTGTGCATCTAACACACACACATACCAACACACATCTATAAAAAAAAGCCTTCAGAATCTTTAATAACACTCCAAGAATAAGCAGAGTGACTCACACAGCTGTCACTGACAATACAGGAGTAATTTGGGCCAGTGTGTGTGAGTTAAATCATCTCAAAGTACTTTAACCTGAATATTCATAATGAGAAACTGCTACACTCTCCATCCCTCTGCAACAGAAATCATATTTATTTCAATGGTTAGGAGAAAATATTTTAAAAACAATCCCCCATTATTGAGGCTTTTCACAATAAAAGTTCAGTTTTCCTTGAATAGAAGAACAGGATAGATTACAGTGGCTCTGAAAAGATTAGGGGTTGTGTGTATGATGACTGTCCTGTTCGGATAAAACCAACTGCAATCTCTTCCTTTCACTAAGCTTATGAATCACAGCATTTAACAAAGCAAGAAAACAGTAAATCCAGCCAAAACTAAAGTTGAGTGTGCCAAAGCACGAGTGAGCATTTGTGAGCTCGAGCACAGAGAAAACATTTTTGTTTCCCCTCCTCTTTAACCCTCTCTTCACCCTCCTAACAACTGTTTGGTCAGAAGTTTATCATCATTTAGCAATAATCCCAACTCATGTGTTTTTATTTATTTCTAAAAGCAACTCACAAAAATTAAAGGTGTTATTGTGTTTGAGAATAAAGTTATAATTAGATAAACACAAAAAAATTGAGACACTAATGTAATTATTAGCAAAATATCAAAACAAATGTGATTTTAATATAAAAATATGCTCTTTTTGAATTTGAGCCAGTTGAGTTCTTAAAAGGCGTCTTTGTTAAGCTGTGGTTTCCTGTAGGTAAGTCATGACCAAACAGTGTCACGAGTGTGGTCACACACACACAAACACGCACACACACAGAGCAATGCTGCATGGTAAAGGTCGTTTGACAACAGTGCTGCAAATTCTCCCATACAAATAACACAAAAATAATATAAAAATCAGAAAGTTGACGTGTTTGTTTTCCCCCCTTTATAAAACGAGAGGAATGCACGGAGGTGCTGTGTTTGTAGCCTGACAACATTCAGGTGAACGCTCCTGATCGACAACAAGGGCAAAAACTCGCACACGACCGAAGTTCTTCTCATCGACACACATCCAAAATGACCTCGTCTGTTGTTAAAAAGCACCTCCATCTTCCCACTGCTCTCTCTGTCTGCAGTGTTCTGTCAGTTCAAACCTGAAAGATGTTTAGAGAGAAGCTGGAATTTAGAATATGCTCCTGCAGTCATTCTTTTTTACAACGCGATACCGCACTCCCAGTAATTTTGTAACTCCACAGATCGTACATGCCTCACGACATTCAAACAAAAAAAACCTTCTTCCTTTTCTGTTTTGCTTCCACCCTACATCTCCAACACCTCTGCTCTAATTTGTCTGGACTTATCTTATTGCAGGAATTGTTTTGGGGGATTGGGAAGTTCAGTTATCCTAAACTATTATTTAGCTTTGCAAGCAGCTCTCCTGCTGGCGTAATTATGCATCAGCACAGGTAGAAAGTGGTAGAAGTACGATCCAGTAGAAATTGAGCATCGTCAATGCAATGCAAAGCAATGACAGGTACTGCAATATAGGAGGCAAATTAAGTCAATGTGTTATCTAGGTATTGTCATGGTAAATATAAATACATTACATCGAGACCCTCATCTCATTTCTCAGGCCAATAGTTTAAACTATGTCATCCTGTGCTCATTAATATCTTCTGTCCCTCAGATAAGGTGTACCATAACAAACTCTGAGTCCCGGA
>JAUBOC010000149.1:8423331-8440558 GCA_032275365.1 Anablepsoides cearensis | reverse complement strand
TGTGCACATTCAAATTAAACCCTGTTAACCTTTCACGGAGTGTTTGACTTTCCTTATCATGTTTTACCTGTCCAGGTGTCATAAATCTACTACAGTATTAATCCATATCACATTTTCATAAGCAATATATATCATAGGGTTAGAAAGGAATCCCAGTATCGTGCAGCGATTCGATGACACCTCCTTTGTCTAGACCACTGTGCTTCATGCTGATGTTGTTCGGCTGCCTGGGGTCTGAGCTTCAGAACAAAGAGTCACTCGGCCTCTGCTCCGTCAACAGCCTTGCTTCACTGACTCCCGTGTTGGAGTGCGCTTAACTTGAGCTCCGAGTGGCAGCCCAACAACCCAAACAAGTCAAGCCTCTTTCCAGGCATCAAGTAAGTAAGCTGCCGTTGGTCGGGCTGCACAGCACACCCGTGCACAAACCAGCGAGTCAACAAGTGGCATCCCAATCCCTCCCAAACTCCATTACTGCAAAAAAAAAGGGGGGCATTCATTTGCAGTACCAGGCACAACGCCAGGCATCCAGATTCTTTGGAGCACGCCACCCGTTGCCAACCTGGGGGTGCCCACTTTTCTGGCCGTGTTCAAAGCTCTCACAAACAACCCTCATAGCTAAATCTCACAAAATACACAGAAAGGGGGAAAATCCCATCCGTGTTTTACTACACGCTCATGCACACTAAAAGCAATGCACATGTGAATCTACACACACACACACACACACAGAGCAGACTCCTCCTCATTTTATGGCTTGTTTTCGACTTCGGTGAGAATTGAGTCGTGCTGAAAGAGACTTGACCATTGTGTTGACAGGACGAGGGCTGCACTGTAATGATGCAGCGCAGCAGTTTTTTGTGAGTGCACACAAGGAAAAAAAAAAAGCACAAAACCATAAGAGTTTACAAAGTTATAAGCAGAGCTCTTTGTGTGGAGCGTTAAAATTAAAGTTACCAACGCCACATAGGATTTACAAGCGAGGGGAGAGTCCATTCAATGTGTTATTGTGCTGCTGTAGCAAATGTGGCTCATCTAGAATGTGTGGAAACAAAGAGTGGCCACATGTTTCCTGTTGGTTGTAGAAATAGCTTGTAAGTTGCTTCATCTGTAACACCAAAACAAAAACAGAAGCAAAAAGAGGGGTTTGTAGATTCAAATCAGAGTTTAAAAAAAAAAGTGTTATTTACACACTCTGTGGTCCCTGTAACAACACACACTTTCTCCTACAACAAAAACAGTTCATCTGGACTGGACTTGCTCCTCTTGGATAGAAAAGGCACATATGTTGATATTAATCTATATCTCAATGTGTAACAGCATATAGGAATAAATTAAATCCTGCATTGTGTGTATTTGAGTGCAAATGTGAATTCAAAGGCTGGATGCAGAAGATTTAATGTAAAGCCTACGTGCATAAATGTCCGACCAAATCGCTGCAGTCAGACTGTTTGTTTCCTTCAGATTACCCACCCTCTGTAGCCCACATAAACATTGCGCAGGCCCCATCCAAGCCCTTTTTTTTGTCCCACATTACACACATTACCGCCAAAAATAAATGTCATGACAGCTCGTTTTTTGATGAAATAATCCCACAGACCGGCACCGTGGATGCTCTGGTGGAAGCATGTTTGGAGCTCGCCGGTTATATTTTTGCCGTGAGCGGTGACACCATTAAATCCGCTCCGTGCAGGAAGCGGTTAAACGCTGCAAAACACCGCACAACAAAAACACAGAAGCGCAGCCTGCCGGCCGGGGCCCTCTGCGCGCGCTCACTCACGCACACACGCACGCACGTACTCACACACCTTCAGGCTGGACTTGAGCGGTCCTTTGGCTGCAGTGTGGCTGGAGCCCGCGGCTATCTCCTCCTCGGTGAACTCCTTCAGGCTTCCGTCCTGCATAAGCACGGTGTAAACGCTTCGCCGGGCTCCGGCGGCCGAGACGTCTCTGTTTTCCTGCTTGACAGCCTGGACCACCCCCGTCATCGGTGCACCGTCCCCCGTCGGACTCGGCGCATAAACGCGGCTGCCGAGGATCGACCGCTTGACCAGGCGCCTGGTATGCATGTCCTCCGAAAATATATCTTTAAACTGTGCCTTCGGAGCAGTCGACCCGGTGGATTTAACTCACAAAACGTCGAATTACAACCGGGTAAACAACGAGAAAAACACAAAACCGCAGCGGGCTAACTGGGCGCTCCGAAACCGTAACAAAATGTTAGAAAGCGGCAACATACTCGGGGAAGAAGAGAAGGGGGTGGACGAAAAACTCCGAACCGCGTCCCGGATGCACCAAACCCAGAAGCACACGGAACCGAAGAACTTTGAATTAGCACCACGACGACATGAAAACGATTCATTCGCCGCTACAACAACCTCCACATCCGACCGGCTACCAATCTCCGTCCGTTCGACCTGTTTGTTTTCCCCACTGCTCTCCGAGAGCCGAGCGGGGCGGTCGGAAAACACGGAGCACTCGGCAAATTCCGTAACCGAAACGACGCCCGAACACGATTAAACAAGACGGCGTCCTGTAAGGGCCAAAACAGCTCGGACACAAGCGAATAAGGGGGAATGTGTAGGGTTATTCCGCTCCATTCGACCGCACTGTTCTCTACGCGACTTCAAATGTCAAAATGCCTCAAAAAAATACATCGGTTAGTCGACTCCAGGTCCGTGTTGCTGTCAGCTCCAGTCCGGCCCTTGTTCCGACCGAGCAGGGCCTCTACCGGCGGAGCGCTGCCTGTAAACATGTGCGGTCCGGTAGCCGAGGCGGGCTGCAATTGGACGCCGCAGCACACGCCTCCACAAGCCCCCACCGCCCCCTCTTCTCCTGCGAAGGGGGGAAATGTAACCGTGGAGGCGAGGAGGCTGCTCCATTCAAAACAATGACGCAAGGATGGATCGGAAACAAGAAGGGAGGGCAAAAAGTAGAAGGGGGAAAAAAGGGGAAATTTGGGTTTCAGAAAGGAAAACTTCAACTAGTTGTGCATGCATGCAACCTACTTTTCAAGCACCACGGTACTGAAATACTATAATCTGTTTTTAAAGGCAAAATGAATGAAACCAATTTTATAAATTATAATAAAATACATTATGTGACTAGTTCACATTATTGTTTTTCTGGTGTTTACTTTAGCTTTTTCATGCATTCTACAATGTCTGCATACTTCTGCTTTTAGCTACTGTTTGGCTATTTTTAAAAATCTTTTTAGCTAAGATTTTAGCTAATCTTTTTGCTACTTTTGGCTTTTAGCATTTTGCTTCTTTGAGTTTGTATCTAGTGTTTTGTTTCCTTTAGGTTTTAGCTACTGTTCAGCTTTTTTTTAAGCTTTAACAATTCTAATCGAATAGCTGCAGTGGTCATCTTGAGCTGGACAGACTCTAAAAGGTAAATTTGTTTATATAAATCCAATAGGTTTCTTTGGGGTTTTTGATTTTTTTGAAAATCCACCAGTTTCTGAAATATTTTGCTAACACACCCATCACAGCTTGGCAGAGACATCCGATCAAAAAGAACTAAAGAAAAATGTCTTTGGCAACTTAATTGTAGTAAATAATCCTACAGATAAACACTCAGAATAAAAATACACACAAAAAAGCATTCATTGAATATTTATAATTTATTAGAAGAATTCATATAATAAAATATTTACAGAGAATGGAGGCTGGACAAAGGAAAGGGACAGATGTGATCATAACTGTACAAACAGGCTTCGCCCCTCGATCAAAGCTGAGTGTCAGTAAAGAGTTGTTTGTGTGTGTGTGTGTGTGTGTGTGTGAAGCTGAAGGAGAGGCTCAACTACACCTCCACTCCCTGAAGGGGGGGATGTGCTGTGTGTATATGATCGACATAGAACATAAGGGATTTTAGGTAAGTGCCGTGCTTTGGATGTTGTCCTGATTAGATTTGGCACAAAAACACCCCCCTTTGGATACAAATTCAGAAGTCTATCATGTTGGAAGAGGGGCGTTAAATCTGATTGCCAACAGCCTAATACATAACCACATCATTTTATGAGAACAATACTCTCAAACGTTTATGTTTTTATGCAAGGGAAAAAAGTCTAAATCACACTCACAAAGGCCTTCCTAAAGAAATAAGTGTATTTTCACTTCATATATACCTCATCATACAGAAAACATCAGGCGTCAAGCTCGTTTAGCAGCGTCTCACTTATGAATAGATTAGTCAGAGGAGGCCTAAACTAAAAAGCTTCAATATTTTGCACTGAGATAAAAAGTAATACATAAAAAAAGAACAGTATGATGTAAAAAGCTGAGGATATTAGAGACTACAGCGCAGATCATATTCTTTTAAAATGAAACACCAAGCTGCAGAACTGAGGCATTATTTAGTTGTTTTTTTTTTATTAAAAGTACCACAATCTCTTTAAAAATGCACGTACCATTTAATAAAAAACAGTACCGTGTTGGTGTTTTTGAAACAAGTCGGACATTCATCGAATGAACTCATCAAATTAAAATACTGTGAACGTACGAGAATACGTGAAGTTTCCTGCGAGTAACAGCTGGTTAAAATAGTGCTCTAAATATATACAGACCTCAGTTGGCATGTCGTCGACACAGGTTACAAACATTGGTAGTTGTTTTTTATTTAAATTTTACATAAATGTAACTAATGATAACTTGGCTATAAATGCTGTACCATAAAAGTAATAAATGTGCATAAAAACAAATAAAAACTTAGTTGTACCAAAAAAAAAAAAACAAGACTAAATACATGGCAGTTAAAAATACAATCATAAAATTATGTTGTCCTTTTTACTCACAAGTATTTGACTTTTTTTAAACTATGAACAAATAAGTCTTTAAACATTGACAAAAACACGTACCTCAGGCATTAGCCTCACATCTAACTCATTTAGTAGCTTTAATAAAAACACTCAGAACTTCTATAAAATCCTATTTACTTCTGTCTAATAGACATACTCGGTAACATTTCACAATTACACAATAAAAATAAAGTTTTTCAAATAAATACATTATGAGTTTTACAAATAAAAAAAAGTTTTAGACTGTAAATCTAGAAATGCTTTCCAAATGTGTCTTCTACTCTTCATGTCACATTAAGCTCATAAATTAAAGTAATAAAAAAGTATTTTTAGCTTGTTTTCCATGTCTTGAACTATTAAAAATCCTTTTGTTTTACCAACAATTGGCTTCTGTTTTTTTTTTCACTTTTTCACAGGAACATGTAGCGAGAATACACATCGGAGGTGTCACAGACCTGACAAAGAACAGCCCAGAAATACACCATCTGACACCTCAATACGACGTGACACCGAGTCAACTGGAAGCTAGGGAGTCTAGCTACTGCGGGGCGGGGGGCGGGGGGGCACAGATAGCAATACCTTCACATAACACGGTAAGTGCATAAATTTTATACAAACATATGGCACTAATAACTTGATATCTTACTTTTAAACAGTGTCTTCTGCCGACATTTACATTGCTGCGTATGTGTCGTGATTGGATATGTTTTACTTCATTTATTTTTCACAATCAAGTGTTTTTAAGGCTCAGCAGTACCGATTATCCAGCTTCATAAATTAAAGATATGATAAACCGTACCCAAGCTGTGATGTAGATGGAGCGTTTTTTTTCCCTCAAGTTAAGCACTGATGCATGACAGCTGCTTTTCAGCACTAAACAGATGTTTTTGTGTTGGTGAGAGAGACGGAGGGGCATTCAAAGACGAGACACGTCCCGACCGAGACCCAGCTCTGCCAAACTTTCGTAGTCGTGCTCCGGCCTGGCGACGTCCGCCCCCTCCGCCTCCCCCCTGCGATTGTCGTCTGAGCTGCTAGTCTTTGGGATGCGGATGGATTCGTAGCCAGGATCCGTGCCGTCCATAAAGGCGTCCTCACCCGGCTGGGGCTCTTGGATGTCTCGCACCGTGGCGTAAAGGTCGCTGGAAGACGAGGCCGGGACCAGACCTTTGATCTCCGCGATGCTGCTGTAGTCGTGCTCTTTGTCTTCATCGTCTGCGGCATCGTTGTCACCGTTTGTCTTGTTGACCACGGAGTACACCGCCGACTGAAAGAGACACCAACAAACAAATTGTTGTCTTCTTTAACATTTAATTTCAATTTTTGATACCCAATCTGCCAAATGGAAGAATGAAAGCTGCTAAACACCAACGAAAAAGAATTCTCAGGTAGTGTGTGCAGCAGCAATCTAAACTAGGGGTGCACCGATTCCAGTTTTCTTTTCGATCTCCGATCTTTAAAAAGTCTGACCTGCCGATTCCGATTTTGGCCGATACTGATTTTTTAAACAGCTGACACTGTCAGATATTATAAAATCACAATACAACTTCAATTTTTAAATGTTATTTTACTGAAATATGTTGAACAATACCCTTGAAACAGTATAAACTTGTTTTAACTGGATATTAGGTAGTGCTCACAGCAGAGCAAAAGAGGATAGTGGCTGATTTTGAGACTTTTGTGGAGGTAGAAAAGCCGATCTCTTCCTCCGATCTTCTCCACCGATCTTATCTAAAGATCGGCCGATCTCCAATCTCCCAAATTTGAGGAAATCAGCACCCCTAATCTAAACCGTGGCTTAAATCTAATAAAAGAATAAGATTATATGTTGGGCGCACGACCAACATCCGAATTTGTGAAGTCTTTGACACGCTGCCAATTCTGGGTAATTAAAACAATAAACGATGTCTAATACTAAACAAGTTCGAAAGAATTGGAATCAGGCATCTTTAGGAACCAATTAAAATGAGGAACTAGAATCCTTCAAATGCAAATGATGCCCAGACCTAGGATTTACACACAAGTTTGTATTTCTTACCTTATAAGGACTGTTCATTGACTTCCATTCATTTCTAGTCATTAACCCTGACCCTGAACTCAATTCACACCTTAAACCTAAACTTAAACCCCAACTCAAAAATAGAGTTCCATCATATTAGGACTGGTCTTTGGTCCCCATAAGACTACTGGTCTTTACAAGGTAGGTGTGTATAACTGTCCTAAATCACCTACACAAGTACAAACACACACACTTACTTCACTGTCCGACAAACAGTGGTTGTTGAAGTCCGGTGCAGCAGACAGAGGAGAGTGTAACTGTGAACGGAAGAAGAAAAATGTAAAAAAAATAAGAAGAGTTTAAAAAAAAATAAATTTTAAAGATTTTAATGACTTCCTGCTACCAAAAACATTAACTTAAAAATTACTCATACCGTTTCAAATTTAGCATTTCTGTTAAACTCCGTTTACTTTGATAGCCCAAACTAAAATCCAGATAAAACGTGGTTTGTGGTTGTAATGTCACAAAAAGAGGAAAAGTTCAAGAAGTATAAAAACTTTTTCACCATAAACTGACAAACTGTAGCCGCTCTTTTAATCCACCTCAGACGGCTTTAATACAGAACAAAGATGTCCCAAAAGACTTTGAAGGAATGCAATTAACGTAGGGTTGAAGTTCTTATTGAACCGTATTAATAAAACACACGACCAAACCATCGACTAGTTCCTCACAAAAACACACACTCCGGTGAAAAACCTCTGAATGCAAAGAAAAGGAATGCTCGTTGATCGGGTCGATAGTGAAATTCTGAGGAGCTTCTCCCAGTGGTGGGAGAGAAACACGTCCTGCATTCGCTGCGATACATTAGAAACTAATGTTCTATATAACCACCCATTCATTCAAAATCTTATTGAGCCAAAGTCGATGGGGAGTGACGGAGAGTGGGATGCTTTTCTTGCCCAGACTCTGTCCACTTCGCCTTATGATCGATGAGGGAGCCATTAATCAACAAAACGCATCTGACAGCAGCACAAAACACTTCAGGAGTCTAACAAGAATCTCAATATCCACACTCGCTAAGTACTTTACGTCATTTAGAGATAGAAAAGGTTATTTTCTCTTTGACTTGTTGCAGAGACAAACATTTGGATTTAGTCTTGTCCGTTTCGGTCCTCGTTAAGGACGCGTCGCTGTCTGAGCTGCTCTCAGGATGAACACCTGCGAACAAAGATCATCCATCAAAACGTCTGCCGCAGCTGCACGTACTAACGTCTCCACATGTGGTACTTTTCTTCAAGCATGGAAATCAATACTTTATGGATAAGTTGCGTTTGGAGGCATGATTACTTTTATAGATCCGACATACAGTCTCAACAATGTAGCTTTGTCATTTCGCTTTAATTAGCTGACCAATTAGGCTGAAACGTGGAATATTTGTTCCAAAAAACGGATGCAGTGTTTGTCATCTATATCCTCCAGACCAAAAACAAAATAAAGACCTAGCATTCCCGCCAGAGTTTTAAACTAAATTGTCTAAACTAAGAAGGGATGAAAATATGGTTGTTTTGGTCAAAATAACAGTTCAATTTCATTCAATATTTAGTATATTTAGAGCATTTAAGTATGTGTTGAGGATGAGCCTTGCCTACTACCACACCCAATTGTTTCAACGTGTTACAATTTCTAACTATTTGAACTACAAAATGGTCTACTGGCTGAAATATAGGCCATTGTTGTATATTTTTCAGTGCTGTGGGAGCCATCTTGATTGAGGTTGACAACAGTAAAACGAGTCATAAATCCAATATTTGCATTCCATTCCATCAACCTGGGCACTCAATCTCTTATAAAAAGTTTCATTTCTCGTCTCCAAACACAAAAGTAAGCAGACAGGTGTTTGTTTTTGTGTCGATACAAATCAAGACTTCACACCTGTGGGATGAATATTTGGATGTCTTTCGATGAGATGCCTTGTGTCTGCGTGCGTTTCTGCGAGCGAGGAGATTAAGAGTATGTGTTGATGCACATAGAGGGATTTGACGCCATACATCCATGAATGACATACAGTAAGCAGATTAAAGCTGCCTCAGAAGACGGACAGCTCAGGTGTCAGTCATGGCGATGTTGACGCGTATAAATCAGTTTCAGTGCAGTGGTTCAGTTGACGATCACTGTAAGACGTAAAACTCTGAAGTAGCACAAACTACATGAACTACCGCCTGTGTCAGATTGTACATCATGGTTTCCCCAGCAGTGCTGACATGCTGAATATTGTTGTTTACCTGGATCGCGTCTCCAAGGTACAGCCCAGCAGTCGGGTCAAACTCATTTCCTGCAACGCGTTAAAAAAGCCTGCAGGCGACTGCAAACAAGTGCTGCTGCTGTTGATTGCAGTTCAATACCTGTTTGGCTTCACAGCATTTTAAAAATGGTGACTGACATGACACTAAGTGTGTATTTCTGTGTGTGCTGATTATTAAACCTGGAGCATGTGTAAAAAAAACTGCACAAGCTGTAAAAAAGGCTTCCTTTGTGTGAGAGCAGCTGTAGACATTTACATACAGACACCTCGGTGTTTGCACAGATGATGTGCGTCTCTTTTTGTATACAAAAGGCAGACACAGATCAAGATTTTCTGTAGCCTGCATCATCCATCATAATGCTGGATTCACTGACTGGCACACAAATACCGGGTCCGACAAGACAAATCGCAGTCAACCCCTGGTCAGCAGCGGGTGTGATCCACAGGGAGCTGGAGACATTCAACCTTCAATCAGCCTCTGGGTGTGACACAGAATGCTGTGCATGCTCATTTCACACTATTGTTTTCTTGTTTTGTTTTGTTTTTCATTTTAGCTAGATTTTTGCTACTTTGAGCTAGCATTTTTATTCATTTAACTAGCCTTTTGCTACTTTTAGCTAGCCCTTTGCTACTTTTATTTATTGCTTTGCTTCTATTAGCTTTTAGGCTAAAAAAGATGATCTTTTTGCTACTTTAAACTAGTCTTTTGCTAATTTTAGTTAGCCTTTTGCTGCTTTGAGCTAACATTTTGCTCCTTTTATTTTTGTTTTCCTTCTTTTAGTTGTTTTTTTTTTTCTTTTTACCTATCCCTTTGCTGCTTTTAGGCATCTCTTTACTGATTGTAGCTAGGTTTTGCTACTTTTAGCAAGCATTTTGCTACTCTGAACTAGTGTTTTGTTACTTAGACCTTTTAGTTAGTGTTCAGCTTTTTTTAAGCTTTTAATCAGCTTTTTTGTAGTTTTATGTTTTAGTTAGTATTTCGCTACTTTTAGCTTTGAGCTAGTGTTTTGTTTGTCCTTGTTTTTGGCTGGGGTTCTTTATTTTTTAGCTAGTGCTCTGCTTTCAGCTAGTAACGCACTCAGCATTCACACAGCGTTTTTTTTTCCACAGAAAATGTAATTTCTTTAGTGACATATGTTATCAGTGTGTAAGATGCACGATTGTGGGTGGTGGACTAAGTCAGGGTATTTGTGTGTGTGTAGGTATGCAGAGTTTAGAGATGTGATCAAGGCTTATCACAAGTAAGAAGGGAGGGTCAGGTGAGGCTTTGTTTGTTCGCCTGAACAAAGGAGCAACAAGATTAAGGAACAGGCTGAAACACCAGAGAGAAATGACACAAACAGAAGAGGAGGAACAGTGGGAACAGTTTAATACGTCATGGCTCTAATATTTCTGTTGGCGCAGATAAGATCACTGATAGATGAAGCAATAGTTGGCTGTGAGTAAACCCACTGACAAAGACTCGCACAGGCTGATCTGTTTTGTTCAACTCAAAAATGAAATAAGACTGAATGGTTTTAATCTCAAATGGGACCTTCCTGAATAAATACAGGTTAAATAAATAAAAAATATATATAAATCACACAAAGAATGGCAAATTTGGAAGGTCGAAATCAAACTGAAATGTTTTATTTTTTTGTTTTATTTTTAAATAAAACTCCAGAAATGAACCACTACTAGGATTCAAGATGATCAATTAGTTGCGTGTGTGTGCAATTAGAATTCAATTTTACAGATAATGAGCTACAATTTAGCATGGTAGTAGCTGAGAGTAATACCCAACACATACTCGGAACTTTGTTAGGAAATATTAATTACTTTAAGGATTATTAGTGTTAATTTCTCAGATCTTGTGAATAAAAAGTAACGCAGACAAGATGAAAACTTTGAAAACGTTGTCGCTGCTCAAACATTTCACCTTGGATGAATCTTTCTGAGCTCCAACAGTCGTCATGTCAAAGGCAGCTGAGAGCAGCTCCTCCTCTTCCTCGGCTTCCACCTCATCCTCACATCTCACCCTTTCTCCTTCAGTCATCACGCTTCTCTGTCATGTACAGAGGCCATCATTGTACGCTGCTGGCTTCTTTTTCTCCATACGCCTCCCCACCTCTCAGCACCAACTCTTTGAGTGGATCTCATGACATCTCACCGCTGTTATCTCCATCTCATCTATAACCATGTCCTGCTTTTCTCATATTTTCATCCTCCCTCCCTCCTACACCATCACATTTCTGCTCGTGGTTTCTCCCTAAAGAAGCAGTCAGATGTCAGCTAGAAGATAATAATCGTGACAGATCTCTGTTTTTCTTTATTCTTATGATGTTTTCTTTCAAACCAGCTACATTAAAACTCCTGTGTTTTTTTTAAATCAAACATCAGGTGGGAAACAAATACCACACATCCCCTCACCTCTCCGTTGTGCAGCCCGGCCCCCGACAGCCCGTTCATCACCACCGGCTGGTCGCTCTCGTTCAGAACCTTCTCTGGTACAGGCGGCGCCAAGTCCTCCTCTGGTTCCTCCAGACGTCTGCACGAGGGGGCGGGGCCGGGGACGGCGGCGCTGCCCGAGTGCCGCTTGGCCTCCATGTCGGCGCTGTGACGGCTCTTCTTGTTCAGGTCGATGGAGGCGTACTCCACCCCCGGGTAGAGTGGGCCCCGCTCGGGGGTGCAGGGGCTGAGGTGGCCGTTGAGGAGAGCCGGAGGCTGCGGGTCGTCGGGACTCGGCTGGACGGTACCGTTGGAGAGGAGGGAGTGTGCGGGGGGTTCTTTGAGCTCTTTGACCGTCTCGTACAGAGAGTCCTCGACGCTGACGTCACGGGACGCGGTCGCCATGTCCTTCACCATCTGGATTTTAGAGAAACACGCTCGGTTCTTTGCTTTGGAGTAAACTGAGTTAACTGAGGTGATCTATTTTTCTTCCATATGTTTTTCAGCACGAAACTCGTTCTGCAACTTTCATCCTATTTCAGCAGTTTACATATCGAGACATTCAGATTAGGATATTCTGACTGTGACTTTCAGTACTTCAATAATTTTTACTTTTTGAGATATTTAGCTTTTTTTAGCTTTTTTTTCTAGTTGAACATGAATCCTTAAAATCCTTCAATGTTCATTAACCTTTACTGTATTTGTTACATTTTTAACTTTTTTGTGCTAATTTCAGCTTCCATCTGCTTTTATTTTAGCTATCATTCTGACCTTTTCAGCTATTCTTCTGCTGATTTCAACTTCTTCTGCTAACTTTTCTTTTGTTCCTTTCACTTTCTTTCTGCCCCTTCCTATTCCTATTTCTTCTCCTTTTACTTTTTATCTGCATTTTCAGCTGTTCTCTGTTCTCTTTATCAAATTTCCTTAATCATTTAGCAAATTTTGGGTTCCACCTCAGCTGTTAAAATTCATCAAGCACTAATAGACGAGTTTAGTTTAGTTTAAAAATATTTCAGCCATATTATTCATCAATAAGCATTCACACTGCATTCTCTAGTTTCTTCTTAAATGGTGCCATTTAAGAGGAAACATGCTTTCCAGTGAAAGAAGTTATATTCCTAAGAAGCGTTGCTAACTACATAGAAATAATCAAGTTACAACCATTTTAATAAAACTTTCATTTTTTTGAGTCAAACTTAAAATAAAAATAATTGAAGTTTTGAATCAAACCCTGCTCCCTGTTGTGAGTTTTGAAACTCTGACCTCGTAAGTGTTGTCCCCTGAGGCTGGGGGTCTGTCCTCGACGTGGGCAGTGTTGGGGGGGATGCTGGGAAGCTCGCGGTCCTGATGGTACTTCGAGGACCTGAGCTCTGATTGGCTGAAGAGCACCTCCTCGGACAGCTGAGGGCTGGTGTCCTGGGTATCTGTGAGGACTGAGGGACAAAGTGAGTTACTTTAAGAAATGAATTAGAGAAGGTTTTGCACATTATTTTACACAGACCAACATGAAAACAACAGCTGAAGTTACTAATGAATAAAAGGTGACAGCAAATATGATGCATAACAACAGCTGTGGTGCAAATATTTCTCTCATGTTTCTCATTAAGCAGCAGCAGCCACTTCCAAATGAAAACCCTGAAGAAGGAAGATGTTGCTATGCTGGACCCGGCTTACTTGTACCGCTGGTTAGAGGGCCGTTGTGAGAGGTGCTGACGGCGGCGTCAGTCAGTGGACTCTCTGCTGATTGGCTGATCGTCTCCCTCTCCGACACCTGCACAACAAAGGACGAGATGTTTGTCGCAGCTCGATGAGAGTTCGCCCCGGCGCCCGACAGAAAAAAAAAAAATCAATCTGCACCCGTCAACTCGCACGGAACAGATGACTTTCACACCTTCGTGCGACCCTGAGAGCCACGGCTCTGCAGACTGAGAGACGTCTGGGAAATTTCCTTTTTTTTTTTTTTTACTCCAATTTGATTCATTTTTTTTAACGCTTCCCTGCTCCTTTAAATTTGTTTCTCTAATCTAATCTATGTGAGTCACACCACTGATAAGGTTCATTATCTTATTATTCACGCCTAATTAAATAGTTTTATTATTCACAGAGAAAAGACTATTTCTGACATTCCTGTTTGCAGCAGCATATAAATATAAAAAAAACTAACAAGTGTGCTAAAGCTGTCGACACAAAAGGCAAGAAAAAAGGTCTGCGTCGAGGGTTTGATCAGCTCAAATCAATTTCAAATAAATGAAAATACAGAGCACTTTTACATAGATGTCTGATTTTTGCATTAGTGGTCTTTGATGAAATTAGAAAGTTTAGAAAATGTGAAAACATGTCAAAAAGTGCTCAGATCAGGGCTGTTCTTTGTTCATGGCAGTTGTTTTCCTGCAGTATGAGACAAAGCTGGTTAAGAAGCTCCACAGCCCCACCTAGTGGTCATATTCTCTCATAGCCGTCAGTGTCAATGATGTAATCTTTTAACTATTTTATGTCCCCAATATGTTGGTTTTTATGCGTTTGTCTCATTGTTTAGTTTTTATTTGGCACATAAATCACATTATTAGGTGACAAACATCTTTGTCTTTATTAATCTTGATCAGATGACAGAGAATATGCCATATTTACTGCTATTGTTCACCGATTCTGATCCCAGATTGAATTAAAATGTAGTTAGCTTTAAATAAAAAAAGAAAAAAAAAGCTAAATGGATGCAGGATGAAGAGGTGAAGGAGAGACTTTCCAAACAGTGGACCAGATTGCGGCTGAGAGAGGAAGAGCTCATCCGCTCGCGCTCCAAGACAAAGACCCCCCATTTACCCTGTCAGCCTGTGACATGGTCCGTCATACAAATGGGCACCTCTTGCAACAACTTGGCGAGGCGGCAAATTACGCTGAAGCTCGAGGTGACGACGAAGATATCAATCAAACGCAAAGAACAGGCTCCGCTGGAGGTTCGCTGATTGGCCGTATGTGGAAGCTGTGGGTGTCTGTCAGACGTAAACACTGCCCGGGTCACGGAGCCAGGATATTAGTCGGTAATAGTTGTCTTTGCCTTGACATTGTGTTCAAAAGGATAGTTTTCCTTTACAGAGTGTCATTATGAGTAAAAAGGTCAAATCTTTAAGTATTGACTAGATTTGTCACACTAACTAAACTGAGCTAAGCAATTAATCCTAAACTGTGGATCACACCTGGGCTGTACCCATTGAAGGGCCCGGCCCCCCTGGTCTACGTAGGCCAGGTCCTTGGTTGACCATGAAGACAAGAAGAAAGTGTCTGTGAATTTGGACGATCTAGCCTTCAGCTTTATTCTCGCCCTTAAACTGGTGAATGTTCTGTCACCTACCAACTGTGACAAAGCCAAAACAGCAAAATATTACCTAAATTAGCTTAGCTTAGGTGATACATCAAGATTTAAGCTGACATATAACCTTGATTACGATGATTTCTGACCAGAATAATATTAAAAACACGTCTATACAAATGACAAAAGCCTAACAACACAACTGCTTTAAACTTTCAATGTTTGTACCTTCAGATTTTTATCTAAAACTGTGCTCCTGTCTCTTTTGGTTGGCCTGAAATGCATCTTGGGACAGGGTGGGCTGTGAAGGATACACTAGACCCATCCCTCAAATCAGGGGGAAAAGGAGGACGCATTTACAGGCCGCATTGTTGTGACATCATCATCCCACAGTCCTTGAGTTGTGTTAATCAGAGATAAGTATTAAACCAGTCTGCTTTATTTTTATGACCTACTTACTCCATTCACAAGGTTTTCCTGGTCCCCAACTGGGCATAGATTTGCTGATTTTTTCTGCCTGAATGAAACAAGCAAAAACAGATTAAAAGACACGAGAACAAGCAAAACGTACAGGTTCTACTTTGTGTCTAACAGCAGCATTAGGTTGAAAAATGTTTTAAACCTGTAGGTGGCTATGCAGTTATATTTTACTTCAACTTCTGTTAAAGTTTCCTTGAGTGCGAGGTTTCTCACCCCTTGCAGCTGGCGCACAGCAGCAGCAGCACGGAGACCAGCAGTGAACCGACGAGGACGCTGAGGGAGACCACCTGCAGCCACGCCGCGCCGCCGGGACCAGCGGCAGCCTCCGTCTCCGACCTCCAATCTCCGCTCAGCGCCGGAGCCATGACGCGTCACAGTGTGTGTGGGGGGGACATCGGGCAGGTACCAGCTGAGGAAACACACAATTTGCAGGAAAATCATAAATAAAAGGGAGGAGCACAAATGGAGGAATACAAAAAAATCCAGTTTTCATCTGCAGTTTTCACGGAGGATGCTTAACTCTACAGATTGGTTTGGATCTGCACCGTTTGAGCCGCGTGCTGCGAGCAGACACGACCAGCAGGTGGCAGGACAGAGCAGCGTGAGACCGCAGTGCAGACAGTCTGCTGCAGTGGTCCTCACATCACAGTGCCTCGGGCGCAGCATCAGGAACCTCTTCACGTTTCGGACCAGCGGGCTGGAGTTGGGCTCGGCTGAACCGGTGATTTTATCACAGATGATTTATGGGACGGGGAGCAGTTGAGGGTGATCCAGGGAGGTGTGCTACCCCAAGGCCTCGTGAGGTGTTAAAGAAATAAAGGTGGAGAAAGGGGTTTGAAACAGGAGAGTTAGGGTCTTTCTCTTTAGGTATTTGTCTAATGATTTTCTCTTTGCCTGCGTTTGTGGCTGCAAGGTGCAGCATCCTTTGAAGGCCGGGTTTGAAGGCCGATTACGTCAAAGAGATGCACTGAAAGCTGTCCAAACTTAAAGCTATTCCACTTCCAGAAATGCATCATTAAAAGTTTAAAGCAGTTATTTTCAGCTTTTCTCATCTGCAGAGACATCATCATCATCGTAAACGAGCTCAGCACGCATCGTCTTTAAGCTCATTTTGCTCATTTACAATATTTTGCTCATTTTGGTCCATTTTCAATCCTCGTTGCTTCTGTTTAGCGCCGTCGCGGTTGCTAGGCGACAGGGCATACACTGGGGTGTTAACCAACACAAAAATGGCTTCAGCTCAGTCAGGTTTACAGATATTGAGCTGTAATGATAGAGGAGTTGTCCTGTGATCGGTGGGTTGTAGGTTCAATCTCTCGTTCTGTCATTCTCAGTTGTGTCTTTGGGCAAAACATAGAGGGTCCATTTCAATGTAGCTTACCAAGGGTTCCCAACCCGTTTTCCTCAAAGCCACACTTTCTTCCTTTCAAGCTGAGCCCATCCCTCACTACCCCCCACCACCAGGTTCAACCTTTACGTCTTTATCAATATAATACAAGAATAAAGTGAAGTTGCAAACTTTTATTTGGAAATAGAAAACAGGAAGAACTAACTTCAGCACGATATCAGGAGAACCTGCGATGTTTGATGATGGTCTGACTTGCAAGAAATGAAAAAAAAAAAAAACACTTCAGTATGCAGTATTGATGTCTTTCTCTTCCGGGTTCAGAGCAAAAAACAACTAATACATCACTTGCATTACAACATGATGCAGTGATTATGATAGGAGGTGGTATCTTTGTTTATCAGACTGATGCTGACAAAACACAGAAATGCAAACGTTAAAGTGCCTGTGACATCAAATTTTGTAATAAACAGGAATGCCTTTTTGGAAAGATAGCAATGATAACATATTGCAAAACAAATTTCACGTCGCTGAGATGAACGGTTGTTGAGATATTTGCATGTCAAGAAACAGGA
>JAUBOC010000149.1:8407763-8423051 GCA_032275365.1 Anablepsoides cearensis | reverse complement strand
CACTTTGGCTGAGCCAAATTCAAAAGAAAATAGGCCAGTTATGTGACAAAATGGGTAAAATCATGTGTACTATGCCAGTTTTTTTAAGCATAAAGATGGTTTCTTTGACTTTTTGTATTTGTAGGATAGACATGACACAGGCACTTTAAAGCCAACAATTTAGTGCAATTTAATTTGTTTGCAATAAGTCTATTGCACAGGCTGTTATCGCGATGACGATAAGTTTGCAACACATTGTGCAGCCCTAGTTAACTTAATTTTAATTAATCAAATGGACATGTTTTGATGATTACAACAAACTGATCAGTCCAGGATATGCAACTCCACTGTGCTCTCCGGCGCCCCCACAGGTTTGTAACCTCTGATCTATGCCATGAGCTGAACCTTTGCTCAGCCCTGATTTGAGTCCAGACGGTGCGCTTGTTTTGAAGACGTTCACCGTCTGGTGGGGATGTGAGCAGAATTGTGTGGGAGCAGCGAGGAGCTGCACCAGCCAATTTAAACTTCTTCTTTGAAAAGGTCACAGAGGAGTTTGTATTAGTGTTTCTTGTTTGCCCAGATGAAAAACACACCATGACTTGTGTTGCTTTCTGTGAGCAGCTGTCTTACCTCTGACACCCTGGATGATCAGTCAGGTCGGCCTCGCCTCGCCTGGAACAGAGCAGATTAAAAAAAAAAACATAAGAGAGGGAAGGATTAACCCCTCGGTGTCTGAGGCTCGTGTTATTTATGAGTGTGCATCAGCGAGGCAGCAATAAGGGAATTGTAAGTGCTTCTGATCCCAATATCCAAAGAGCAACAACCTCTTTAGCTCTCACACACACATCTTCAGCCATATTTAGACGATACAGTGAGTTTTACACATGGGGCAGAAATAAAGTCCACATTATTGATCAGTCGACCCGTGTAAGTGAGAGGATAACCGCCGAGGGACCTCGCTGCTCGAATGTAACGCTGTAAAACCCTGAGAGGCAGCATGTCTGTCTGTTAGCAAAATATCTCCTGAGCCTGTGGGCGGATTTTAATCAAGTTATTGGATGAACATTTACAATCAAAATTAAGGAAACAGTGATAGCTCCAACGTTGACCCTTTAAACTGGTGAAAATGAAGTTTTAAACAGTATTTTTGATTTTAAAGTAAAGTATCAGTCGATGACTGTATTTTTTAGGAAACGGGGCTTCGGTGACAAAACAACGCAGACATTCTGAGCTCGTGTCCAGGTGTCACTCTGTTTGCTGCTCATATATGTGTGTGTGTGTGTGTGTGTGTGTCTGCTGGCACTAAAACCAGAATAATTACCAGCTGCCAGGAGGCTGTGTCACCATGGCAACATCCTCCTTCTACCCATCAGCACTATTTATGGTATTTTAAGAGAAGAAGAGGGAAAAAAAAAACTTGTGGAGATGTTTTGAAAGCAACTTGTGGCTTACGTTGCAGTTTAGTCTCTGCTCTGCGCTTCTAGTGTCGCTGTCGGAACTTTTGCTGCAGCTCAGATATGAGCAGGAAGTCTTTTTAAAGTCATAAAAACTGACTGAACCGAGGTGACATTAGAAACATTTGGTTTGTGTTTCATTTCCGGTGACACTAATCACGTTAGCTATTTTATTTTTAGGTTTCTTGTGCCAACAAACCTGATTTCCAGGAATCAATGACCTAATCGGCCTACTGTCAAGATCTAAATATAGGTCATCAATTTAAAACAGGTGTGTTCAAGCAGGAAAACACCCTGAACATTAAAGCCATTAAAGAAATGCATATCATCCTGGAGTCTTAGTTGCTCAGTTTATACCTTCAAAATGATCTTAAGTGAGATTTTATTCAGTAAGTGTAAGCTGCAAACATCAACATATGACCAAGTTAATATCCAGAAAACCTGAACAAACAGAAATAAAAGCTTTGCATGTATGACTTATTGAAACATATTTCTGAGTCTCTGCTTGTCTTCATCATGGAGACCAGCCGGTCACAGAAACAGAAACGCAGTGATGCGATAAGAAACACACACAACGCTGACCATCTTGTGTCCTGACCGGAGGGCCAATTTGGACGGTGGGGGTGAGAGACAGAGAGAGTTGGGGGAGGGGGGGGCTGCAGCCAAAAGAGGAAGGAGACAGAAATCAGGAGATGTAATGAAGACATACAGTTGACAAATCAGAAGGAAACAGAGGGAAAAGGGGATTTAATGTGAAACAGAAACAGATGAAGGAAAAAGGCTGAAGTACAGTCGTCATAATGACACAACACACCCCTCCCCTCAGGCTGCAGTGCAGATGTTTAATCAGGTGCATAAAAATGCTTCCAGACAGCATACTCTAATAATAATAATAATAATAATAATAATAATAATAATAATAATAATAATAATAATATTCTGAGTGTAAAGCTGGCATGATAATGATTATCCGACACAGAAGTACACGCTGCTCAATCTGCTCTAATGTCCTAACCGTGGACCGGTTTGTAGCCGTGTCATCTGCGCATGACAAACAGGTGCCGCTCTCATCCAGGGGACGTATCGGTGTTGCCGTGGTAACGCCGGCAGAGCCTAAAGGGTTAATGGATCCGCGTGAGAAATTGATCCGTCCTCCCTAAACGGGGGGGATATCGGGACTGCATAATTTAAGGTTTTTCCCTCAGCTCTCATGTTACGGATATTTATTGCTGGATCTGTTTGCAGATTTATGTTCCTCAAACTGGATCTGAGTATTGATCCCTGTGTAGAGAAAAAAAAAAAAAAAAACGCAACATGAGATATTTAAATGGTCCGAAACGACTGAAACAGATACAGAAACTGAACTACCTTAAATATAACATTTACGCATGGTTTACATCAACTGCAGCACAACTAATACTTATTTTTAAAGTCGGACCAAAATGGCTAACTCCATTTCTAAGAAAGGATGATCTTGATTTATATCTCTGGCATAAATATATGCCTTTTGTTTTTCTTAGAAAAATATTTCATCTCTCACATTTCACTTCTAGTTTTACCTTCCTGTCTTTAGCTGTCAAGCCAGGCTTGATATGATATATAAGTTAAACTTTTTCACACGCTCTCTTCACTTTGAAAAGCAGAAGTGGCCTGTCAGTGGTAACGTTGCCCAGTTGATGCCATACTTCTATGCAATAACTGCGTTGTGAAATAAATGTAAACACACAGGTGGTGCTCTGGGACCACCATCGTAATTTAACCAGGTGAGCGGCATGTCGCAGCGTTCAGCGTTAGCTTCATTTTGACAGCAGCGTCGCTAAATAAACCCGGCTTTAGTTTCGGTGCATTGTAGCATTACACAGCAATTAAATAAAGCAGACAGGCGTGACATCTGAATATGTAAATGGGAGCAGGAAGCGTGAAAAATAAAAAACATGGATTGTTGCAATGATTTGAGGAACCGTCACTCACACTGTGGGAAGGGCTTTCTATGGAAGCTAAGGGGAAAGACTGTTGAACCATGGGAATTTGAAGACTTTTGGAACAGACGGCTGCTTCGTATACAAAGTTTGACCTTTCTCCTCGGCTGCAAACAAAGAGAAATATTAACCAACATAAGCAGATGCACACGCACGCACGGGACTTCTCCATCGCCGTCACCTTGAGATGCAGATTAGCCTGAACGAGGAGCAGATACGACCACATCCTTATTCAGCGGCCTTTATGAGCTGAATAGCTGCCAAGATAAAGGGATTACCAGGGGTGAATGGAATCGGATGAAGAATGTTGCGCGAGAAACCCGTCGAGGGAAATTCAATTATTTAAAGAGAAATAGAAAAAAAATGTAATGTAATGCAACAGATGCCTGCAGACGAATCCGTGCACGCTTTTGCTGTCAAAAAAAAATAAAAAATTGCACCAACAACAGTTCCATTTTCAAGCTGTACAGCTCCGCCCAAAGCTGCTGTGAAAACTGCGACAGCATTTCAATTACAGCCTTTTCCGACAAAAGGGCAAACGAGGGGATTAATAGAGGTGTGTGTGTCTGTGTGAGAGAATTAAAGCCACTGAAATGGAAATGTGATCCATCTTTACAAGACTCTAACCACAGCAGGGGTGAGCTTATTAGATGACCTATAGCTGGGCTGAGTAATAAGAGCTCTGACCCTCTGAAAGCCATGAAACATGAAAACATGGAGTGGAGGCACTGAAGGTGAGAGGTTGGCTCTATGATGAGAATACGAGGGTATTTTAGAAGGAAGTGGCTGTATGTTGATCAGACTTTTGTCCTTCTCTTCTACGCTACAGGAAGGGATTTCACCTACTGTTGTACTTCCCTTTTTTTTCCTCCCCTCCCATAAATATCCAAATTCCTCCCCTTAACTTTTCTCTTCGACACATTAGGACTTCTTTCCCTCCCCAGAGCAGACTGCTGGACCCTCAGCCCCACCTGCTCGCCCATATTTTATATGGTAAAATATGGAAGCCTGCAGAGCCTCAAAGGGCACATCTACAATCAGAGACGGCAGCTGGGGGTTGGGCCGGACAGTCGGGGGTGGTTGGGAGGAATTCTGAAGCTGAAAACGCACGGCAGCCCTTTCAAAGGCAAGGAGGGAGGGCCGGTGGCTGCAACCTTCCAACTGCAATCTTGAGATTTCAAGGATGTTGGTTTGGGAAAACTCGCAAAAACAGGACTGAGACTTTTATGTTTATTATGCTAAATTTGTACTAGTAGTATCTTATTTTGGTAGGTTTTCAGTAAATTTAAACTTGTTTCATGGAGTGTGAACGGACTGTTGAACTTTATTGGTGCTAATTGTGGTTCTGCACTGTTATGTTAAGTTATGGTTTTAAAATTAGCTTTTTACAGTTCCTCATGATGTGGTTTGTTTTTTTAATTTGTTGACAAAGAAACCTTTGCTCTCAAAAGCACATTTACATTTAACAGGAAGTTATTAATGACCTCTACAAACAAGACCCATTTGTTGCAACATGGCTAATTACTGCAAAATAACAAATGTCAGCACAACAAACTGGACATATTTAAACTATTTATTCAAATAGAGTGTTCAAAAAGCTTACTGCAACAGGTAAGATGCTATTTTTTCAAAACCATTCCAACTTCAAAACATTTCAAAGTGAAGTTTTAGGCCATTTTTCCATTAAACCATTGCAAAAAGGTCAATCTGGTATAAGCTAGCCTGGTAATAACCCATGAGTTTAGTTTAAACAGAAAATACTTCCTGATTTTTGTTTTTATTTGACATTTATGACATAGAAATTTTCATTAAGATGATGAGGAAGTGGCAGGAAGCGGCTGAACGCACTCAATCACTCCGATGCACAAACACGACCAAAGCCAAAGCCCGCCTCGTTTACCTGATCCTCCATTTGTTGGCACGCCTCTGCGTGGACCCAACATGAGCTGGAGCACCCAAACCGTGTGTAATAAATAGTTGAACATGGCGGAATTTTTATTAGCAAAAAAGGCAGCGGCTGTCACAAACCTCCTCAAATCAGTTAATGGGGGGGGGGGGGGGCTCTGCGTGCTCCCCCGTCGAGGGAGAGCTGAAACTAAATGAAGCAGCAGAATGTGCAGCAGAGCAAACAGAAAGCCTGCTGGTGGCAGACAATCTGCTGTCAGTCATATTCACAATTATTCACACACACACTTGGGGAATTCACATTCAAAATGTACACTGACAAAAAATAAAAAATAAAAAAAATACACGCAGAGGTGCCCGAACACAGATAAACTAATTAGCAGGTGACAGACAGGAAGGTGGACGGAGCGACATGGAGCGGGCAGTGGCAATTTATTAAATCAGTCTGTGTGCAGGCAGCAATCCCTCAACAGAGGCACCTTCACACCCTGACACTGAAGTGGCCCGTGGGAAATCCATCCCGACACAATGGCTGGATAATGTGGGAAAAGGTGTTTGACAGAGAAATGGTTATTGAAGCAAAATAAGTGACTTTAATGAAGTTCTTGGGATAAACTGCATATATATCTCATAGGGTTACAAAGAAAATGCAATAACAATTTTTCTAATATCGTCCAGTCATATTTCAGTGAATAAATTGACATCGTAGAAAAGAAATGTCTGCGTACCAGTAAGCACAAACCAACCTAAATACCTTTTCCTGCAAATTGACTCTTGAAATCAAAGGTTATTTACAGCATTTGCAAATTGCTCCTCAATACTCCTAAGTGCAAACTAATATTAAACAATTAGAGCCACCAAAGTGGCTGATTTGTTTTCCTCTCAAAGTAACTCTTGGTAAAATGTGTAACAACATACCACAGATTGCTACATTTATAATGACTCAATACTTTCTGAAATTATGATCGCCGATCCGTCTAATATTTTGAGCCAGGCTATCAGAGCAGAGATAGGATTTTTTTTAGAGTAAATTACAGGAAAAATAAAACAAAACCAACTATAGAGAAGTGACCTTTTAAATTCTCTTTCTGTTTCCTAGAATTTCTTCAAAAGGGAGATAAAAAGAAGTTTACCGCCGGCTGAGACGGCAAGGGGAATAAATTCATCTCCTGAGGAGGAATTAACGACATGAACAGGGCCAGAGAAAAGATTTTCTCTAAGCTGCTCCAGTACAAAAATAACATGTGCAATCCCCTCACTTCTAACCCCAAATTTGTCGTTTAAGCCTTCCTAGAAAGGACAAATCTCAGAACAGATTGTAAACTTTAATTCCACGGAGATACACAACATTTTGAAATTAAGCCTAACATTAAATTTCCAAAATGAAAACTGAGTCTTGGAAAGAACATAAAGCATCAGTTTGATTTGTTTCATAGGCTGCTGGTGATTTGAAGAGTTTTTT
This sequence comes from Anablepsoides cearensis, assembly GCA_032275365.1. Taxonomy (NCBI): domain Eukaryota; kingdom Metazoa; phylum Chordata; class Actinopteri; order Cyprinodontiformes; family Rivulidae; genus Anablepsoides; species Anablepsoides cearensis. Next base: position 8,416,272 of record JAUBOC010000149.1, on the reverse strand, counting down.
TACTGAGTCGAAAAGAGTGGCCAAAAAATATCAAACAGAAATGCAACGGCACGTTTGCTTTTGCTCAGGCACAAAAGCTAAACGGAAGAAAGTGCACAGAGCAAGTTTCCCCTATGGAATCAGTGGAATGTAAACAGGCCACACACAAACACACACACTTCCAAAGCGCTGCTTTAAAGGTCGTGGGACAAGGGCCACATCTGGAAAAAAAAGTGCACCCGACAGAACAGCAGTTTGTTGGGATTGTCCTCCAAGCTTACCCCCATCTGACCACACGCCGTCCTCCAAAAAGCCCCACGAGACGCCACAAGAATTCAGCTGCCTGCTGGGAAAAAATGTCAACCTTCAACCTTTTCTTTGTCCCAAACGTCCTGAGTGCAAAATCTGTCCGTTATGAGCAGAGCGATGCTAACATCCAGCAGAGATAAGGCTCAGAGATACAGCAGGGGTTGTTGGGACTGAACAAAAACTTCTGACTGGTTTATCATCTCATAGAAGCTGTCCAGTTTATATCTTTATTTGTTCATTTTCTTGTAATTCCTGTTTGAAGGGTATATTTTCCCTTCAGAAGCAGCTAAATTATCTTGTGTTTTACAATGTGTTGTACCAAGGGGGAAAAGCCAAAACCCTCTTTTTCACTGTTCCCCAAACAACACAGAACAAGGTCTAGATCTCGACTGCATTCTTAAGTGAAGGACTTTGCCTCTTCGTAGGTATATATCTAAACCACAGATACGAAGGTCAAGAAAAGAATGCCGGGCACATTTTAGCTACTAAATTACTGATCAAACATTAAATCTACTTCCAGACTTTTGTCATAGGCCTAGATTTGAGCTTTGTGTGATTAAAAGTTGACTCACCTGACTCATGACGAAAAAAAAAACCCTCGTTTGGCACCTTTCAAACAGCTATGTAGGTTAATCATCCTTGCGTCAGCTGTTTGTGTGCCCTGAGAGCCTCATAACATTTGTGCTTCCACTCTACCACACAGGAATTTATGAGTTAGGTAGTTGCACAGGTCTAGGCAGAAGTAGTCTGGCAAATCCATGGGAACTCCAGGTCATTGAGTTGAATTTCTTCAGAGAACTTCAAGGGGAAACTGTATGGGTTTTATTCCCACCAAGAAATGAATACTTCTCAGTGGATCATTGCATCATATTTTCTTCTAAGCGTGGAATAATTTTAGAGAGTGAAGTATCTAAACGAGCTGAAATTTGGCGTATCACCTCACGTGACTTATATCCTAATAATTTCTACACACGTCACCATATTTTGATACCGCAGTATAACAAAGTACCATCGTACCACCCAAGCCTACAGCCGACCTCATTTGACGTCCAACACGATCTCAGCCACGACCACTGATGTATTGTTACAGCCCACACAACCACCTGCTCTGAAAACCCCTTTCTGGGTCGTCCAGGGATTACCGTGGTGTGGAAGCTGCGGTGCGCAGTCCCGGGGGCCACAAATGGGTCAACCGCTGCTTCCCATCAGAAAAGGGACAAAAATAAGACTTGAACCCAGATTCCAATGGGATCAGGAATCCACGGGGAAGCCTTTTGCAATTAATTAGCAGGAACAAGTCTAGACAAGTGAAAGTAAACAGTTGCTAATTTCCTGTGTTTTGGCTTCTCCGTGGTTACTCAGCTTAGCAGATGTAGCCCCCCAACCCTCACCCTCCCAGTCGGTCTGCATCTAGGTACCACTTATTGTTCTGCTGACAGGCGGCTAATAAAACAGCTGGTTGCAGCCCCCCATTGTTGTGGTGAAACCGGTCGTAAAGCCTTCAAAAATAGAAAACGCAGGGACGTTTGAAGTTTCTGCCTTTGAAAGGGGCGGATTCCCGTCGTTTAAAAAAGCAGACGGGTCTTTCTGTGGCGGGTGAGAGAAATCACTCTCGTTTCTGCTTTCAAGTCTTTTTATAGTGTGTTCTGTTTGCAGAAAGAGCTGAGAAGACGCTGACACGGTTGTGTTTCCTTTTGTTTTAAACCTCAGGGTGAAAAGAAAAGGAAAACATTTGGAGAAATGTGACGGAAGATAAAGGTTTTTTTTTTTTGTAACACAAACCATGAAACAGATGATTCATTCAGGAATCGCAATCTGATTACATGCTTGGCTTAAAAAAATCATCCTAACTGATTATTTTTACATGACTAATTGAAAGCAGATAGCAGTCAGGTAAGCTGTTTTTACAAAAACGTTAAGGTCTTTAAATGTATTTCATCTTAAGGTTTCCAAAAGAAATGAAAAAGTTCAAGTGGAAAGAAGATGCAACAATTTTTAAAAAGACATGAGCTGATAAACATCTCACCTCCGTTAGAAGTGGAAAAATAATTTACCCAAGACCTTAAGTTGGTGGTTTTCCGCATCCTACAGTCTTAACTCAACATCTGCAAACTGTCATTGTATTTTCTTAAGAATAATTAAAAACACACCAAGCTGTTGGTCCAAACTCAGCTATGAGCTCCACTGTTTGTGAAGTACAGATTTATTAAACTGGAAAAATGTTACTATTCTTTTTTTAAGCATCCCAAGCAAGTGGGTTCAAACTTTAAATAAATTTATTAAACTTCAAGTCACATAAAGGAGTTCTTCAAAATGGAACTTCCCTAACTTTCGAGTGTCAAAAAATCAAATTTTACATGACTGGGGGGGTAATGTCTGTTAGCTTTTACATGACTTCCCATTAAATTAAAAAATACTGAATTATAACTTTTAAAAGCAAATTTAGAGTCAAGTTAAAAGTAATAATTAAAAGGTGGACAACCAAAAAGGTTCTGGGCCATAATTTAGTAGTTTATACACTGGCTACAATTTAAAGTCAATATTTTTAATCTTGAAGCATCATTTTTGGTTTTAGGACTCATCAGTAATGTTAAAATATATTTCATTGAAAACAAGGCGTGCTCAGTGGAAATTTGGGAACCAAAATGAATGTATTCAGTTTATGTGTAAAGAGGAAGAACAAGGGATTAATATGGTACATTTGAAGTTCCTGATTTTTCTCAGTCAGTAAACAAACTCTAAATTATACTTGTGTGTGTTGTTCACATGCGTGTGCTGTCACGTGTCTGAGCGAACTTGTGTGCTCCACTGCGAACATCCAGGGATGAAGGATAAAGCTTGTTAACAGCCCCTCTGATGTCAAACCTCACCAGTACTCATTATCACCTGGCAGACTGGCACCCGAGCAGCACGTCCTCAATAACGGGCCATAAAACCCACAATGCGTGTCGGCGGTCTAGGATGCACCGGAGGATATAAACCCACCTTGAAGTGCAGAGAAAGAACGCATCAGAGGTGACACATTCCTGTGCAAAACCCACAAGCACCCACACGCTTTTGCAGACACATTACACAGTTATTAATCCCCCATGACTGGATGTGAGAGCGGAGTGTGTCGATGGTGTCTTCAAACCACATTCTGCTAGCGCCGCAGACACTGAAGAGACAAAACATGGCTGTAAAAGAGACTGCTGATGTCTATCAAAGCATCAGAAACTAGTCTAAATAAAACTTTTTTATTAAAATTTTATTTTTCCATACACCTTTTCCAGTCTAACAACTGTCACATACAATGTAGTACTTTCTATATATTTTCCAGGAGATGAGTGCTATGGCTTTTTAATATTTTGTTTTTGTACTTTATTTACATTTTTTCTCCACATAAACACAAGAATATCTTCAGTTCCTTTATATACCTTATTTATAATATTAGCTTTTTCACCTGCAATATTTTATTTTACTTCTTATGCTCCTTTTAGTTTTTAGTAATCCTTCTGCTACTTTTACCTACTAGATAGCCTTTAGCCAATTGTTTTGCTACTTCTAGCCTTTAGCTATCCCTATACATTTAGCTTTGAGATATCCTTTTGTTACTTTTAGTCTTTGAATATTTTCAGTCTTTAGCCAGCTTTTAGCTACTTTTACTAATTAGTTAACCCTTTGCTATATTTCATTTTAAGCTACTCTTCTTCTACTTTTAGGTTTAGCTAGCCTTTAGCTACTTTTAGCTTCTAGATAGCCTTTAGTCCAGCCTTCAGATAGCTTTTTGATATATTTATCTTTCAGCTATTCTTCTTCTATTTTTATCTTCTAGCAACTCTTTGAATACTCATTTTTAGCTAGCCTTTAGCTACTTTTAGCTAGTGTTTTGGCACATCAAAATAGTTATTTTTCCAGTCAATCCTGTGTTTGTCTCCATTAGTTGCTCTAATGATCTAAAGATGCAACATCCTGTAAGTTTAGATAAACTATTTCAGTAACATTTATCTGCTCATTAGGACCATCTACAACAGGTAAGATATTAATTATTCATAACCTCTCCACAGCATGTGAGTGCAGGCAGGTAACGTCCTCACACACAACCTACAGGGCTGTGCGTTTTTTTTTTTTTTGTTCTTGCCTAGCAACTCTCACACAATCCTTTACTCGGCAAAAATGACACAGCAGCCAGACGTATCCTCTCTGCTGGCGCCTCAAATCTCCACTCCTTTCCTCCCTTTCTCTTTCCCTTACTCAGACACATCCACATCTCCAAACACCCCTCCATCCCAGAGGATCATCTCTCTCCTTTACGCATTTTACAGTCATAATAAATCAAACAGGAAGCCATAAAGAACTCTGTCATCCAGAGTAAACAAACACGTGAATTTATAACAACTCACAAACAGGCAGGGAACAAACAGGAGCCTAGTTTATGATGCAAGATTCCTCACCACAAATATGTCCGAATTATTGTTATTGCATTTGGTTTGAGCTGCAGAAGATGATGCTGCAGAGCGGTTAGCCGTCTGTTTGTCAGGAAGGATCATGAATCAAAGATCTTTGATTCATGGGCTCCAAACCATTTGGTGACTCAGGCTTTTGCAGAAAACAGTTGGTGGAGTTCCTTTTTTTAGTTATTTAAAAAACAAAGTGATTATGCAGCTATAGCATGCTTCCCTATTTTATTGTTTTACAATGAATTCAGTTAGAAAGTATTGTTTTCTCCTGAGACTCTGAGAAAACCAAAACTATTTTTTGAACAATACTCCTAAAGAGTAAACAAGCAATAAAAATTATCATTTGGTGAAAACAATTTGTCTCTTCATTCCTTAGCAGCCCTGAAACCCAGTGAGACCGGGTCTTCAAAGTGACCAGACGTCATCTATATGTACGCTCCCAGACACAGAAACATGTTGTTTCAACGTGCTACACTGTGCGCCATCCGCTCTGCCTCCTTGTTGATTTAATTTGTCCACGGTTGACTGGCGACGTCAAGCTAGTGGAGCACAGTCCAAGACAGCGCCTCAAAATTAGACGAGTGCGCCTAATGCTCACTTTTTAGCTTTCGACGGAAGCCTGACGACGAACACGCTAAGAGAAGCTCGAAGCAATCCTGTAAACGTCACAGCAAATAGGATGTGAAAGTTCTGGAGCAGCGTCTGTTTTCTTGCAAACATACAGCTGGGGGCTTTGGGTCCTGAACCCCCACTTCTTTAACTTAACAGAACACAGAAGAGATAAACTGACAGTCGGGTTGCTAATCTTAGCATCTGAGAGCAGAAAATTACAGCCTTGTGGATTCGCTTTGCAGACACAAAGCTTCTTTGTTTGTTTTTGTTTTAATGGTAGGTGTCGTCTGACTGATTCTTGGCTGAAGGCATCTGTTACGGCCTTAAATATATTGTGTGTAACGAGCAGCGCGGGATCATTAGCGGAGCTGCTTTCAGTGTTCAGGGTGCTTAATGAGAGGGCACGTCTGTCCTCTCTGAGAGATTACTTACTGAAGAGGGCAGAGTTAACTGCTGGAAGATGGAAGGTATAACTGAGCTATGACGCTATAAAGACGAAAAAGTAGATTCATTCTCATCTGGAGGTCAGATCTATGAAAAGGAGCACTTTATGTATAAAGTATGTCAAATCACAAGCTTTGTCCCCTACTTATAACAAATGTGCTTAAAGTTAAAGTTAGAAGTCAGAGCTCCGTATTCAAACCACCCAATAATGCTAATTATTAGGCCTGTTGTCATAAGAAATAAATTAATTGAACAATAATTTTAATTTGCCTGCTTGTTTGATTTCTTTGTCTCCCTTTTTTTTTACTCCTTATTTGCCACTCATGGTTTTGTAACCTCTGTAGCATGAGAGCCTCATGAACATGCATTTAGCTAGAGGAAAGTCTTCAGTTAGGCGAGAGCTGTTTTTGTTTTTTACTACAAAATGTATGCAAATAAATGAAACTTATGTAAGTTTCATAAATTTACGTAAATTTCATAAACTTCCATGGTGGATGGGGATCATTATAATAATTTAAAATGGTCTTCAAACAATATTATCGTCTCAATAATTTCTGTCAGAATGTACTGTCCAGTAAAGTTTATCATGAAAGGCCAACCATAGATGGTTTTGTTTTACATCAAGTCAAGGTTTTAATTTGCTGATGAATTTGATTAGATTGGAAAACGTACCACAGAGAGGTGGGAATTTGAAAGATTTGTTTTGTTTAACGAATCAGCATCAAGTATCTTGGATTACCTGCATGCTAGTCTGTTAGCTCACATCCTCAGTTACAAATCTCTGCTTTTAAATTCCTCTAAATCCACAAAGAATTCTCCTAAACAAGTCATTTTCAGACCTCAAAAGTTTCATCTTAAACCGCAGCAGTCCTGCCCGTTTTCTTTTCTCCCTCTACGTTTTCATACACACTCTCTTTTATTTTTCACTTTTCTTAACATTCCCTTTCCCCATCTTATTTCCTCCCCAGCCTCTTATTTTTTTCAGACTTCAGGAGTCTGTTTCTGCATTAAAACTGTTTTATAGAGCTGCTCTGTGCAGCTCAGCTAAGCACCCTGCTGCTGTGGCGCTGTTTATTTTCCAGGCTCGCATCTCTTCCTCTCTGGCTCGCTCCGATCCCTGGATGGTAAATTACTTTCATCTTCTTTCTCCAGGAATAAAGAAAAGCTGCTCGTAACTGAAGCCACTGGTTGCTGAGTGGACCCGGGCTGGAATCACGGCGTCTTCCTCACAAGTTGACATGAGAACAGCACCATGGAGAAGAAATGTAACACCTGGTGAATGTTGGCTGGTTCTGCATCTGAACAAGTTGTTGGTGTAGAAAATGCTGTTGTGAGTCAAAAAAAAAAAAGAACTACCGGAGCCTAAAAGTACACAAAAGTGGAACTGATTTTGTAATTCTGGAACAAAATGTATGAGATCAGAAACTAGACCAGTTTTCTTTAGTTTAAGAGTAAAAACAGGTCAAGGTAAAGGTATGTTTGATATTTAATCTAATATATGTGTCTGTTATATGTTAACATGGTGAAAATACCAAAGTTGTTAACTTTTAATCCAGTAAGCCAATAAAAAATAAACCATCACGACTGACTGTCCAGGAACTGAAAGCTGAGTTCACTTTCACAATCGACTCTTTGTCCTTCCACTTGGCTCAAACATCTTTTCTCTAATTCTGTTTACTCTTTCAGGATTAATTCTCTGACTGAGTCTCGTTCTGTCGACGCATCTTGGCTTTGTTTCTTTCTCCCATTTTCACGTTTTGCCACCATCTCCTCCTGGAAAGACCAATATTAACCAGAAGCCAACGAAAGCAACTCATTGAAAGAGCACAACTCTGGCAAAGACTGAGGATAGAAGGAAGCGCAACGGCTGGAAATATAAACAGAGGGACGAGCTAGTATCTTTAATGATTACTTCAGGGAGTGCAAAGATTCATAAAAACTGTTGGAACGCCTTTAATTCTTCATCAATTCTCCTGATGCATTCAAACACTCAAACACAGTTTCCATTTCTCTTTCTCGTCTTCACACAGACGCACACTCTGGTGATATCATGCCCAGAAGTCCATTAACAAATACCACGTTTGCCATAAACAATCATCTGCAATAAGGCTTACGGGCCGTCTCCAGAGAAACGATGATAGAATTACCCAAACATTTCAGCCGTGCCAGCCAGATAATGGCTTAAAACAATTAGGCACTCAGAGCCAAGAACAACAACAACAGAAATAATCTAAACTGATCGCTTCTTTTATTGCTCAGAAATGCAAAGCTGCTGGCAGGCTTAACGGCAGACAAGGTCAGAGTGGGTAGAAAATGTAAAAAACACAGAAACTGCATCTTAAACGCTGAAGGACTCAGTCTGATAAAACAAATAGCTGCACAATAGTACAATAAGAAAAAGATTTTATATATTTAATATTTAATCTGGAATATTCAGAACAGATGGACCTGAGCTGGAGATGTTTGGCCATAATACACTTTTGTTTTTGGAAAATCAAACATGAGTAAAAACACCAACTGGAAAGTGTGGTGATGGAAGACTGAGGATTTGGACCAAACTGTCACTGAAGTAAGCAAAACAAAATCTGAAATATAATTTCAAAGAAGGAAAGGACTGAGCCAAAGAACAGACATTAACCTGATAGAAATGTTAAAGGGGCTATATCATGTAAAATCAACTTTTTTTGAGTTTTATATCATGTTATAATGTTATCCTCTCATCAAAA
>JAUBOC010000149.1:8370987-8384702 GCA_032275365.1 Anablepsoides cearensis | reverse complement strand
CTTTGACCATCTGGAACAAACAGGATAGAAAAGGGAGGGTTTTCACTGGAAAGAGGGGTTCGGATATCCCTCTGCTGCTCCTAGATTAAAAAAATAAACATGACAGATTGGTGTTTCCAGGAGGCAAATCGGAAAGAAGCTTTAAGGATGAAAAAAAAAATGTGAGAAACTGTGATTTATGGAAGAAATACACAACATAATCCATTGATTAACTCACAAAATCAGACAATAAGCATCAACAAAAATTAAAATAGATGATAAAATTAACACCTATTGCACAGATGTGTGTGTTGTGTCTGATGGACGACGACATCTGCTCGACGTTGTTTGGTGTCATTAGTGGAACTTGAGAGGAACAAAGTCACATCCGTAACAAAACATCTGGAAGGCTGCACTTGAGCCGGAGTGTCGACACCCTTCCTCTGCTTGTCCTCAGCTTCAGCTCAACACAAACACCTTTCATGTTCAAGTGCTTCAACGAGCCTGAACATCCACCATGTGCTGGATGAGCTTTAACGACATGACCTCTGACCCCTCATGCTCTTTTGATTGGTGAGCATCTTTAATTCCCCCTACAGTTATTTAGCACAAAAAAATAGTGTTTGACAGGGTTTTTTTAGATTAGTTTTAAGCAAGTTGTATCTAATACTTATTCTGTGAATCAGGAAGGCAAAAAATATTTGTAGACATGTTGAATAAGGAATGATGCCCAGTTTCATCTCAGGCTGAATAAAGTTTCCATCACAGCAGTTTAATCTGCACTGTAGAGCCCAAATCAGGGGCAAAATGGTTCCTGTTTATTTTCACATCAAAAGAAACATGTAGATAAGAAGGATCAGGCAGAATGTTTTCTTTTTCCTTTTTGATTGTTTTTGATGTTTGAAAAATAACTGCATTTTTTTCTATATATGATTTTAAGTGTCTGAAAATATCTTAATCTTCTTGCTAAAAGCTGCTTTTTAAAGCTACAACTAAAATTCAAAGGTTTGTAGTTTTATGCAACTTTGCACCAACTTTCCCCAAATCCTTGCTATGAAGTCTCCATGGCTTTAATCCCTGCTCCCGTCTAACATCCCTGCATTTCTTCTGGGGTGGGGTTGACCCTGAGGTCAGTCTTTCTCTGAAGTTTGGCTCCAACGTTCACTAAAAACACACTCGGCTCTGCAGGATCTGTACGACGCCCGGGCTGATCCCAGATGGGTCTGCAGAGCAACCCGAGCAGCTGGGCAGCAGCAGAAGCTTGATCCCTGCAGACCAGAAATACTAAAGATAAGAAGCAGTCATCTGTACCGAGAAACGTAAAGATGAACTCTCTGTCTCACATTTATCAGTTAATATTTTAACAGCTGGAACATCTTTGGAGAAAAGAGCAAACTTATTTTGTTGAGCTCTTCTTGTAAATCTGCATTCCTGGATCCAAACTTCCCGGAGTCGTGACACTGAAAACTGGATTTCCCCTACTTAGCAGTTTTTGTTTCTCCAGCCAATTATCTTCCACTTTAACTATGTTGCCCTTTATGCAGGTTTCTTCTCTGCCTGGATGATTCTACTCAACAAACTATTTTCAGCTTACAGTATAAAAACACAACTTTAATAAAACTATTGTTTCTTTTTGGTTCATATTTATGGGTTAAATAATATGCATTTATCAAAAAAGCATATTTGAGCTTTTATGCAACTTAAAATTAAAATGGAGCGAAACAACAGAATTGTTCTAATTTTAAAATAACAATCAGCAGTGAGAGCTGTTATTAGATAATTTGCAATTAATTCTGAAAGATTTTTGCAGAAAAAACAAGATGTGCAAAAAATTAGCAATTTGTTGTGAAAAAAGCTGAAAATAGAAAAGTAGCCAAAAAGGTATAGCTGAAAAAGTTGAATCTAGCTCAAAGAAGCAGAAATTTGCTGAATTAAGCAGCTAAAAGAGGTAGCTATAATGATCACAAAAAGTGAATTTAGCTGAAAAAGTCAAACAGTAGAAAGTAGCTTAAAAGTAGCTTAAATAAAACTGAAAGAAGCATAAAAAGCTTTAATTAGCAGAATAACTGAAAAGAGTAAAAAGATAGTTGAAATAGCAGGAAAAAAAAGCTAAAATTAGCACAAAGTAGTGAAAAATGAAGTAAACATTTAACTAGTTTGAAGGATTTTAAGGATTTTGAAGACAGCTCTGTTTATTTTAGATGAGAACAAACTGGCCCAAAAAGCTAAATATCTCAAAAAGTATAAAAACATATTAATAGTTGAACAATTTGAAATATTTATTGTTGATAAAAAGAGTTATGTGGGCAGAAAACTGGATCATCTTGAAATAATGCTAAAGTCAGACAAAGCAGTTAATAAAGAGGAAGAACTGTTTGCTCTTTCCTGGTTCAAATCTTAGCTGGGGGCCTTTTTTTAAAGCGTGTTGTTTGTATGTTTTTCTTTGTGAACATGTGGGATTTCTTCATGCTCTCCAGTTTCCTCTAATTGTCCACAAACATGCATTGTTAACCAGGATTTCTCTAGTGATGTGGGGGGCGTGTGAGCGCTGGTTTCCAATAAGGTACATCTTTGTAAGCGTAGGTGTAGACACATTCTGTAAAAACAAAAAGAAAAAAAGGAAAACAATGAGTGGAAAGACAAAACATGTGTTCGGAGCCATTCTGACTTAATGAAGCTGCTGTTGCTGCAGCGCTGGTCGATGCTGCGTACGAGGAAGGATATTTTTGCTTTGGGTTCGGCTGTGTTTCAAGTCGTCCCAGCAGGAGTTCCTGTCAGAGTTGAGCGTAGCATGAGGCCCCTGCGAGTGATTGTAAAGCCTGGAGGAAGGATGGTGGAAATCTTGAAAGCCCACACTTTAAAAAACCTAATCCTGACACACACAATGGTGCTCCCCTGAGAGCCGTGCAGCCCAGATTCTGAGCCCTGATGGCTTTTATTTATGCTCAGGCATGAATGTGCTGCTCAGTCTTTGACCTGCACCTGACGCCACGAAGAAACGCTGAAATAAACAAAAAAAAGTCATGAACTGTTGGTTTTCTATGCCTCATATGTGCTGTAAGTCATGTTATCCTCCACCAACACGTAGCTTCTGCTTTCAAAAGCTGACTCTTGCATATGAGGGTTTTTTTCTTCTTCTTTTTTTAAAAAAACGTGCAGCTGTGCATCAAAGAAAAGTACGTTTCTGTCCTGGTGAGTTTCACACAGACGTGAAGTCAAACAGCAGTAAACCCACTGCCCTCAGATTAGCTGCAGAGCTTAATCTTTAAATTAAAGGCCCAGCATTCCTTGAAGAAATGGAATTTAAATTATTTCACGCAGAGAAGAGACCAAGTTTTGGTCAAATCTTGTTTAAGATGCATCAGTGCTCAGCTTATATGTCGAGGACGACTCTCAGCTACTACCTGACTGAGTTTAAGCTGTTTTTGTGTTCGCTAAAGAGGATTAGCTGAAGCTGTTAGCTTGAACTGGGTTAATTTCAAAAGTTAATCAGCTCCAGTGTGTTAAATTGAAGCTACTATCATGCTAAATGTTAGCTAAATATGTATAAACATGAGTTACAGACATTTTTGTGTGAGGTCAGCTAGTTGTGGTAGCCATCTTGATTTTATGAAAGCAACTTTAGCTGACAGTTTATGGTTGAAGGATGTTTTGCTGTTTGAGTTTTAGCTGTCCTGTCTACCAGCAGCTTGAAGAAAGGTCAGCTTGTGACGAATGGTTTCCGTTTTCCTCCCGACTATCAGCGGCCCGAGGTTATCTCTGCGGTGCATTGTCAGGAAGTGTCTGTCACTCACAGCACACCGGGACAACTCTCCTCATGACCTGCTGTTGTTTGTCCTAAAATCACTTTCCCTAATAAAGTACAAACTATTCCTCTGGTAAGATCAGAGTGTTTCTAGCAGAGCTGCAGCTTCATTTACTTTAGATAAATATTAGCTATTCTCTAAACAAGATAACAAACTTTATCTTTATTTGCAGCCCACTGCCTGTTCATTTTTCTACATTTTTTAATCCGAAGAACAGGTATAAATGTTTAAAGTGAAACATTGACTCCGGGGCAGACAAACATCATCGTCTGACCTTTAAAGACAACAATGCATTGAAGCCGTCTCACCTGCAGCAGAAGGTCAACATGTCTGTGTTTGTCTGCGGCTGCATACTTACGGCACAGAAACCACAACAAGCCTCTGTGTTCCGTGGCTCCATCCTGTGATGATGTTTGAAATCTCACCGTCTAGTCCTGTCAAACGCAGGAGCAACAACTGCATCACTGAGATGAATCAACGGGAAATCTGTCGTCCGGCAGAGGCTTTTGCTGATTTATGAGCTGCGTGACGCCTTCAGGATCACCAGTTCCAGTGGGACAGAAATTAACTTTACCCCACAAATTTGGCTAAATGTTAGGGCCGAGAACTCCAATTTTTGCCCCAAAATGTTTCAATTATTCCTGTTTAAAATGCTTAAGGTGGCACTGGAAGTGTTACAGCTAGCTGCTGCCGCCACTATTTGGGATTTTTTTCCTACTTGTATGCTAGTGCAAATAGCAGCAGCAGCAGCTAGCTGTAGCTCTTCCAGTGAAGCCACTCCCAAACTGAATATTGCAACTTTTCTGCTGGTCTAACAAAAATGACAGTGATAAAAAGGTTTTTATCACTTGTGAGTGCGGCGATTGTTTTTGGCTGCATGTGTTTGAGTTTTCAGCTCGTAACTCCACAAGTTTTGTGTGCTATTTATAAAATATCAAAACTCTGCTCATTTATGACATGGATGCTGTGATTTTATACTTTTTCAACTTTATTTGTCACTGAAAATCAATGGAGCTGCCAACATCCTTAAAGCTCTTTAAAATGTTTAGAAATCTTTACTGTATTTTTTACTTTTTACTTTGGTTCGGCTTCTTATATATTTTAGTTTTTTTTTTTTTTTGGTTATTTCAGTTTCTGCTCATTTCTACAATTCTTCTGTTAATTTAATCTTTTTTGTGTTTATTTCTTTTTGTATGTGTTAACTTAGGGGTTCTTTTGTCTTTTAGGCTACTTTTTGTCTGATTACAGCTAATTTTAGTTTTTTACTACTAACTTCAGATTCTTACTGCATAATTCCGCAAACATGCCATTTCTGCTATTTTCAGCACATTTCAGCTTTTCTAAACAGTTTTATCACAATTTGCAACATTTATATATATTTTTTCTTGTTTTAATTTGTTAAAGTAATCTTTCATACCATGTTACCATATGTTTGCTAAATCCATCTTGTTTCTGCTATTTTTATCTACATTTCTGTTCTGTTTAGTTTTTTTTGACACATTTTTGCAATTTTTTTATAATTTTCCACTTATTTTCCTTTTTTCTACTTTCAGCAAACATCAGCTGCTCAAATTGAACTCACATTAAACTGTTTTGCGATTAAACACCTTCAAATGGAAAATCTCTATTTTTATTTACATTTATTTAATCAGGCAAATCCCATTGAGATCACAGAATTCCTTTAGAATGGAAACCTGGGCCTGAAGGCAACATGCATGTTTTTGGTCTGGAGTTCCCAGAAAAAACCCACACAAGCAAAAAGAGAACATCAAACTCAACCAGAAAGATTTCCAAACAGGGGTTTGAACCCCGGATCTTATGCTAACCACTGATCCATTGGGCTGCACAACTTTCACCCAGTCACAATGATGCAATAGATCAACAACCCCTTTCTTTTTGGAAAGGGAGGATTTGGATCTGTTGCGTTAGGAGCAAACTTCCTCACCACCACAAGCCAACAGCAGGAAAAGGTGTGGATCGTTAAAGCTGCAGGAAATCAAGAGAACTGGGTGAGGGATGAAGAAATGAGCAGATGGGAGGTATTTTGCTTGTGGGTGAGAAGTTGTACTCCTGTTCTCCCTGTGGGTGTTCCTGTCGGGGCTCCAGAGAAGCAGAAGTAATTCACTTAATTGGCTCTTAGACCTGATATTTCTTCTTCTTTAGGTCAAAGAAAGAACTTCCCTCTGCTGCCTCGGCACATTAATCACACATATTTAGGCATTTCAGCTGCACAATGATGCGTTCAATACAGTTAATTATAGTAGTCTGTACAAAGTTGAAAGGTTGATTCCATTCCAAACTGGCTACAGAACATCACGTACCACTTGGATTATGACCAACTACCATAACTTAAATGAATCACATGACATGCCCTTCCACCCCCTCAAAATAGCAGGATATGAGTAAACCCTTCCCCCCTCTAAATTTTCTGGACAAGTGATGAATGTTTTGTTCATTTCTTTAACCTGCGACCCACTGGACACACTCTGAGGCGGCAGGTTTAACCTTTGTCTGTGGTAGGAGCTGAACCCAGCACAGTTCAGGATTCAGGCAAAAAGCCAGTTTGGAAACGTTACAAGATCCAGAGGATTGTATTCCCACAGGAGCAGAAGTGGAATTTTACCCAGTGTGCTTTGTGACAAACTGATCTGAGCAGAGTCGCTGTTGACCAAGAGCAGAAATGTCCTGCTGTCTGGCCAAATTTTAGACTAATCATTTTCTAAATGCCTCATGAGTGTGGGAATTGCAAAGTAAAGACACCAAACTGATTGTAGGGAATAATAATCTCCCTTTAAACTCATAGGAAGACATGTTCAACTCAAGGCCCGCAGGCCAAATGTGGCCGACCAAAGCATTTTCTTTGGCCTGTGAAAGCTGCAATGATGTATAAATGATGTCTTAATGGCTTATGCTGCTTTAAAACCAGCACTTACCATAAGCTCCCATAATGCATGTTGAATGCTGTTTCTATGCAGGAAATACAACGTAGAGCTTAGTTATTGTTTGTTAGAGATGCTCAGCCTTAGCAATGAGACGAGGAACGTGACACTTCCTGTTTAATTAAAGTTAAACATGAAACATTTAAGTTTATTATGACTGGGCGTTTGAGGACCACTATAATGCTCATGGTGAAAATGAGTTTGACACTCCTGCATTGGAACAAGTTTAGCAGCTGGTGTTGATAAACACCTGTTAGATGTTCCTAGATCCTATAAAAGCTCATTTGTTTGTTTCAGAGCAGACGACCCTTCAACTCTGATGACTCATTTTAACTGGAAACCAGGCCGTCTGATTGTGTTTTTTTTTTTAGTGTACCAGACACTTTCTCTAAAAATCATAGTTTGTTTTTGACTCTGACACAAACCAGAGTATATCAAATTTATTTAGACACCAAGGCAGACTGAAACCACTTTAAGAACCACTGACAGAATCTGCAGGAAGATCTGACTATTTTGACTATCTTGGAACCTGCTTCTCCTTTGGTATTTTGTAGAAATGTGCACAGATTGTAAAAAAAACAACAACATGATTTAAAATTACACCTAAAAGGCTGACGAATCAAGCTCGTCTGGAAATCTGTGTGGGCTCAGTTGGTGACCTTGTCTCATCAGTTTGTCTGGGAGCACAATACACATCCTGTTCAGACACAGCAACCTGTTTCACAGAGACTTTATCAACTCTGTGTGCTTTTATTTAGATTTTTCTTTTGTTTTCTTTTAGCTCAGTAAATGCATTCCGGTCTCTTTTGGTGCGTCTTACCCCCCTAAAACACTCTGAGGCAATTTTAAAAGTAAAATAAGAGTTAGTATCTAAAGAATTTCACCCAAAAAAAACAAAAACGTGTGTTTTGTCTTCATCCATTTACCGTTCCTCCAGCACACACCCTCAGTACGCTCACACATCTGCAGCTGTAAGCCCACCAGTTTACTGGTGTTTCTGTGAGGGCGGGGCGGCGGGCAGCATTTGCCAGACTCAGCTTTTATTTAGACCCGATTACTTTTTGGGCACAGTCATCGCGTGTCCTCTGTGGGCCGGGATAACGCTCATTGGTGTCCGCCTCACTGGCTCCATTCAGCGGGCTCGGTACAATCGCGTGGATCTGGCAGAGCCTGACGCCTAACCCCACAGAGTCAGGCCAGCCCAGTCAGCAAGTGCAACGCACCCCTTCACCCCCACAAACCGTGGACGAGGGGTGACAAAGGAAAAGACAGAGAGATAAGAGGGATTGGCAAGGAAGAAAAGTAAAGAAAACGTATGAAAGAAGGGAAAAAATGACAAGCTTTTTATATCCCAGACAGCTCTGATTGGTTGACCTCTGTGACCTCTCGATGACTGATTTGTCACTCAGGTTGCATATTTGGGATTCCAGCGTGGCTCCTGGACATACCTCTCCCTCTTGGTGTGGACCCCTACATCATGGGCATAAACAGCCTTGTATTATACAGATCAGATCAGCACATAAACAGGACCCATCATCATAAAATAACAGTATATTAATGGTGTAAATGCAGAGATCTAAAAAAAATAAGATCTAAAAAAGCAGATCACTCTGTTGGTTATGACATCAGAAACAGTCCTCTGCTGCTCTCTTGTGGGCCAATCTGAGAGGTCAGGTTAGATTTGCACCAAGAGGAAGTACATGTAACTTCACACACACATCACTTTAATATACAAACTAAATAATATAATAATAAAAGTGACAGTCTATTTATAGTCACATACTGATTTTACATGCACACAAATATTAACTCCTTGGTGAGGCTCCTTAATTCTTATCTGTCATCCAGGAAATGAGTAACCAGTATGACTTTTAATTTTTGTTATCTTTTATTGTTCTGGAAATAACTTTACTAATAAATAATTCATCTATTAAAATACACAAAATCTCTATAATTCTTCAAAAAAAAGTTAAATTTTCAATATATTTAAAGACACAATTTAGTTCAGTCTTTTTATGATGCATTTAGCTTTTAGCTACATTTCTACTTCTTTTAGCTTTTAGCTAGAATTCTGCTATATTTAGCTTTTAGCTTGTTTTAGATACATTTAGCGTTTAGCTTCAAGTCTGCTTCTTTTAGCTTTTTATTGGCAGTGGTGGGCAGCACTAATCTAAATATTAGTTGCACTAACCCTAAAGCACTAACTCAAATATTTAGGTTCCCTAATTCTAAAGCACTAACACACTGAAAAATTTAGCAAAGGCTAATTCTAAAGCACTAATATAATCCAGTTGACACATGAAACATTCTTCAGTCAGCATGAGACAATATTTACTGTGTGCAGAATGTTGTCACTTAGTGCCCTTGGCGGGACAAATGGGAGTCACCTGCAGACCACATTTGGCCCGCGGGCCTTGAGTTTGACATGTGATCTTATAGATAAGTGACTCACATATGAACAATATGACAGCTTTATGTTGCTCCACAACGTTTAAAGACCTCAGTTAGTGCTTCTAAATTTAGGACAAAAATTTAGCAAGTGCTAATCCACTAATGAATTTATAAATAGCAAAAGCCTTAAAGCACTAATCAAGAAATTAGTTCCTCTATTAGTGCTTTGGGGGAACTGTGTCCATCACTGTTCATTGGTGTTTTAAGTCTAAAAATATACAACTTTGAGCTTTTTAAACTCCTTTCTACTATCTTTTAGCTAGTTTTCTGCTTGTTTTAGCTTCATTTTCTCCCAGCTGGAAGAAACTGCAACAAAAATATCGATCTTACCTCATTAGTATCGATCTGATACTAATTATGGCATCGATACGCCCACCTCTAGCAGCCGCACTGACAGTCAGGGCTGAAGAGGCAGAAGTAGTGACCACTGCAGTACGGTGTTAAATACTTTCATCGAAACTGACTCAACTTAATTTATTCGGATATTTTTGTAAACATGACCAGCGACAAAAACCCGGACGTCCCTGAAACGGAGCGGGTCCAGAGCTCCGGCGCCACAGCGGCATACTGCGCAGAGTTGCAGCGGTGGATGTGGCAGTTTTACTGGGGGAATGTCAGCCGGCAGAGCTGGGTGTCTCTGTCGACTCTCCCCTGCCTTCCTCCGCCGCGCACCAGCGCTCAAACACCGGCTGCACCTGCCTCAAGTGGGCAGCAGGTAGTGTTCGACCCGCGGAGCTGGTACGGTTACTCCGCTTCTGGACCCCCAGCATCCTCTCCTCCTCACCGGGGTGGAGCTCAGACTGATGGCCGGTCAGCTCACCAGCAGGACGGGAACCCTCATCAGGCAGGTAGGGCTCTGTGTGTCTCTGACCTGCTTTAACTAAAATATATTTCACTCTGATGTAATGAGTGTGGTTCTTAAAGCTTTAATCCAGGTCAGGGGTTGAACAGGATTAAGTAAATGTACAGATGGAAACAAGCTTAAGGTCTGTCCTTCTGTGTTTGGCAGCTTTCCAGTCTAATTGTCAGAGTTTATGTCTTTACAAATACTTTACAGGGCGAGAGTACATGATTCCCTCTCCCCTCCAGAGGTTCCTAGCAGAGACTGTGGACTTCTTCATCCTGTTTTGTGTGAAGGCCACTGTTGTGTTATGGATCATGCACCTGAGTGGTATGAAGTGAGTAAAACCATTGCGATATCTTTTATGTTTAAACAACAACAAAAATAAAAACTCAAGTGTCTGAAGAAGGTTTATAGTTTTTCTTAAGCTCACATCAAGGCAAAACAAAAACATTGATCCAGAAACATTGAGGAACATTGTGTCGTCATCCAAACAAATCAAAGCTAATGCCCCCCAAATGCCTAATAAAATCAATTTAGTGCATTGGATCCCAATTATACCTCCCAATCTCTACAGTAATGTTCTTCTCTTTTAAGGGACATTCCCAAGTTTATCACCCACTTTATTGTTGAGGAGGTGGATGAGAACACGTCCATAGAGGACCTTCAGAAAATGATGGCTGTGGCTCTGGTCTACAGGGTCCTGGTGTGCATCTATGAGGTACGTCACAGTTTGATGCATGCTTGAGATGATTTTGTGTTAATCCTGTATTCATTAAGTCTGTAGCAAGGACCGGAGACATTTCTCCTGTTTTAGTTGTTTTAAAGAGGCTATGCCTGAAAATGTACATTTGCCGAATTTAAAGCAACGAATGTAAGGGATGGTTTGCTTATTTCAGCAAGACGATACCATTGTACAAGCTGTGTGTAATAAAAGAGAAGGGCTAATGTATTAAAGTTTTTTGGGTTATTACCTTTTGGCACATGCAGTCCAGACTTTTGGTCTATCAGAAAACAACAAATAAAAATGGTTAGTATGGAAATTTGTGTTTTGTTGCAACAATGCTTCTTGGCAGTAAATCTTATATCGGCCACCTGATTGGCAGGACCCTGGGAGAACCAGAAGCTCAATAACAACAGTAAAATATGCTGTTTGACAGAGATTTTGCAAATTTTTCATGTGTGCAACCCACACACTCAGCTCTACTTCTCATCCCACAAATGCATGTTCCTTACAAATGTGGCACAATTTAAAAGGGAAATTAATAGTCCTTTCAACTGTAAAGGATTTATTGCCAAAAAGCATTGTTACAACAAAGAAATACCCTACCAAACACAAAGTTCTGTACTTTTTGTGCTGTATATACAAATGATAAACAATGACCAACTTAATTAACAGATTAAAACAAATCAGAATGGGGAAGTGCATAAAAACAAAACAGCTCATCTCACTTTTGAAACCCTAAAACTGTGATGCAGCACCATTATAAACACATCCCTGCTGCTTGCATCAAATAAAAGAATAAGTGTTTAGGTAAGTTTTCCTGTCTTGAAATCCTAGTGTTTCTTTAGCCTCAGTCTTTTCAAAGCAAGGTTGAAGATGTATGTGTTCTAACGATGCATTTACCTTCAAGTTCAAATGAATTAAGTTTAAAATGTAGAAAATCCCTGTCATGTTGTGGAAATGCTGCTGCATGTTTTTACTCAGTGAGCCGGGCGGAGCGAGTTCTTTACAACATGTCGTTTCCCATGGAGGACAGTGATGCAACGCTGCTTTCAGAGTTGCCAGAGATGAAATCATGTCTCGTGTCTCTTAACGGACGTCTGCATCAGCAGGGTTGTCTCCCCACTCGGGACCGAGCTCTGGGACGTTCTGGCACCTGAACACCATCTGCCATGTTTTAGACTGTTGTTTTTCAGAATTCATTTCTGACTCTTTTCCTGTTCAACCTAGAGAAAATCTGCTGTCGCTGGTGTTAAACTTTATTCATTTAGTCAGGCTGATGACGCTGATGCTCTCGTCCAATCAGACGATCTGCGTTTGGGGCGCTGGTGGAGCAACTCTGGGCAAGTTTCTGCTGGGTCTGAGGGTGGTGACGTGCGACTCGTCCACGCTGGTGCGACCCAACCGGGTTCTCGTGGTCCCTGCAGCGACCGTGTCCCTCTCAGCGTGAGTAATGTCATGTGACATGTTGCTGTCAATCACACTAACCTCATCACTTATTAGGTTTCTCTCATTGATCTTCGCAGCTCCACAGTGCGGGCGTTGAACAAGAACTTCTCCATCGCCTTCCTCTTCCCGGTCTTCATCACCCTCCTCTTCTTTCAGCACAACAGAACCGTGTACGACGTGGTGGCCGGGACCATCGTTGTGCAGCGCCGAGGGGCCAGATAAGCTCCTGACAGACTCTTAGACCTGCGTGGGTCCAAGTCTTACTTATTTCAAATCAGATTTGTTTGCTCTGAAGAGCGGTGTGCTGCCTCCTAACTGCACTTATTAAAAACTGGACGGGTTTTTAAAGGATTTCTACAGATTTTACACAGAACTTATATATATTTTCATGTCAAAGTCAAGAAATCTGTTAAAAAAGCTCAACTTAAACAGTAATTTCCTCCATGGTTGAGTTTTTTTTACTTGTTTAGCTCAGTAAATGTTTGATCTAATGGTTTTATTAAAAAAAAAATCTACTCCAAGAGTAAACATTCAGTTGTCTGTCAGCCTGTGGGCCATTTCAAGTATTTTGATATAAAAACAACATTTATTAGGTTCAAATATGCAAGATCTGTAAATTTTGTCTTTATATTTAGTGATTTTTGTGACTCAGGGCAACTTGTTACCAATTTTGTTTATTTCAGATGTAAAAAAAAAAACATTCTGCACAATGTAAGCTTGTTCTATATTTTATTCCCTCCCAGACTTTATAGATTTAATATTTTCACCACAAGAGGGCAGTACAGATCACATGTTTAAGTTCACACTAAACTAAACACTACTCCTTAGGGATTTGGGAAAAAAGATATTTAGGTCGGTGGACAGACTTCATGCTTTAATCTCCAACACATTTTACTTAAAAGCAAAACAAAAAGCTTTTAAAGAACACATTTATTGTAAAATCCTGAACATATTTAATGAAAATAATTTTATAAATGACTGCAATACAGTGCAGGAAGAATGTTTATATTTATGTAAACTTTGTAAAGTTATGTGCATTTTATAGTTCAATTAAAATGATTAAAGTAATAATTTCTGTTTCATAAAGTCTTTAAGAACCTGTTATCATATTATAATTTCTAAAATTATACTATTATTGAGTTTTATTAAGAGATTGGCCTCATTGCTGCAGGAAAAAGAGATGGTTTAGATTATTTAATGTAGGCTTTAAGGTTTTGAAGAGTAAGTGTCTTACCTGTTGTAGACAGCTCTTTGAACTTGTTTTAGTGTGACCAAAACGAAAGTAGAAGGATATCATTTTAAGTCCAAAAATTTAGGGTTTTTAACAGAATTGATTCTATTTTTTTCTACTTTTGCATTTCATCTTAATTTCAAGCAGAAACCTGCTTTGAATATTTTGGGTAGAACATGTGTAAATTAATAACTTTTACAGTTCTAACTCATTTTTTTCAGAGCTGAATTGCAGCCGAGCCAGTTTTTATTTTACAAGTCGTGTTGGAGATTAGCCGGGGGGGGGGGGGGGGGGG
>JAUBOC010000149.1:8359533-8370977 GCA_032275365.1 Anablepsoides cearensis | reverse complement strand
CGCCCCCCCCCATGTTTGGTGTTGAAGCCTCAGTAGGAATAAGTGTGACTCCTCACAATTTGCAAGGTTCTGTCGTAAAACTATCCAAACATTTAGTCAAACCCTTTTTTTTTTTTGCATGAATTAAAAAAAATCCATTTCAGCGTTTTGTCCTTCACACGCAAGCTTTTGTTGCTGAGAGTCGTGAGCGGCTCCTCGTGCCAGGGAACCGAGAAGAGGCTCAGCAGTAATCACGCCTCGAGTGGCTCCAACACAAGTTTCAGAGTTAGACGGGGAGAGAGAGAGAGAGAAAACCAACAGAAAGTGTGAGACGCTTGGATTAAGAGAGGCAGACAAAAAGCCCGAGAGGAAAAGAAAGGATTGGAAACGGGGGAGAGGGTAAAATGGGAAGAGTGGAGGGGAGAATATGAAGGAGTGTGAGAGGCAAAGGGACGTCATATTTAAATATTCTCTCTGATCTTTGAGCCTTGGGACCAGAGGCAATGGAATACCCCTGCAGAACTCCATTAAAATTCAACCAGCTTCACTTAAGCCTTCGGTTATTAAACAAGAGATGTTCTCTCTCTGCTGACTGCAAAAAAAAACTTCATCCAGGCAAAGAGATTCAGGTCCTGTATTTAGAGGCTCGGCTCACAGAAAACCACAGAAGTAGTCCTGCAGGTGATTGCTCTTGACCTTTTGGTTTGTCTTAAAGGTACAAAATCATTGAGCGCTCAGAACATTTTCATGGTTTGTTTTTGTTCCGTAGAGCAGCAGAATTGTTCTCTGAAATGGGGAAAAAAAGGAAGATCTTGCAGCTTCAACAACTGTGGGTTTGCAAAATCGGTAAGCTGGAAGTCCATGACCTCGTTTAGTAGTTTTGTGACAATACTGCGACGTCATTGTTAACAATAGGGAATACAGAAAATTGAAAAATGGGTTGAAAAATATGACTCTAACAGAATATAAAGATATCAACATTTTTGATGTTCTGATATGTATTTACTCTAGACCTGTTGACTAAAAGTTTACAGATAAGCTTCTGTCTGAGTTAGGCATGTGCTTTGTTTACGTTGAATGCGGACCCACGTTTCACAATGCACAAAACTACTGGAGTAAGCTCTTTCAAACAGCACCATCTGACACAGTAAAGATGACCTTTTTATGAGTACTTTTAAACAGTCTGCAATAAGGATATTCAGTAAAGGTCAGACTCTTTCCTGACACATGCTGTTTTATAAAACTGTCCTTTAGACACTCTCTCATTTCAGTTGGATACCGTCCAACAGACATCATGTACCAGAATACTTTCCTCCTTTTTTGTTCATTTAAGTGTTTATTTCATAATAAGGCAACCATAAAGCTATAGTGTTGTTATTTTGACCATTTGTAATAGTGTTTGTTTGAAATACATCACCCAACAGAGGGAGTCCGTCTGCACAGATTCCAGCTCCTCTCATTGGTTTGCAGGAACCGGAGTGTCGCAGGCGGCTCGGGCCAATCGGAGCGCTTCTGGGACACAAACATCTGAAGTAGTAATAAAGTGGAATGTGCTGGCTCAGCATGAGCTGTCAACTAGAGCATGTAGTACTATACTACATAGGGACTGGGAGGAGGAGAGATAGAAGGAAGTAGTAAACAGTCGGTGACAGAGCAGAACCTCATCCTGCTCTGTGTTAATGTGTGTTTATGGAAAGCAGTAATGACATATTGCACCATACACAGAAATATGTTCCACCCTCTCTTCTCTTTGACTTTTAAGGCTATTTTTAAAATAATGTGCTCAACACAAACTGAACTGACCTGAAATGGCTCAAGTAAACAGTAGAAAACTCGTATTTAAAATAATAAATATAGTACATAGTATGTAAAGGAGCAAATGAGGAAATGTGGGACTTAAAGTGGTAGTTAATATCTCACCTGCTGTAGATAGCTCCTTAAATGACCTCAGTTTAAAGAAAAAGCACATTATGTTGACCACATGGACGAGCTAAAGGCTAATCAGAAAAACTGAGGTCGCTGAAGTGTTACAGCTACAGCAGGTAAGATATTGTTTGTTTATTCATTTCTTTTGCATTTCCTGTTTGGTGTTTGTTTTACAGGCTATCATAGTGCAGTCACTCTATTAACAATCAATAACTTGCCCTTCATCCTTTTAGGTCCCTTTGTTTCACTAAATGTGAGCTTACAACCTGCTGCTTAGTGTTTCATGTAGTCCTCCACATTGTGTACAGACAAAATAAATTTGCAGGACATCACATGTAAATTTGTTCCGAAACATTTCGTCCCCTCGGTTCTGGACGTGCACATTCAGCTACGTTTGCTAAAAAGGGGAAACCCCTCGTTTCTCACAGAGAATCAGTCACGCAGAACGACTCAGCACATTTCTGACACAGAAAGGAGCTGACAGGAAGAGGAGAGCGTCAGCTGCAGTCTGTGGCTCAGAGGCTTGAGCCGTGCCGTGCAGCATGACTCTCGTTTTGTCCAGACTCAAATAAATCAGGAAACACAAGCTGCAGAATTTATGCAACACTAGAAGAATCACATTTTCAGCAGTGAACGCTGACTGTCTGCTGCTAAAATTAGCTGAAGAAGCTAAACTGAGTAGCTAAGTCTATGAGCTGAACACTAGCTAAAACCTAAATGAATCAAAACACTAGCTGAAAGCTACAAGAAGCTGAGTGCTAACAAAAAACAAAAATATATATCTAAAGGCAAAAGGTAAGAATATTAGCTAGAAGTTACAACTAACAAAAGGCTATCTATAAGCAGCAAAAGTTTAGAAAAATACTTAAGTAGCAAAAGGCTTTCTAAAAGTTACAAAAAAACTAGCATAATAGCTATCTAGAAGCTAAAAGTAAGCTAAACATAGCAAAGCTCAAAATAAAAACGTCCAAAAGTTAAAAATAATGAAATGCTAGTTAAATATAGCATAACACAAACTAAAAGTATTAAAAGGCCAACTAAAAGCTAAACTGTAGCTCAAAACTGAAAGCTTCATAAGACAAAAAGAGCAGCAGTGGTCATGCAATTTTTTTTTACAAATAATGTTTTTGAAAAATATCAAAAGGTGTAAAAGTATTTCTATTTTGGCCTTTAAAATAATCTTTATTTTAAACAGTACAAAAGTTTTACAAGCTAAAAGTCATAGCCTCCTGTGTGAGCTGAATATCATGAACGATTAAAAAATCATGCAGAAGTAGTAAGAGGGCAAAATAAAACCTACAGAAAGAAAAAAACATAACAACAGAGTGAACGCTGATGGATTCAGACGATGACCTGAATGTCAGCGAGAAGCTGAACGTGTTGACTGTCATCAGAACAAACCCACAGAGAGCTCGCCTCCAGCTCCACGCTCCGAGAGTCACGCCGCCCATGATTAATTGATGGCGTTTTTCAGAGTCGGTACGAGCACAATCTTATCAGGCCTCTCGTCGCCAGACATCCAGAGGAGCTGTGGGTCGACGAGACAGCAGCATCATTGATTCCAACTTTTCAAAGGCCCTTTGAAATCAAGCGTCTGGAGGATTCGGGCCGCTGGACGAACAAGCTCAATTCCGCTTGACGAGATACAAATGGTGGCGGAACGAGAGGCAGAGAGCGGGAAATTACAGAGCTGATGGAGTTTTCTCTTTAAAGTTTGAATCACGGAGCAGAATTTACATTTCAGCCTTAATGTTTAAATCAGCTTCCTCTGGAACTTCTCTTTTCTTACTTTCAGTGCTCTTCACAATGTTAATGATGAATTATAGTCAGTTTAAAGATTTGTTTCAGGCTCATCTCGTATCCAGATGCCTCCACTCTGACATGACTGTGTCCTGTGTTCTGTGAACATATCAGCGTTTGTATAAAAGTGTGTTAATTAAATAGACTGTTCAGATGGAAGAAAGTGTCTCTGATATGTGAGGTGATGGTTCAACAGTTGGTTGTGTTGGTATCTCTCTTTAAGGTGGTGGCAAACCTAAGCTCAGAGGCCACCAGGGAAGATTAGCTGACATGCAGTGAAAGTGGAATCAAACACCAAGATTCTGATTCTCACAAAGCTGGAAGTGCAAAGGGTGTCATAATGTTTTGTGTTCCTGTTATATCGCAGTTTCATCTGCAAAAGGAAGCAGTATGGTAATAAGTCCAAAACTCAGACAAAGTGATTGTTCTTCACACAAAGCAAGCGTGTAAGCACGGCTATTATCTTCTGTGCCTTTTTAAAACCTGATTTTTTATTTATGCAATTTTCTGAAGACAAAATGTAAGGCCATCTTTGTTTCACAAGATTCTACTCTTTTGAACTATTCTGTGTTTCTGTAACAAAATGGTGAGAAAGAAGCCAGTTAGGCCGTCAGAATAAATGATTCACCATTATAACAAGAGAAAATTCATTTTCTGTTAAAAGACACTGAGAGCTTAATAAGTTTTTGGAAATTTGCTAAATAAGCTGACACTTAACGATAAAAGAAGCAGAAGTAGAAGAAAACTAGCTAAATAGCAAAAAGCTAGCTAAACACAGGAAAGGTCAAAGTAAAAGTAACAAAACACAAACTAAAATTCACAAAATATGAGCTAAAAACAGAAAATTACTAGCCAAAAGTAGCAAAAGGTAAATAATAGTTGAATGCTAGCTAAAGCAGCAAAATAGCTGAAAGCAACAAAATCTAGCTAAAGTTGCAGAAAACTAGGTAAAAGATGCACAAAGCTAAATAATAGTTGAATGCTAGCTAAAGGAACAAAATAACAGCTGAAAGCAACAAAATCTAGCTAAAATAGTAGAAAACTAGCTAAAAGATGCACAAAGCTAATTAAAAATAGCTAAAAGCAGGGAGGGTCTAAGTTAAAACACAAGCTAAAATTTACATAATATTCAAAATATTAGCCAAAAGTTGCAAAAAGCTAACTAAAAGCAGCTGAATGCAAGCTAAAGCAGTACAAGTCTTGGTAAAAACTGTGTTGAAGCAGATTCTAAAAATGATCTCAATGTATTTTAGGGGGAAAATATTTGCAAATGGAATCAAATTATTTGAAACTTTTAGACGTTACAAAAACCAGGAGTCATCACAACCACCTCCTGAATGAACTGAACGTTGAAAGCCCACATTCTGCATAAAGTATGCAGAAACAATTTGATTGTAGAAGTAATACAGAAAAGAGAAATAATATAACTATAGGTTGAGGATTTTTGAACAGATCATAATAAAACACCACAAGATTACTTTATAAAATTTGCCTGTGCAGGAAGCTGACGTTCAACTGGCTGCTGTTAATACAGATTAGAAAACTCTCTTTGCCTGATAATCCTCAGTTTTCTCCTCCCTTGGATAAGGTGTGTGAGAACAGGTTAGCAGTAGCAGGGATACGCTGCAGGATTACAGTAAAAGAAGCAGCTTTAAGCCGATGTCACCTCTTTGTTAGAAAGCTGCTGGTAAAATGTGGAAACATGTTTACGTTACATGCAGATTACTATTCTCTGCAGACGCTTCTGTTGAGTTTTTCAGCTTGTGTTACTGTATTACTGTCTGTGCACTGAGATGAGAGAACAACCTGGTAAAAACTTCCACATTTAAACAACAGGGGGCGCAGCGAGCAGACATCAAACTGAAGACTTCTTTGGATCCTTAAAATCCAAAGTGATGGCTGCTTTCAGAACACAGCAAATGTGCTCCTCTTTCATTAAGAAACTTTGAAGAGCTGGGGAACTTTTCGGAGGCGTCACCTCCTTTTTGCCTCGATTACATCTCAAAACGATGCACAAAAATAAGGAAAAGGCAGTTTTCTAAATAGAGTCTCTTACAGGTATATATTTAAATGACATTCAGCCTTAAATCAGTTTTTTTTTTTTTAACCTTCGAGGTGGACGTCCTCAAACAGTTTTGCCTGAGTGGTCAAGAGAAACAGCTGAGCTAAAAATACAGAAAAAAAAATCAGTGTACAATAACAGAGTTGTGAGTCATTTGACATCCAGGTATACGCACTTTGAGGCAGCTTGTTTCGATTCCTCAGCCTCACCACGCCCGCCGTGCTTTATTGTCCCTGAGTGTATACTGTTCACACCTCCAACAAAGAACACAGGTACATCTCTAGGGAGTCACCCTACACTGGGGAAAAAAAAAAAAAAAAAAAAATAGAGAGAAAGAAAAAAGCTGCTCCTCCTCTTTGAGCACACAATGGCCTACTACATGTCCTCATCATGTCCTTCAAATCTGATAGGAGACTGTTCCAGTTCAGGATTTAGCGTTCACTAAGTCCTGCAGGGCCTCCGTCAGAGCCAGTGTACTTGTAAATACACGCAGAGTGCATGACTTGTGCAAAAACAAGCTCGTGCACACTACCCAGTTGTTCTGTGAGCTCACCTCTCACTGGGAAAATTTTATTTATCACACAATGAATCAGGATCAGGAGACAGTTTCTTCGGAAACATGCAGCCCGAGCACAATTTTCTTTTTTTTTTTTTTTTTTTTTTACTTTTACTGACAGTGGCCTGCAGCTGTTCTCCCACTATTCACTTTCTGTATGTTTGCTGTCACTCATTAACTCACGCAGGTATGCACGGCATCTACGAAGGCAGTTGTCCTCGCTATGACACCTCCGACGGCAAGGACGTTAAAGGGATAGTTCAGATTTTTTTAAATGTGCTTTTGTTTTGAAAAGGCACGAATGATTAATATCTTACCTGTTATAGATAGGGGTGGGAATCTTTTACTAACTCACAATTTGATTCAGTTCTGATTTTTGGGGCCACAATTAGAATTACAATTTTGATTCTATGGTTCTTTCAACTTCTTTTCAACTTTTTTTGCATAGATTGTGAAAAAAACATCCTTTTAAATTTGGTGATGTCATAGCCCCGCCTCTAATCAAACCAAATGGCATTCTCTCCTTCTTGTTGGGGTTAAAATAGGGGTGTCCCGATACCAATTTTTCTCAAACCATGTATGAGTAAGTGTGGGTACTCGCCGGTACCAAGTACAGATACTGAGTACTTACTGAGTTAGAACTTAAACATTACACAAGTACTTCAAAAACTCATTTATATACATATACATGATATAGACTGTTGTAATATTTGGCATAATCTGAAATAAGGAACTAACAAATCTTCCACTTTTAATGTAAACTGTAAAATGTTGAATAGAGTATTGATACTGATAACAATGGTTTCATGTATTAGGGCACATTGTATGAATACTTGTAACTATGTGGGTTGAAGTCATCATAAAAACAGTGTTGTATAAAGTGATACTTGAGTAAAAGTACAAGTATGTTATCATGAAATTACTTTGGTACAAGTTGGTCGGAATGGTATTTATACTTCTCATCCAATTACAATAAAATTCACTCTTTCGAGGAGGCACAATTTATCAGGATAGTATATTTTTTAACAATAATGAGCCAAAATGAAATAGGAGTAGCGACTTTCTACTTCTAACCTTTTTTAAAAATGTAAGAAGTAGAGGTAAAAAGAAGGCTGAAAAATAATTACTCAAGTAAATACAGACAACAGTAACAAAGTATTTGTGCTTAGTTACTTTAAAACTCTGCTTAAAAACAACAACAGCCACAAAAACTAATCCAGAAAAAACATTTATATTCCTGCTACAACTGCTGCTGTAACCACAGACAAATTAACTTTTCTGTTAGTAATGATTTATTGCCACTCTGTCCAAACTGAGGTCATTCAAAGAGTTATCTACAACAGGTAAAATATTAATTATTTACAAGCTTTCCGCAGGACCCCACTTGGAATGATTTGAACTGTTACCGTCGTACAATGTGTATATTGTAACGTGTGGACGCCGAATGACATGTTTTTGTTCCAAATATCGCCGTCCATTCAGACCTGAGAGCTGCACCTCTTCATTTCTATGCATCCAGGCCATCTATGTAATGCTAGACCTCTGGCACACAGGGCGGCCTACCTCTCTGTCTCTTTGTCTGTCCCACATGTGACGAGGACACAATGCAGCGCCAGACAATAGGCCACTTATTGAGTGACTGGCAGGGAGCGGGACACATCCCCGATGATCCATCACTCTGCAGCCTCGTGCTCTCTGCAGGCTCATGAGCGGCGTCAGGTTGCACCCTGCTCTCCAGGGAAGAGGTCGAGGAACATGGAAATCTGGAAGGAGTCACTCTAAAAAAAAACCAAACAAATAAAGACAGAAATAAAACTTGTGTTTTATCTGTATGCATCATATCAGGCGATATGTTTATAGTGAAAAGGCCCCCGTTTGCTTGATGTGTTAGCAAAATATCCCATGACCCATTGGCTATATTTGAATGAAAGTAAATAACAGACATCTACAAATATTTTTTTATAATATATAATAATTATATAATAACCTGTTTAGCAGAGAAGATCAGGGAACATTTCTATGTCTGCAACCCACATACTCATCTCACAAATGCACGTTCCTTACAAATGTGGCTCCATTTAAAAGTGAATTTAACAGGCTTTCCAATGATATAATATTTGTTGCCAAGAAGCATTGTTACAAAGAAATAATCTGCCAAACACAATTTGCTTACTTTTTTGGTATAGTTTGCAGAGTTGTAAAATAACTAAGCACAAATACTTTGTTACTGAACTTAAGTAGAATGTTTGGGTATTTGTACTTTACTTGAGTAATTTATTTTCAGCCTACTTTTTACTTCTACTTTTTACATTTTCACACAATTATCTGTATTTTCTACTCCTTACATAAAAAATTCAAGAAGTAGAAAGTTGTTACTTTTGTTTCATTTTGGCTTGTTTTCATTCCAGCTTGTTATTATAAAAAATAAATCCTATCCATATAAATTGTCCCTCCTAGATACAGTAATTTTTATTGTGGTTGAATGAGAAATGATATGATACTGTATTAGTTTGTACACAAACAAATCATGTCACACTCCAGCGGGACATAATCATTAAAATAAAAATACTGTATTTAAGAAGTATTTGTATTTCACGAACAATATTATTGCATTTGGCTGCAGCCCTCAAATAGTTTTTTATTTTGGAGAAATTATATATGTATATAAGCTGAAACAGCTAGACTAGTGCAGCCTAAATTTAACATATATTAATTATTTTAATACGATATAGTAATTTATGCATTTTTTTGGGAAGGTCACCTCCTAATAAATGTCATTACAGAAAATCAATTTAATTAATTTAAATCAATACTTATACTTTTGATACTTATCAGATACTTTAAGACTTTTACTGAAGTAATATTCCTAAAGGAGACTTTTACCAAAGTAATGTTTTGGTAAGATACTTGTACTTTTACTCAAGTATCACTTTGTGGTACTTTATACAACACTGATAGATTGACAGTCTGGGATGAAAGGTGATACATGCATGTTTTCTTACGCTGCTTGTGTTTTGTGTGAAAACAGCTGAGATTCCCATCAGCTGACTGTCAGTCTTCAGCTGAGCAGATTCTCCTCTGACCTTCAAAACAAAATAAAATAATAATAATAAAAGTAATGTTAACATCAAAGGAATCCCCTCCAACGTGACACTGAACGCACCACTTGCTGCAAAAAAAATAACAAAACAAAACACAGCTAAAATCTTGAGTGTATCCAAATTCCCACGCCCTGGTGCTGTCAGTGAACTTCTCTTTGTCATATTCTTGCATGAGTAGCTCTCAGAGTGTTTCTGAACCTCTCCCTCCTTTACGTGTGTGTGTGTGTGTTGTGAAGGTGGGGCAGAGAAGGTATTAGCTGCGCTGCAGACATCATTAGGAGGGGTGGGGAGGGGGGGAGACGCTTTCCACCGTCAGCAGCGCAACACCGGAGCCGAGCGGAGCGGAGCAGAGCCGGGGAGCCCTGGCAACAAGGAGACACACAACTCAGCAGCCCGTGTCACCCCTCACAGTAAGTCGCACTGAACTACTCCCTAACCAGCCTGTCACTGCTTCCACCTCTCTTTTCCTTGTTTTAATCCGAGCTCTGCACGAAAAAAAAAAAAAAAAAAAACATGGCTGGAAGAACTGAACTGGGTGGCGCTGAAGCCCTCACTTCAAAGCCTCTCGGGGAAATGTTTACTCCGCCACTCTGACCTATTTTACTTTGAAGTAGATAAAAAAATAAAAAAAAGTGACGGGCTCACGAGAGGGGCGTCCAGGTGGGCTCGCGCTCGTCACGTCGACGGATGCTGAGTCGCGTTGAGGAGGAGAGGAGCCGGGGAGAGAGAGAGAGAGCGGAGCCTCGGCTGGAATCTGACCGAGCGAGGAGCGCGCCCCGCCGGCCGAGCTGGCGTCGCGGGCGCCGCCGCTGCGACTTTCCAGTAAAACTGCGCCACTCGGACATTTCACCGCAAAACATGACCGAACCCGGCGCGTGCGGTCGCTTTTGTCCCATTTAAAACTCTTGTCTTGCTGATAGTGACTGTCAAAGACAGGTTTTTATCAATTTTATCTACGTTTCACCATCGCGGAAGTGTTTTCCCTCAGCACGGAAAATAAACGAAAAACTGTCAAACTCAAGTTTTTATTATTATGTGTTTCCTTTGCCTTTATTTTAATAGTTAGAGTTGCCCATTGAGTTTGCTGCTCCACAGTGTTTTTATTTATTGCTTTTTTCTTTTTTACATTACCAGCTGGTTGTAGAGGACATACGGTTTATGATTGCAGGACTACCCGTGATGTCATTCATCCCAGCTTGGACCATTATATAACGGGACTGTAGGGAAGCCTGTGATAGCTGAGGCTATTTTTACTCTGTTTACACCTCGGAGCAGGGCAGGCTATGCGTCCCAAGTGGTAGCCTATAGGCTTTTTCACACTCATAATGCATTTTAATAACAGGAGGAGATGAATAAAAGTAACTGCGGAGGCTCTCCTCCTCAAAAAACATGCTCCCATCTTTCTGTACTGTTCGTTTAGATGGTCCTGCAAATGTTGCTGCACAAATAAAGGTGTTATTGCAGCCATGACACCTTCTAATAATTATCTAATACATTGTAAACATAATGCATTTAAAACCGGTGTTTTTTCACAGTCACTTTATTATTTAATTGAAGGAAATCAAAGGGGTCAAGCTCATGTACACAAGGAGGCCACAATTCAGCGTGCTACAAGCCAAGGGCCAATTTCTGTCAGTATTTATTAGAGAAATATTCTGTAACAAATTATTGCTATAGAGATACCATCATTTCCAAATCATGTTGTATGTCACATTTAGAACATGCATAAACTAATGACTTAAAAAAATTACCTTTTGAAAGACTCAACTCTCTACGGATGATTTTTCCCTTTATTATAATAGAAATACATTTTATTACAATCCAGCAAATCAGGTAAAAGCAAAGAAGAAAACCCTTACTAAAAATCCATTTATTTGACTTCAGAATAAGAAAATAATACACACCAAAATCAAAGATGGCTAAAAAAATTCAAACTACATTTTCTTGTCTTGAAAGTTGGCCAGCTGTCATGACAAGAATTCACCAAATTTAGTGACGGGGAGAGAGGAAAAAAAGCTAT
>JAUBOC010000149.1:8309290-8338242 GCA_032275365.1 Anablepsoides cearensis | reverse complement strand
TAGAACTTATTGAAAACTCAAGACAGCCATAACATTATGTTTCTTTACAAGTGTATGTAAACTTTTGACCACAACTGACTGTCAGGACTATTGAGCTTCTTGTGCAACAGAGCGAGAGCCGACTGCTGAGTAGTAAAACTTGTGTGTATTTACAAAGCAGTCTATGTGTGTCAACTTTTCACAATATTTGGGCCAATCTTTTCCGTGAAACAGATAGACAAGGTTAAAGCAGGTGAAACTCCTGCTCTGTATTGATTTGACACTGGAGATAGATATTGATTTCTGACGAGATTCAGGTCAAACGAAAATATCATTGCCCTGGTATACAAACGAAGAGATAAAGATAGTTTTGGCTCTGTTGCAATTTTTTTTTTTTTTTGGTCGTTGCTGAAGCATGATTAGGGCACGTAACATAGTGACAAAAGAGACGTTTAATGTAAAAATATAATAAATGACGTAACGAGGTAAGAGGGTTGGGGTTTAAAGCTGTTAATTCAAAGTGTTCTGTCTTCATGGCCTGTTTGTCACAGGATCAGCTGATATGATTCTGTTGCTTGGTCAACAAACTGTTTCTCCAGCAGCAGCTTTTTTCAGTACCTCAACAGCTGATTTACTTCCAGGTGCATGAATCCCAATGAAACTGAAAGTGTGTACTGCTTCAGGGATCCCCCCTGATGCTTAGCCCTGCCCCGTGAACTGGGCTGCGTTGGTGGTCTCTGAGGTAACGGCATCAGTGGTTACTGGAAATGACAAGAGTGCCCGGGATGACTGATTCAGGTGCTTTTATCTGTGCTCGTGCATCGAGCTGAGCACCGTGTGCCCACGAGAGCTTACCTCACTCCTTGTCATGAGCATCTCTCGACACAGGAAAAGGATTCACTCCATGGTGATTCATGATTCAACAGTATTTTGCTCCTGGTTGTGATGGAGCACCACTCCAGTTGTGGGTGTTGTTCACTTCGCACGGTTTCGGTTTCCGAAATGACGTTTATTTTTGTTTGAACTGTGTAAAGAAATACGCTAAGTGGGAAGGGAACTCTAACATATGAGGCAGTATCAAGTCAGAGTATATTTAGTCAAAGCTGCTCGCGACACGATGAGGAGAGCACCGAACTGACTTTGGTTGCAGAAATGATGGTTTCCGAAATAAAAAGAGAGATATTTAGTCAAAGCGAGTCAGCTTCATGAAATAGACCTAAATGGCTGTAAATAGCTGTGTTTTTGTTAAAGAAGGAGCACACCAGCGTCAAACCAGTGTCTCATGTGGGTAAACAGTGTAGTTGCCATGTTGATGGGCGTCTGTGTATTAATAGCATGGGTGTTGTTCTGAGTACTCTGAAGAGGAGGCAAAGAAAAATAGAAAAGGAGTTAAGCTGACGTATAAATACTTGTGGTTTAGAGTCTCATAGAGACACTCAACTGAGGATCAGTTATAAAGATTTGTATTCCTTTAAGACTAAAGTTTTCTTTCACGTTTTTGCTATTTCAAAATTCAGATTTAAGTTATTTAATATAAAAAATTCATATAACTTTGTTTTGGAAATCATTCTTTTATGAAATAAAAAAAACAGTGACCAGACTGTGGATCAGTTCACATTCTCTCCTGTCCTTAAGCTCATTAAAGGCTTGCAATAAATGCAGTTTCAAATGTAACTTCATCATATTTCCCTTTTAATAGTAACATTTTCTGCCTAACCAAATTACTATGAAAGTTCTGAAAGATAAAAATTAAGGTCACAGCATTTGTACCTAAATATGAGAGATTATTTTAAGTTAACATATTATTCTAATTCTTTTTAGTCGCACCTGCTGTAAAATGCATGCGTATTGCAGGAAACATTGACAGAAGATTATTAAAAAAACTGTCAAAAATCAGACTAAATCATCGGCTGACTCGTCAATCGGTCGACCTCTGATTTTAACTACCTGAAATAATTATTATTCAGAAAAAAATAAACTAAAAGAAGCCAATTTCTCTGAAAAATCCAATCAGGTAAACAATGCTGCTTATATGTAGGAGTGAAAATTGAATAAGTTCTTTGTGTTTCTTTGTTTCTCCCTATGGTGTCCGGTGAAGACAGGCGGACGTGAACGCTCATCTGAGACGTTTCCCTATTGTTGCTGAAAAGATCCAGATTTCCCATCAGGACCAGCAGCTGGCTCCACCTCCTCCACAGAGCAAAGCTCCTCTGACTCCTCTGCTCAGGTGAGCATCAGGAGCGGCGTCTGAAGCCCTCCTTACCTGCGCGCGCGCGTCAACAGGAGGTGCTTGTTGTCAGAAACTCTTCTGACAGGCTCTCCTGGTCTGACATTAAATCTTTTAGCTCTTCAAACGCTGTCAGGGCGCTGCTCTTAAATTCAGAGGGGGATGTATACTTTTATGTCAGAGCACTTTGTAACCATGGTACCTGTATGGAACAGCGGATTGGTGAAACATTCTCAGATTTAGTAGCAAATAAGAAGGAGTTTATCCATGTCTTACCCTAACAGCAGTTTTATTTACTGACAAGAAAAATCGCTGCACTTTAATGTCTCTCGACTCAAACTCACTGCAGTGCAGACTAATTATTACTTTTATAAATTAACTTTGTAGCGAAAAACCCTTGAGAAAAAATGTAAAGATGAGGTTTAGATGAAACAAAAGGGGATATTTAGATGAAAATTGTTACCCTGATGATACTTTTCCTCTGCAGTTCCTTCTTTCCTCTCCACCTTCCTTCAGCCATCAATCTCGCTGGAGGGAAATTACACACGTTTCCTCCCTGCTGCTTTCTTTTTGCTACATTCACAGTTGACAAGTGCCTTTCTCTGAGCAGAGAAATCCTCAGAAATGAGCAGACACAGGCCTGAATAGAAAATCACGGTGGCTTTAGGAGCACAATAGTTTGTGGAGTACACATAAACGATGGATTAAAAGTCGGATTCTGCAGCATAGTTCTAAAACTTGCAGTTTCTGTGTAAAACAGCATAAGGTGTTACCTTTTGATCCATGTTTTAAGATATAAAAAGAGACACTACAAGGACTCGCAGCGTATTTTCTGGCATGTTTTTGTGCTTCCAACGTGAAGATGACCTCGAGCTCAGTAGTACATCTTAACACCACCTGTGTGGACACAGATGGAGCTGCTGCTGCTTCAGACACGCTGCTCACACCACTCGCAAACACTCAATCTGCTGCCGAGTAACGCTGAATGTTCGGCCAAAAACTGCCAAATCATAAACTAAGGAGTGGGCATTTTAGGCGAAAACACACAACAAATTTGTCAAACAAATATTAATTAAAAAAAATTTAATTTAATTTAAAAATATTGCAATATTTCATTTTCTGATACTGTTCTCAAATGCACTGTATCCATTTCTGTTTAAGGCTTAATAGAAGTTCTTCTAACTGCATAAAAATCTAGATCATAAAGATCTAATTTCCCTCTGGGATCAATAAAATATTTTTTTGAATTGAAAAAACTGAATTTAATCAGATTTTATACATGTAATGCATATTATGCTCTTTATACTGAGTTTAAAAAAATTATACTGTTTGAGGAAAAAATGTTAACATATTGTCTTGCTTACAGTATCGCAATAAATCACAATATATCATATTTTGATCCTTGTGTCATGATATGTGTCATACCAATATACAGCTTTAAAATATATGTGAAAAAAAGGATTATTTGGCCTGAGATCTATGTGATCTTCTTGTGTTTTAAGATTGCATTCTATTACCATCTTTAAAAACTACCAGAGGAGAGTCTAGCTGTGTTTCACAGAATGGCAAAATCAATTAAGGTGCACTAACATGTGGCCATTATACAATGATTTAAGTTATATTTTTTACTTTATTTGATAATAGCTAAGAATCATCATATTTTATTGTATGAGTGTAAAGTAGGTGTGTAAATCTCCAGCTTTATCACCATATGATATTATATTGGTTTGTTTGGATGCCATGTTTATTAATATCATTAACTCATGATATGAATTTGATTTAATTCAATTCAAGAGTCTGCGATCGATATGATGCAACATTTTGATCCACATCAGGCATATAATGATAATATTGATATATGTTTTTGTGATATAATTGAATCATTAATCATTTAATCGATAAATCGACGTGGATTATTTGTTACCATTAATGTGTATATTTGACCAGTTTCTATTGAAATACCTGATTCTTTATTCAATAAAAACAACTTATTGAATAAGTTGAGTAATATTTGTAGTAGATTTTTAACAAGTACTATTTAGCATTTTTGGGTTCAAGTATATTAAAGATCTTCATGTAAGCTGAAACAAAAGATCAAAGATTATTTTAAAGTCTCATAAATTATCTTTATTTTTTTTAAATCCCCTCTTTGTAACTTTAAATTTGCCTGTTGTATTCCCCTCCTCCAATGCTGGTTTGCATGAAAAAAAGAAAAAGCCAGACTCTGATTTTCTTCTCAGAGATTATATTTCTTGTGCCCACAGAAAGAGCTAACCTTGCACGGGGGAAAACCTGACAACTTCATAGGAATTCAGTTGTTTCTAAGATATTTCTTTTTCACCTCACGTGCCAAGACTTGATGCAGCCTGCAGCGATGGCTCACACTGATGGCAGGATTGTCACATTACTAATTAACCCAGAGATGCTTTCTGTAATAAAGCTATCAGGTGCTGTTAGGCATCTGGCAGTGCTGCTGGTTTTAGTCCTTAAACAAATGCTTCATTTCAAAGTGTCTGTTTATCTATATATATGTATATGGATGTTTTTTTTCTTGGAAGTCCCGAGTGTTTTGGTTGTAGGCCAACACACACAAACAATAAAGTTTATCAAGTTCAGCTCACACATTATTTTTAGTCAAATAGCACAGTTTAATGAATTAAATCTATTCTCCGTCTATTTTTCTGTTATATTTTTGTCACCTTGCTGACTTTTTTAAATTGTTTTGAAGTGGGTGGGTAACACACCCTGAGGAAACGGAAAGTTCGCCCCTTTTTCTGTTTGTGGATTTTCCCTTCTTGGTTTTCTTGCTGCCCTCAGCTTTATTTGATCTGGGTCTTTGCTCCCACCGTACGGCTAAACCGGGTTATGAGAAAACAGAAAGCACATGCTGTCACATTTACACAAACCAGAGACTTTCAACCGACTCAAACCCATGATACGGATTGTCCGTAAATTACACAGATTTTACCTCATTTTGCAGGTATACAAACATACAGGGCTTTTTTTTCAAAGATTCAGCTTCAAATTGATTTTAGGTCTCAGCCTGTAAGGAAGTAAAAAAAAGAATAAAATCAAACAACCATCTCCCAACTTGCTCTTCCACTATGTACAGAAATAGGTTTGCCTCCTAGGGAGGGAGGAAAGACAGACAAGAAGAGAGGGAGGAAGAAGAGGGACTGAAATAAAAGTTCAGTATTAAGTTTGTGAAGGTAGTGAGAGAGGGAAGAATGCAACAAGTCTACACAAACATAATTTCATTGAAACAAC
Organism: Anablepsoides cearensis; assembly: GCA_032275365.1. Classification (NCBI taxonomy): domain Eukaryota; kingdom Metazoa; phylum Chordata; class Actinopteri; order Cyprinodontiformes; family Rivulidae; genus Anablepsoides; species Anablepsoides cearensis. The sequence goes on along the minus strand of JAUBOC010000149.1, from coordinate 8,332,769 downwards.
CAGGGTATTACGTAAATGTTGTGTTGAATCAGATAAAAATACAGGTCAGTTTGTAGTTCGTTGAGATGATCTAATAAAAACCTGAGTTTCAACATTTAATTCTTGTCCTGGAGCTCGTTTTTTTCTCTTGTTCACTGTCGTGCCACAAGTCTCTGCAACGATGCAGTCTGACACAGACACATTTTGGCTGAGTCGGCACGCTAAAGAGTTTGTTAATTACCTTATCCAGTGTCTGTGAGTTCATCCACTCTGCTGGCTGAGTGACAAAAAGGAAAAGAGTGGAGGTAGACAAAGAAGCTCTGGAGAATGAATGAAAGAGTTAGACGTCCTTAAATGTAAAGCGGGAAAAAAAGAGCACATTGAAGAGATTTAATAGCCAAGGCCGCTTGAAACTTGTAAAGACGAAAAAAGGTGTATTTTACTAATTCACACGAATTAGAATTTTTTTTCTGGTGGTTATAAAGCTCTGTAGCTCAGACAGCTGAACATTTGCACCGCATCAACTTTTATTCATCACTTAAAGAAACTGACTGGTCCTAGATGTAACTTTTTTTTTGCCTTGTCATAAGCGAGGTTATCTGAGTGATACACACACAACTCGAAACTGTGTTTAAGTTTGTGCAGCAAGCTTGATCTCAATTAAAAGTCAGTTGAATCTGTGAGGAATGTACGTAGCTCCAGGCATGGAAAAACCTGTGGCTGTGGGTCATTGCTAATGAACCATGCTAGCAGGTTCTGAGTGTGTAAAAACTGTTTACAGAGTGTGTTGTATTGTTCTAAGCATTGGGTAATGTACTAAAGAGCAGATAAATGTGTGTTTAAGGAAAGTTAAATGATGATTTTCTTATTTTTTTAGATGCTGTAATTCATAGAATGAATGATTTACTGTATTGTAACCTGGTATGACTCCACATTTGGACCCAGTTTTGTCACACTTTTCTCCAGCTTCACAGCATTAAGCAGTGACTAATGACGGCTGACATCATCTCTGCCTATGCTAGGTCCCGACTAATTGGCTAGAGCAGTCTGACTGCATTAGATATTATTCCTTTAGGGTATTCCCTGTCCTCCGCCTCCACTTTGAAAGATAACCCTCATTGTTTGCATGAAGCAACATATTGCTTCTGTGAAGGATTTTTTTTTCTTCCTTTTTTGCATTCATAACAGGTCGAGACAAACAACATTCGTTGTAAGCTGTTTGTGAAATTAGCAGGCTTGATTTATGGCTGGTGTGTTTTAACGTGAAAAATGAATAATGTTAAAAGCTGTGATTGCTGTCGAGCACGACTGGTCTTGTTAATTGCTACCATCTGAAACGCACGTCTCGGGATGCCTCAGGAATATTACAAGTGCACTACGGGGACACTAATGGGCCGCTGAAATGTCTTCGGTTATTGTGCGGATGCTCGGGATGCTCGTGCGATGGGAACAATAAAGGTTGAAAAATGACGCAGAGCTGTAGATTTACAAACACTCAAAGGGGATTTTTCCCTCCACTCATCTCCTCTCCTCACTCCTTCCGTCTCTCTGTGTTTTCTCCCATAGACTCCGCTGTAAGTACCGTCTGTCCAAGTTAGGTAAAAGGATTACAGTAATGGATGCCTCTCCTCTCACTTCAACAGCTACTTGTTCTCCTGGTCTTAGTCTGTACATTTTGTTCTGTACATTAGCGTGGCCACAGGCCTCTCTCTTTCTGTGACTTAATGCAATCACAATACGACTATAAGTGCACGGTGAGAGTTTGAGACAAATGAGTCTCAAGAAGAAGAAGGATGCAGGAGACGTGGAGGTACAGGTGGGTGGAAATTGGCAAAAGTGATCGCATCTTAGGATGGCAATTACCTGATGGCAGAACGAAGAAATCATGTAAATTAGATCCTTTTTCAAAGCACAGATTCTATCCGTATCTTCAGAGCGACTAAGTTCTTGTTGACTTTTATTCTCACAGTTCCAAGAAATACAGCGTTGGGTGGGCAGATAGTCTACATATGTTTTACAAACATATTAGAAGTCATTAAAATGCATAAAATCACAGTGATAAGAAAACATGCCAAGTCTCTCCAGACAGATGGTAACACTTTTATATAAAACCGTCCAGCTCTAGTGCCATGTCATGTCAAGCGACCATATATTTTACATTTTAAAGGTGGTCATTTTTAAATGTCAGAAACATTAAGAATGTTTGTAAGCTGTAAGATCAAGAAACTTTTTTTTTTCCTTTATTTTAAAAGGCAAAAACTGACAAAATAAAAGCGGTTTGTGGTTAGGTTAAAACATATCAGTACCTATAGATTTTTTTATGGGTTGTACTGAATGCTGGGGTGTTCTGAATGAAGACAAACACTTTCCTCGCTTCAGCTCCGTTCAGCAGCTTCAGCTTTTAGTGAGATGAATGAGAACGGCCTTTGTGGTGTCTGGGAAGTCCTTATGCTGAGACCTATAGAGAGTTTATTGCTTTTACAACTATAGTCTCTATGATAAAGTATCATCTTTCTCTACGTCCACTCTCTCTCAGCCTTTGTTTTTCTCTCCATACCTCTGCATCACACAGTCTCTTCATTGTTTGTTTATTTCAAATTGTCAAATATTCCTTAAATTTTCTACCTTTCATCCTCTTATGTTTCCTTATGTTTCTCTGTCACTGTTGGTTTCTAAATGGCTTTCGTCTTGAATCTCCGTATCATACCACAGCGCTCAATTTGTAGCTTTGTTTGATTTTATTTTTTATCAACTGCAACACTTTGTTGTCAGTTTGTTTGAAAAATGTTATCCATTGGTCTGATTTTAATATGATCTCTGATAAATTACACACAACAATCATAAGTCATTATTTTTTGTGTGGGTAGATCTATAAATGTATAAAAAAATTGAAAAAAATGTATAAAGTAGTGTAGTGTTTGCCAGGATTGTATTTTTATTAACATTCTAATTACATAAAGAGCTAAAGGGCATTATTTTTGTAAGTTTTTTATTATTATAAGTCAAACTTTTTCCATTAACGATAACTTAAAGGAAACAAACTACCAAAATAGGATTTTCTGATAAAAGACAGTGTGAAAGACTTTGCTAAAACTTGCTGAAGTAAGTAAAAAGCTAAAAAAAGCAAAATGCCAGTTAAAAAGCAAACTTGGCTGAACTCTAGCTAAATGTATTAAAAGACTAGCTTGAAGCAAAACTGAAGCTCAAAGTTGAAAAAAAAAAATAGATACCAAAGCTAAACGTAGCAAACTGTAGCTAAAATATGCAAACTTGTAGCCAAAAGCAGCAAAAGGCTAGCTAAAAAACTAGAAATAGCTTAAGAATACATAAATAGAGCAAGTATGCAGAAGCAGATTTCAAAGAGAAAAATGGCAAAAGTCTTGTTAAATATTGTAAAAATTAAGAAATACACTTTGTCCGCATCCAATGAATGAAAACATTTGATATTTGAATGGCTAAAATAGCACAAAGTATGCAGAAGTAGTTAAATTGGAAATAGCTTATAGAAAATTAAAAATAAAATCAATGCATGAATGCTGAATCAGCATTCACACTATACATAGGCGTAACAAAAGTAGCCAAGACTGAACATGGGACTTATATACAGGGATCTGATATTGAGAAAAGCAGGAGTTTGTAGTACTTACTGGGTGGGTGATCACTAAACGGGATCAGCTGAGATGATTACAAATGGCTAACAGGTGTGTGATAGGTAGTACAGGTCGAGGGAAAACAGTGGTTAATAGGAACACAAAACCCAAAACTGCCAAACGGACAGGGAACAGATAAACATGACGAATATTATCTAACTGGAAAGACTGGCAGAAATACCAAGGTGACTGAAACTTATTATTATTCAATAACACAAGCATATCGTGTACAAGAAGCTATGGTAAATTAAACAACAGACCAAACAAAAACAAAACATCTGAACCTTGACATAAAACAGGTTTTCCTTTGAGATTTTTGTTAACTGTGCAAACAAATAAAACCATTTTTCTTCTGTCGTTTACTATAAGACATTTTATCCTCGCTGATGTATGGCTGCATATTTGCTCGTTGTAGTCATGTACTCTGCATTTCTTCAAAGGTGGAGGCTAATTACCCATTGTGCTCTACTAGTTTTCCTTCTCTTTGATTAATACATTAAACTTGATGACCTGTGGTTTCCTGAACTGCGTAACAATAACAGACGCGCTTCGTTGAAGGAATTTTAATGGAACCGTTCAGCGTGAAAGCCAGCAGACAGTAGCGCCACCTGAGACTGACACTGATGAGCCTACACGTCAAGTTGTACTATTGCCCGTAAATTACACAGATTTGCATGCAAACAGACATTTAGGGTGATTTTTTCAAAAACTTTGCTTCAAATTTATTTAAGCCAGAGTGGGAAGGCTGTTTAGAAAATAGTTTGGAGAAAACATGTGCTTTTCTTCATAATTTTGTGCATTTCTTCTTTATAAATGAGTTTTTTGTTAGTAAAATAAAGCTATAGCTTAGATCGCTTCAGAAGAGGGGCTTCTGTCCTGTTAGTACGCTTTGAGAAATAATTAATTCTGACTGGACAAAATAGATAAATTACACAAATTAAACATTCTACACACTGTTTCTGTCACAGTAAAGGGTTGCTGCAATGATAGCTTTCACTGTCATCTGAAAACGTCTAAGACAGTTTGGGTTTAAGAAGCAGAAATGAACTGAAATTACAAGAGAGTATTAGCGCCACACTGACTTCAAAATATAGTCTGATGAAGTGCGTTAGTGCGTAAAATTTGACACTTTTTATTGGAGAAACTGATGTGATAATGTGCTTAATGGAATATTCATCTGTTCACTTCAAAGCCCATTTTATACAAAACATTGCTTTAGTTTAATTTCTTTTTTTTTCTTTTTGGTTTGACATCTGTTTGAAGCAACATAAGATGATCTACAGTGGTCATCAAGTTTTTCCAGGAGTTTACTGTTATTTTTTCCCTTTCAAATGAACAGTTTTTGTTGTAACAAGAGCACAGACAGTTTCATGAAAGCATCACATTTTTCTTTTTGCTGTAAGTCGGCGCTGCTGTGCTTCATCCGGTGCGCTGATAGCTTTATATGAGGAGCACGCTGCACACACAATTACTGAAATAATCCCCTAATCTCAGCTTGAGTATAAATGGAGATCCTGAGTAAAGTGCACCAGCTCTGACGTCAGGTACAGTAATATTTTGCCCTTTTCACTGGGATGACATTGCCATAACCTTTCTTTTTTTGTGGCAGAAGAATAACCTCTCAAGGACACAATGTGTGTGTGTTTGTGTGTGTGTGTGTGTGTGAAGGTGTATGTGAATATGTTTGACAGCTAGGATTACATAACAGAGATGCCCTCTGCTGCAGGTCACCAGCACATTCGCCCATGTAAATCATTACAAATACCAGCATGTGCACGGCCACAGTCTCTCCGGTCTGTTTCACCCTCAAACCAATAAACACTTACTATTTGTTGAAGTTAATCTTTTCTGCTTCTTAGCTGGGAATCATTTTCTAATAAGACTTCTAGGGATCAGCGTTTGTACTGTAGCGTCTTTGTTGCGTTTGTTTTTAAGGAGATGTTCCTAGAAAGTGTTTTGGGCCTGTGCATGCAGATCATCATATGATATAGGAATGAATGAACAAACATGCAGAAAGTGTTCCAAGTCTGTGTTTTCCCTTTGAGGCGTGGCTGCTGGCAGCTTTGTCTCAGTCATATATGCAGTTCATCACGATCCTTCATTCAGACGGACAATATTTACTCATGACTCAACAATCGCTCGCTGTGGGTTGTGTAACGCACTCCAGCAGTAGTATGTTTAAGGTGATATGATGCAGGACTCTGATTGGCTTCATACCTGCAGCAGTTTTATTGTTTTTACAGTGTTATCTCAATCCTAACCATGGCCACTTTCTTCACGGCTTCACCTGTGAAGAAACTAACCCAAAACAAGGAAGAATACAGTCAGTTTTGTTATAGTTCTCTCGACTCAGGTAATGTAGAAAAAGAGTTCAATAATCTTCATGACAAGGAAACATTAGCATTGATACTTAGTTATTAAATAGGACAAATAGGATTGGAAAAACATGTTTAGTAAAAGCTGCAATGTTAAACCTATTAGCAGTTTTGTTGTGACTTGGTCCGTGTGCTTTTTGGTCATTGGTTTTTTCATTTTGAAAAATAGAGACTTCATGAGCTAAAAGCAGCAGAAGCTATAGGAAAGAGTTTGAATAATCTGTGATAAACAAACTATCTGCTAAAACCTGTTAAAGAAATGTAAAACTAGTTAACCATTGCTTATTTATTGTGGCTTCCTGGTTAGCTAGTTAGAAAGTCAAACGGGTTTATTCATCTCATTATTAGACCATTTAAGGTGGAGCTAGATAAATGTTTTTAATCGATATTAGCTAGACTAGTTATATTAATAAAAATACAGCTTTAGTTTGTTAAAGAAATGTAAAACTAGTTAGTGTTTATTTATTTATTGACAACCTTTAAATTTATTCAGATAGCTCTGACTTAAATGGTCTGATATCAAGTGTTAAACGTCCAATTAGACAAAAACACAAAGACAAATGTTTTCCGCTTTTTGGAGTATAAAATTAAAACAGAATTGTCATCCGTTTTTCAAAATCTCTTTTTTAAACCAAAATAAAATGACCAACACACAAATACTGTGACCCTAGTAGATATTTAAATTCACATTTTTCCCAAACAGTTGCTTCCTAATCATGTTTTATTTCGCCTACATGTGGTCCAGATAGAAAAAGCAGGAAGAAGATCTCAAACATGAGTTCCTCAAAGTGATTCAGGTGCATCTCACGTAGATGAAGCCACGTATGAAGGTAGACCAGACCCCGGTTTCTTTCTGCAGAACAAGTTTGGAAATGATAAACTCGGCCCCTGCGTGAACTTGAATTGACAAAAAGGGCGATTACATAAAGTTTGGCATCGTGCGTTCCCCTTTTCTCCTCTCGCTGCTCGTTCCCAACCAAGGCATCTGGTTCATTTCTTTACTGGGGGTTTGTTTCTGCTCGCAGTCACGTCGTGTTTTGTACAAACAGACACAAACACCGACGACGCGTCAGCGAGAACACTGTGTGTGTGTGTGTGGAAGGCGCTGAGGTCCAGTTTGGGCACAGATTTTTATTCTAAATGAAGCAGGCGTTGGTGAATTATTGAACAGCTCGTTCCTCTTTCCCTCTTTAGATCAGTCCTCTTCCTCTCACGCGCTCGTCATCCCTTGCCGTTCTTTTCTTGTCCTTTTGTGTAAAAAGTGAGTTCAGATTGTGAACCAGTAAGGTGTGTGTGATTGGAGCGATGTTGGTTAATCCTGTGTGGCCCTGTGGGACAGATTTGGCCCATATTACAGCCTGCCATTACTGTGTGTGAAATCTCCCGTGCATTGAGACAGTCATTATTTACTGCCGCCCGTCCTTTCTGCTCCCTCACTAGCGTTTCACTCGCTCCGCCCCGCCCTGCGACGGCAAGCGCAGGAATCGACAGAAAGCCCCAACACATTTAATTACACTCAACTCGCCTGATGTCTCAGTCTTTTAAAGGAAAATGGATTGAGCTTGTAGTGAGCAGGACAAACGACGGTAGAACACACAAGCAGTGGAAATAAGTCATCAGAGTACGGATCAAGCAAAGGTTAGGCTTGCTGGTACTACATGATATACCACCCACTAGTGATGAGATGCGGGAAACCGTTGGGAAAATACTTTTATTCCAGCCTCACTCCCGCCATTTATCATCCAGAGCTTATCGCTGACAACGACTCTGCCCTCTGCCTCCCTCCCCTGACCGTCACACACACACTCTTCTGCATAAATGTTCCTTATCGAGAACGCCCATGAGATAATTGACCGGGGCATATACGTGCTCTTTGTTTGTATAGATTTGGTGTCATGTGTCTGTATTTAGTGCCAGTTTATGCCTGATTGGAGGAGATGGATATTGTGGTTGAGTGTGGGCAGTGGGATCGGTCTATATCCTGTTCCTATGACAGGAGCTGATGAATGGTGTGCTGATAACGAGCCCGGCTCTGCAGGGAATTAATGCTATGTGGAGAATGTCTTCTACCCGCAACTGTGTTCTTCAGCAAATTGTTTAAGCAGAAAGAAAAATAAAGAGATGGCGAGCAGGAGGGTTATAAAACAAATCACTGCAGGTATCACTAGATGTATTCTGGTTATAAATTTAAAGATTTGCTTCAAAATTGGATTTTCAAAATGTGAAATGAAAATATTTAGAAAATAACATATCCTTGACTGTTGATTCAAAGCACTTTCACTCAACCAGAAGCTTCTTGTGTTGCTTAGTCTCTCTACTTTTGAATAAACTTGTGTGTGTCTGACCTGTGCAGACCACCTAAAGGTCAGAACGTGGAGAAAGATCCAGAATCTCTAAAAGCAGATGACCTCTCCAGAAGTTCACCAATAATTCCATCCTGCTGATATTTAGTCACATTTAATAGAAAAATGACTGAGCAAATGGTGCAAGTGCACGGCCTTTTAAAGTACACGCTTTCCTGATTTTTAAATGGCATTCGGAGCAGTCAGAATAAATATCCACCACTGATTTTCACCAATGTGTATGTAACTTTTCATACTTTTAATTTATGTTTTTCTTCTCACAAATACTCTAATCTCGCCCTATGAGGTCATTTTTTAATGTTCTTCTATGGGTAAAAAGTATTCAGTACATTTAAATTCTACAATCTGGTATTTTTTAAGATAACAGAAAACTAACACTCGGCCCAGATATCATTGAGAATGACGGCCCTTTGGTGGCTCAGATAGGGTTTGCCAGCACCATATAAACCAAACAACCAGGCCAGCTGTGTCACGTCATCCTGAATCAGTGCTGTCACAGCCAGACCTGGCCCACATCCAGTTGACAAAACACTTTCCATGCCAGCAGTGCCAGCTTGACACCAGATCTGGCCCACACCTGTCTGCTATGTGGGTGTGGTTGCATTCCTATTATGGAGTAACGCAACAGTTGCAAAGCTTGATGTCTAAATAAAACATTAGCTTTAAAGAAATTAATTGTTTTTCTTTTTTTCTGTAGTTCTGCTTGCTTTGTTTTCTCAATTTTATTAACATAACCATTTATCAAATTTAGATCAAACTTTTTTTGAGGTATGTTTTATGGAGGTATGTTTTATGTAAACAACATGGCCAAAGTTATTATATTCAAACAATTAGTAAATAATTACTCATACAAATGGTATAATTATTACATGTATTGTAGACCACAAACATCATGAGCCTGAGTGTTTTTTACTATTTGACTTTCTTCTCTGCCTGTTTTTTCTGGTTTCTTATGTGTTGATATGTTCCCTTTCTGTTGTTTTTTCAATAATAGCTCATATTTTATTTACTTGTTAATTTAATCCACATCAGCATTAGTTTAGATGTTACGACAGTCTGGCAAAGTTTTAAACTGTTACTCAGCTGAAATTTTTCCCAAAACCTTTTCAGATGTGATTCTGCCCAGAAGTACTTATAAGGAGACGTATCAAAAAGATTGCATTTTTTTTCCCTCTTGCACACCCATTTGTATGAGTCAACCCACACAAACACACGCATGCCTCATTACGGGATCCCCAAGGATTTTTGTAGAAACTATTTCCTGTTTGGGGCAGGAGAGCGAAGGGAAGTAGTGAGGATGAAACTTGACGTAGCAACAGCATCGGACTTCCTGTGGGCTCCACCAGAACCTGGGTGTTACCCAGATTTTACTTAACTGGAGCATATTCACACTTAATTTTTTTACTAATTTAAATGTTGAGCAGGACTAACAACTATTTTTATACCAGTTTAAAAGTTGTAATTGCTTTTGAATCAGCATAAATATACTGTATTCTGTTTAGCATAAAGATGGCAAGCTGATTATTTAGTGAAAAAACTACATAAAGCTGCACGTCGGAGTAAATGTAATAAAAGTGTCAGATCAGGCTGTGTGTTCAGGAAATAATTATCCACAGTGAATAAGGTGACGAGAAGAAAAGCAAGTTGGAATTCATCGTTGCAAACGGTGAGATGTGAGCTCCGTTAATTTCCTCTTGGGGTGTGAAGACGAGCTAAAAACAGAGGAGATGTAACACCTTCCTGGCTGCGTGCTTACACATTCACCTTGACTCAAAAAGACAGGAACACACGCGCTCCGGTACTCAATTTACATTTGTTGACTTCAGTTTTCCTTAAATTAACAACATACTTAAAGCATCACAGTCATTATTGATTGGATATTTATCTCCCTCTGCTAAAAGGCGAAGGCAGATGATGATGATGTGTGAGATGATGAGGGGGGCTGTGGCTGAGTGGTTAGGGGAGTCATCCTCCAAGAAGACAGTTGGCAGTTTGATTCCACAACTATTCAGTCACATGTTGACATGTCCTTGAGCAAGACACTGAACCCCCACTGCCTGATGTGTGTCTCATCAGTGTGGAGATGTGATTTAAGCACTGATTAGTCTCCATAGAAGGATTTCTATAAATTAGCTTTATAGAGAGAGTGCTGTGTGAATGGCTAAATACGGGCGCAGATTGTAGCGTCAAGTGCTTTGAGTATTCGATGGAAAGCCGTTATATATGTACATTTATCATATGCTCGTGTCTGTTACCCTGTAGAGCCAACCTACTTTAAGATGACTGCCACATCAAGTCGATATTAGCCAATACAAACCGGGTACTGGGTGTACTTGCCAATACTGAGTACTGATACTGAGTTAGAACCTAAACATTACTCATTGACTTTAAAAGCACATTTTTTTTTTATTTGGAACAAGGTGACTCTCCTTTCTTATCGACCTACAGCACCCCTGACTGGATCAAATCAAAAATACAGCAGGATATATACTGTTTCAACTTTTTCAATAAGATTTTTTTTTCAACTTGTATAAATTTCTTAAACTTGAAACTGACAAACGTTCACAATGTAGTATCTCGTTAAAGGCAAGGGCCTAACTTTAAGTCTACAGTTGTGGGAGCTATGCTCTCTGGTTATTTATTTATTCACTTTGTAAAACAATGCAAGATATGTTGGGGTTAAAATACTTTGTAGTGCTTTTACTGTGATTTACTTAACTTTCCTTTTTCCTTTGCATTTACTCTGCACCTTTTTTGTTCCATGTCCGTTCAAGAATTAAGAAGGCCACCCCACATTTCTTTCCAATAATAACCAGTATTTTATAGTTTTACATCATAAATTTTGAAATCAGGTCAAAGCAGCTGTGTACTTAACCAATTAACTTCTATTATGTTTGAGCAAATGATGTAATGTTATTGAAGGGGTTATACTGACTGGATCAAAAATATTCTGAGGGTCATAATCCCCCCTAACCCCACTGCAAATTATGCTCATGAGTATTGCTATCGATTCAGGGTATCTGGGGAATTATATACAAGTACTTGTACATAATAAACCTTAGAGAATTTTACTAAAATTGGACTGAAACCTGTGGTAGTAGCTGAGATATTACAGCATACACTCTGAGATATCCCACATTATGAGATATGAGGGCATGATGTGATTTTTTACAACTATACAGAATGTTGTTCTGGTGACGTTCAGTGCACTGTCTGGATGTTTTACAGTTTTGATGAACAGTCAGAGGTTCTTCATCCTGTTTTATAGACAGAAGTCACAGATAAAGTCCTGTAATTAAAATAAAAATCCAGTGCCAGTTTTCAAACTACGTAGTTCCAGTTTTTGCCGCCACAGTTTGTTTGACTCTGATATATGCAGGAAAAAAAAAATTAAAAATAAACCAACACCAGTTTCCTTAAAATAGACTAGAAAGCCTCTCCATAGCAACAGTTAAGCGCTGACTCGGGGGTTGATGGAGTGGATTTTCTCAGCGCCTTATTTACAAATGCGTGTATGAACTGTATGTCTTCATCCAAATGTGTCATTGTTGTTTTTGTTCTGTGAACAAGTCCTCGCTTGTAGAAAATGAGCCATATAGGACTGCATGGGTGGAATATAAATGCCTAAAATATGATGTTATGGACAGCGGGGAGAATGAACGACATCGTATGAATATCCCATCAAACCTTTCAAAAAACCCATTTATTTCCCGCGAAGCTGCTTTAATTCGCATGAACCCAGCAACCTAACTACTGTCGACGAGTTTGTATCTATTTGTAGCTGCAGGGTGGACACAAACACACAGAACAGCATGTGTGCAAACACACACACACACATATATACAATGTGTAGCGTCAGGCACAATACGCGGTTTGCAACTCTCCAGATGGCGGGAGCCACCCACTCACTGCCAGTTGTTATACAATATGTATTGTATAACAGCACGGAGCAACAAGCACCCCTCCTCACACACACACACACACACACACACACACACACACACACACACACACCCAACCGCCCTAAAACTACACACACAGAAAGAACGTCACACCGAGCTTTTCTCCACATTTCTTCTGATACATGGAAGTTTTAGAGAATTAGACTCTTGGGTTGGTCCTCCTGCTATTCAGTCAGCCGGATGATCAGAGCACAAGACAGCTGGCCGGCCAGTGAGACAGATAATACATTTGTCTGTTTGCCAGCCGTGCAGCTGTGCTCTGAGTCACACAGCTGTTCAGTAAACCAAGCTGCCAGCCGTAAAAAATACACGAGATGCAGGAAACTTCCCAACCAGCTAGTTCAAAAGCATCAACGTGGGACTGCAGGGCACACAAGGATTACAGGTGTTTTACCAACAATACCCAGCTGTGTGTAGAGGAAAGATAAAGTAAGTGTGAGAGTGTTTTTTGAGTCCCTTTGCATGACTGATATCTGTTTTTATCTCTTGGTTTACTTCTGTCTTCGAGTCACCACCCATTTTTTTAATTCATCTTGCTTTCTGCATCCTTTTCCTTTTATTCCTCTCATGTCTTTTGTGTTTATCGTTTTATATATACTTCTTATTCTCTTTCCATAAAACTGCACCATGTTGTTTTTAGCAATCGTCTGAACTTTGCCACCGCATGTTTTGTCTAAGATTTGGTAATTATCCTTATCTAGTTTGTAATAGATGCTGAGGAATGTAACCTTTTCAGCTGACTTCCTCGTGTAGACGTTAAATAGGTGTGTGCGTGAGTCTTGACCTTTTTCTTCACGAGCATTCCTTTTATTCTGTGGAAGCCAGTGGATTCTGTGTTTTTATTTTTTGAATTGCTAACAAAACTGGATGTATTTTTAATGCTTTTAGTGTTGATATTCATCAGTCACGAGCAGCACAGGAGCAGTGATGTACATCACTCAGGACTCAGGTCAAACTCTGTACACACCACGGGAGGTTGACCTCAAATTTCTCTGAATATCCAGTTCTGCTTCAGTCTGATCTCATGATATGGATTAGCTTTAGCTACGACCAGAGACCAAACCTAATCTGTAATAAAAAAAGAGCTTTAAGATGATGATAAAGTGCGTCATATTAACCAAAAGCATCCTTGTTCTGCTGTAACATTTGAGGTGTCTGAGGCTGAACATTCATAGGAAACCTCTTGATTTTCTCATAAATTAAGTCCAACTTTAGTATTTTTAGGAGTTATTTTTGTAATGGATTTCTAAATTTCAAAAAAGGGACCATAAGGGGTCTAAAAGGTTAGTTTGCCTGACTTTTATTATGTACTTTTCAACCTTTATTATTAATCTTGGTCTGTTATTGTGACCCAAACTCTTCACAGTAACGGGCTGTAATTTATTGTCTGTGTGGGTGTTGCTGCATTTTAATGTCAGAAAGTCACATTTAATGACTTTTTGACTTGATAAAAATAAAAATTAAAACTAACAAAAATAAGAAACAAATCTGGAACCTGTTTCAAATACCTTCATCATTTTGCCACACCCAAACAAAGATTACATTTTTCATCACTCTTCAATTTTTTTTTAAATATTTTGGGTTGCATGATTACCTCAGTGTAAATAAACTATATAATTGTTAGAGCCAGAGTTTACAGGAATTAAAAATCAATGGCAGCCATGTGTTTTCCCATTTATAATATTGATACATAATGTTAAGTTTATTATTTATAAGCGTTTAAAGTCTTAGTAGAGTGTGGGCACGTCATCTGTGTTTCCAGGACTAAGTCAGTTTATTTCTGTAAATTCTTCCACTGCTCAAATAACCAAAGAATCTTGATGTAAATATTTACAATGATTAATTTTGGGGGAAATCTGGTGAAATTAGTTGCAGCGTCTTCATTGTTACTTTGACTAAATAAAGCAGCTTCTCTGCTTCTGTTATCTTTCCTGCTCTCTTTAAGTATTTCTGTAGTTGTAGTTCTCTCCTCCATCATCCCTCATCCTTCCAATTTTTCCTTCTTCCTTTAGTTTCCCGTCCCTCCTGGCTGGTGCTGCTTTATTTCTACAAGCATTAGTAGAGCCGTTTTGAAGCGGTCTGCAGTTAACAGTTTCTCTGTCTGTGCGTACAGTGTGTGTTCATGTGTGCTTTTGTGTGAACAGGCCCAAAGCACTGTGTGATGATGTAATGAGACACGACGCAGAGCAAACTGAGGAATCCCCTAAACACACACACGTACACTTACACACACGCTGTGCTTTATATTTACTGAGGTCACATTAGGAGGGAATGGAGCTTATAGGAAAGTCCCTCTAGCCAAACACTTAAAGCTTTCCCTGCTCTGGATTTCCTGCGATAAATTGTTCCTGTGGCTCCCCTCTGTACTCTGGCCTTCAACCTCCACCTTAGTAACTCACGCTGTCTCTTTCTGATTGTTTTCCGTCCAGGACTGTAAGACTGAATGACAGCGGCGTCGGATTTACAATTCATGCTCAGCAAATACGTGTCGCAGGGCTTACCTTGGCTTACCGAGCGCTGGGTGTTGTAGAAAGTTGAGCAAGTCGAAACAAAGCTGTGAAGAGATGGACCAGAGGATTAGAGGAAATAAATGAAGGAAGCAGCTGAAACAAAGGAAAGTAGATTTTTGTAACGGCTTTGGACAAAAGGGAATAAAGAAACTTCAACGTGAACTCATCTTTTTATTTAGAGCATCGTTCTCTGGGGCTCCTGTCACTTACGGAGGTAGCGCAAATACGTCAGTCATTTCATTGCACTCAGTGTTTCATACAGCATACAGGCATATCTTTGCCACTTAAGTACCATCCCTCAAGGACCCCCGTTAACTTGGCGGGATACACAAATGTATACCTGCCTGCCAAATCATGACGGCTCTAATTGCAGCATCGGTACATAAGAAACAGCGTCATGTACGGGGTACTTAAATTTGGCCTAAAATACGGGATATCCAGGTTAAAATGAGACAGTTGGCAACCGGTGCTGGTCTAAACCACTCAGATTCAGCCATACTTGGTGCTAACATTTACTGACAATGCTAAAGTTTGAGCTAGCATTGTACTCTCAGGAATGGAGCTAATTGTTTTGCTGACTGCTGCCAATTAGTGGTCGGAGTCTAAAATGCAACACAAGAATGAAGCATTGGCACGAAAGTTAACATTTTAAGCCTAAAGTAAAAATCAATACAGGGCTTTAGAGGATTATTACAGTATTGGGAAACAAAATAATTTGATATTTCATTGTATCGATATTTTCTTACACCTCTAATCTTGTGTTGACTTAACCTAAACAAGGATACAGGCTGTATGGGAGTTTGTTTGGCTTATGAATTCAATAAAATATCACCTTCTCAATGAGGACAGAATGAGAACACACTGCCATGATCAGAGTCTTCTCATTCCTATAAACCAAGTTACTGACAGGAAGCCAAGTTTATCAGTGAGTGGTCAGTCTATGTATCTTTCCCCCACACACATAAAAAAAAGTTATTACACATTTAGGATGTTCAGTACTCTGATGATGGGTGGTTTATTGCCATTGTGTTTGAGCAGGCACGCTTCCTTCTTGAACCCCCACCCCACCCTCGGTCCAAACTTTACTGTTTTTATTTTTAGATTAAAGGCATAGTTTGTGTCAGCCAGGCATACCACAGATTGTTATCCGCAGGAAAGCTGGGGAAAACCTGGAAACTATTTGCTTTGTGCAGATTGTTTCCAACTATGCCAAGTATTTAAGTCCGGAATTGTTCGGACTGTGTAACAACTTTAGGTTTATGAGCGTGTTTACAGAGTAACTCGTGTTGCAGATGTTCAGTGAAAATAAACTCAAAGCATTAGTTGGAGATAATTCACTTTTTAATTGGGTGAACAACTTCAGAATTTCAGCTTTTTAAATTATATGACCTTTTTCACAAGATGTTAAAATGAAAGTAACTAAACAAAACTTCTTGAATCTTCCATTAAGCCAATGTGTTGTTAGCGCCAGTGGATTCAGTCATATTTTCCCCTGATTAAGCTGCATTTCAATTGATAAAAACAAACATTTGGATGCTTTTGTTCTTGTTGGATCACTAGTTTGAGCAGAACAAATCATTATTAATTTTGTCACGAGATTCCTTTGTTGCAACAAGAGAGATGGCTTGTGGGCTATTTTTATTAGAACGTAAGACAAAAAAATGCAAACATTATTTTCATAGATCTCTGCTAATTGCAACGTGTCATAGTAAATACAAAAATAAACGCCTAAACATACTGTAGAATGTGCAAACCCCTCTGGACTTGTGCTGTGTGTGTAATCTAAAGTAGCACCATGCATTTAATGTCAAAGGGATGTCACTTCACACATTTACAGCGTTTGTAGGAGAGAGAAAAATAGCATGATTAACCGGTGTGAGTTCCCGTAATATATGCAAATGGATTCGTGAGAACTCGGGTGAAAATCATGTACCGTTAGAACATTGATGTAGATTATTCAAGAGTTTATTATAGATGTGGTGCAACTCTTAAAGGAATACAACACCATTTGCTTGGCTTGTTTTAGTTTCATTGACAAATATGAGGTAAAATGATTTCATATTTATATTTACATACTTTTCTGTTGGTTTAGCCATGAGTAACATTGGGCTCTGTATTTAAATAATGACAACACTGAGAGAGCATAATTTAAAGTGCCTGCATGCATATCTTCAAAGACATCTTTCCAAAAATGCATTCGTATTTATTACAAAAATTTGATGTCAATTTGTCAATATCCAGGTAATTTGATTGAAAACTACTTGTTGCTTTGTCACCATCTTGTTAGTTGCATCCCTGACTAGTTAAACACAAAGTGTGTGTTAAACGTTCTTCGAGTGCTCATTTGACAAGTTTATTCAGTGTTCACAGGCCACGCATGAGTAAACTGCCTCTGAAGGAGACAGCATGGAGCTATAGAATACACAAGCGTGGGAGGAAGAGAGGGAGACATAACCCAAAGACAAAAGAAAGGAAGGTCAAATGAGGAGATGCAGGGAGCCTACAGCCAAAGTACGAGACAAAAACAACTGCGATTGAATGACAGCAGTGGAAAAGATAAAAAAAAAAAATAATACAAAGGAGATGAAGAAAAAATGGAGGTTTGTGAAGAGAAAGACAGAGATGAAGACAAATTGCTGGCGGGTGAAGGAACCGATGGGGAAACTGAGTTAACAAGGCGTGTGAGGATATTATTTCTCCAAGCAGAAGCATTAATAATCAAAGCTAATAATGAGCGTGAATGGGTCGGCTGCCTTTTATTGGGACGTGTTTGGTGTTTAGTTTTCATTTTAACTCGGAGTAAATTCTCTGACATCACTGTAGACTGATTCTACAAACACGTCCAACCTACTTCAGCCCTAAACTGTTTTCCTAACAGATTCACCATCTTTCTTTTCATGCCATCAGTTCTTCTCTGCCTGACTCAGCCATTCTGTGTCTCTAAGTTTGGAGTGTTATCACTGCTTTAGTTCAGGCGAGAGAAGTGGAGAGCTTGTTTCCCAGTGGAGTATAAAGTGTGTGTGTGTGTGTGTGAGAGAGAGAGAGCCCCACTAGTACTGCTAACAGTATCTCAGGAGTTGTGCATTAGTCTTTGAAGATCTGAAAATGAAGGAGAGAGAAACGCAGCCGCAGTTCTTTTTTCTTTCATCAAATTCTGACAGGATACTGAGTTCTTGTTGTTTATTTTTGTAATTTATGTAGTGTTTATTTTTAGTTATATTGCTCATTGTATGTTCAGTTTATTTCTCTGTGCCACCAAATTCTTCCTCTGTCTGTGCTTATAGTCTACCTGTCCTGTCCATTCACACCTGTCTCACGTCCTGTTTGTCCCAGCTGCATCCACTTTCTTACTTTGCTTTGTTTTATGTTCTAGTTTTAATAAATCTGCTTTCCTGGGTCTCCATCTACAAAAACCTGACACATTCAGCTTTAATTTGTTTTTGTTTTTTAACACCTTAACTGTATTCAAATTGATTTCAATAGGCAGCTGCCAAGGTGTTAAGAAATGTTTCTTTTCTTTTTTTTATTGTCTGCCTCCACTGATCTGTCATGGTATCTTTTTTTATTTGCCGATTTGCTGTTTGTTTTGAGCTCAGTGATGATCAGTTTTTATCTTACAGTGCTTGCAGCTTCATTTGCTAATTTTCATTAACAGAAAGAAATTGTTACAGCTTAAGGCAGAACCTATTTTCCTCAAAGCCCCCAGTCAAGCTTTTTAACATTTGTTAAAGGAAAACAGCTAACATGCGTCTTTGGCAAGATCCTTTCTATTTGAGATGATCAGTCTAATAAAAGTGTGCATAACTGCTAGGCTGCAGTACAGTAAAAAAAATTTTTTAATTCATTATATATTTTCAGTAGAATAAAACCTCTTGAAACAAAACTGTGTGGAGCAAAACAACACACTTTTCTATTTTACATAATTCTAATTTATATAAATCACAAAATCAGTTAAACTATCATTAAAACACATTATAGATCAGGTGGATAAATTAATTCTTTTGGAAAATTACCCAAATTTTGTTTTTTTTTGTAAAAAAAAAAAAAAAACACTTTGATTCTGTTATAACTAGACTCTCTCACATAGAAATATTGCAAATTTTCTTATCTTTTTTCTGTAAAGCCGATAATTAACTAACAAATCACAGTAAAACTGGAGCTTTTAGATTTCAGGGTTTCAGTATGAAGCAAAAAGTAAAAAAAAAGAAAAAAATCATTGTTTCAATTACCAGGTCTTGTTAGTCTGTTGAAATATCCTAAAAAACAATAAGTTTTAGTTTCAAAGGTGAGATGAGAGGCCGAGTCCTGATTGTTTTTATTTGGTGACGTGACGGTGGTTTTATGTTTCCCCTGTTTGCTTCTCAGTGGGAGGTCACCTGAGAAGAAGGACAATGTGTGTGTGTGTTTGTAGGAACGGCAACTTGATAGGCGCCATGCGAGAACTTGAATGGTATATTTTCTTACAAGTCCGTCAAGGACTTTACTGGAAAGAAAAAATATATACTGTATAAATGCTGGGAGGAAGAGAGCAGACTTTATTATCCTGATATAATATGTCTGATACGATTATAGAAATACTAAAACAAAGATAAAAATGTCAGTAATGTGAAAGTACATGACAGGTCTGCAGATCGTGTCTTTGTTTTTATCAAAGATTCTGAGCGAGTAGTCGTGTTAATGCACTCTACAGGTGACGGGTACTTGCATATAGATTTGTGTACTCTGTGTGTTTTTGTGTATTTGTGAATTATTGGATGTTTTTCCGGTTGACCTGTTACTTAATAGTCATCACAATAAATTTGACAACAGTAAGTTATGTCAGAAAACTTGTTGTTGCAACGTGTATCCCACCACTTTTAGTGCTTCAAGCTGTGAACAGAGACAGAACACTCACACACTCACTCACACACACACACATACACACACACAAACAGTGGCAAGGTCCAATTGTCTGGTTGCCGGGCATTCAGCTCACAGCAGTCGACCATAACAGCCTCGTCTCCATCAATCAGCTATAGAGTGCTCCCTCTAGTAATGGTGTCATCACACACACACACACACACACACACACACACACACACACACACACACACACACACACACACACACACACACACACTGTGTGAGCACTCACAGCACTTTTATCTCATCCTCTTTGTTTCGCCCTTGGTTTTGCTCATAGTTTTGTGTGCCCGCGCTGTGTGAGTGTGCGCACAGCAGAGGAGGAATGACTTTTGATTGCTTTGCAAAATATTGCAGGGGAGGCAGTGATTTGCCTCACATATAAGATACATAAATCTTTCATGCATGGCGTGTAATACATGCACACACTTTAGAGGACAGTGAAATATCTAGTCTATCAAGGCTGTCGGAAAGTTTTTTCCTTTAACTTTTTGTTATGATGTTGACTGTAACACGTTTTAATGATCAGAGTAGAAAAGCTGACTGAGCAGCATCTTTTACTGCAGATATATCCAGATTATGTTGTTTAAACTTTAATAAAGTATTACCTTAAGAAAGAACGAAGCGTACGACTGACTAAATTTGAAATAAATAACACAGAAACAATATTAAAAGTAAAACTAACAGAGTTTACTCTTTTTTTTTTACCTGTTTAATGTATGAATTATTTTCAAATTAGGACCATAAAATACAGATATATAACTGTATGGAGACACATATTCAGTAATTATTTCTCAAACGTTTATGACATTTAAATAGCAAACTCCAGCAACTAAAATTCAAATAGACAGAAAAAAAACATGACAAAAAAGGTAGGGAATGACCTCGAGCCTTTATTTTGAAGGGAACCCTTGAACGCGGAAGGGACTGTCCGATCCTCCTCCGGCTTCCTGAAACTTGTTCAATGGGAGACCGCTGGTCCTCATGTTTGCTCTCCGACTGGAATAGTTTTTTTTTTTCAAGGTTAATTTACATGTCTTTATTTTAATATATCCCAATATCCCAAGCCAGCTAAATTTTAAAGGTCCTCACCCTAAGAGAGTTTTACTCACTGATGAGTTTCTAGTGAGTAGCTGCAATCTTGAATTTTGAACTCTCCCACTTTCTGACAGGGAATTCCCATGGATGGCTTTAAAGCAGCTTATTTTGAGACAGTATTACTGTGTTATCTAACTAAACAGCTCAGGGGCAGTTCAAATTTAAAGGGGAAATATCTACTTTTTTAAACTGGTAAATACTTTTTTGTGTACTTAAAGTCTCTAGGAGTACAGAAAAGTTGAATTTAGTCTCTCCCTGTGCTGCATAGATATCTTTATATTCTGTTTGGCTCATACTTTTTAACACATTAAATTTTCTCTGTTTCCTAATGTTTATTCTGCTCAAATTATCATCAATTTTATCAAAAATTACACTTAATTTCTCCAAACTAAGCTTAAAGAGCTATCTTGCTGTTTTCTGCCTTTCAACTAAAACACATTTCCAAACATCTGAACTGTTCCTTTAATGCTGTAAGATAAAATGATGGGAAGGACGAAACAAACAGTTCAACGTAACGTGCATTTTGAAACTGTAAAACAATTAATCCGGTGATAAATCAAGATACCAGACACTTCTAAGAATCCAGATAGTTTTGTTGTTTGACATGTTGACCTTTGATACAAAGTCTGGTTCGTGCAAACAGACTCGAACCATCAGAGGAGATTAAAGAAAACTCTTGAATGGAACAGAGTTTCCTTAAAAGTATCCACACGTGTTTGATTAGAAATGGCGCCGTGCTGCACCTGAACACAAACATAAAGTGAAATCACCTTCAGGAAACACAGATTTAGACCCAGATTCTGAGTCCAGCTGCGCTTTTCCCAGGTGGCGGGGGCAGAGGGCCAGCACAGAGGTGAGGAGAGTGGCGAGGACAGTAACCAGCAAATCATGGCCAATTAAAAATGTTCTGCACTCTGCGTGTGTGTGTGTGTGTGTGTTGGAGTGAATGTATGTGTCCTTGTTTGACTGCCAAGGAGAGAGTTGGCACAGAAAGCTTGCTTCCTATTCTCTCAGCATGTCCTCTTTACGCGGAAGCTTACGCTCAGACTGAAATTGTTGTTCTCCGACTTTATTTGGAGCAAAATAAAAAAGGGTCTGTTTTTTTTTTTTGGTTCCTCTAGGTTGTTTGTTTGTGTTTATGCTTTCCCTCATGTACACATGTTTTCATAAAAGCAAAGCTGAGAGAGAACATGTCTGTAAATCTGGGACGAGGAAAAAAAAGTGAAATTGAAAGCTTTCAGCTCTCCCTCAGTTAATCAGGCATTGTAGTAATGACTCATGAGTAAACACGGAGGGTTTTCAGTCTGCTTCAAAGTCCTCACTGTAACTGCAACACAAATGCAGGCAGAACAAAAATAAAGCTTTTTGATTATATATTCATATATTTTGCAATTATGATTTTTAGTTTTTAGCTCTGATTAAATCTCTGATGGTCTGCTGCCATCTGTTGAGCAGAGGTGCAGTTTGTCTCTTGTTGTATTTATTGAAGAGTCTCAGTAAAGTTTTAATTTGAATGTGTTTAATTTAAATGCTCATGTTTTTACAATATAAATTATCAAATTGTCAGATCACTTTCAGCTCAGGACTTATGTCATTTTTGTTTAATTTGATTTTTTAATAATCTTTAGCTAATCCTACACATTTTATAAAGCTTTTCCTTTGGTCTTATTTTCAGTTCAGTTCTTGTATTTCTTGTGTTTTTTTTGTCAAGTTACATAGTAAAATGTCCAATCATAAACACATAAAAAGGATTTTTAACTCCAAAGGTGAATACAGGATTGTATTTACAAAAAACAGCTAGTTTTAAATTCTATCTTTGGCCAAATTTCTGCTTTTTGCATCAACATTTAGCAAAGATACACAAATTAATTTGGTATTGTTTTTTTATTGAATCTGCAACACTGCATCTATTTATTTCCACAGTATCATATTAACACTGTCAACAAATTTATATTTCATTATATGCACATTTACTTCATGCTTATTATCCAAGTCAAAAAATAGTGGGTAGACAACAAAACAACCATATTCCAATTCTGTAGAAAATGTTAACTTTCTTTATGTTTACCATGTCCACAATCATCTTGTTATATAACATATTTATTCATTTGTGGTGGCACACCAAGGTGAATAAAAACCATAATACTTCAAGAGCAGAAAGGTAGCTCCCACTGAGCATGAGGAGAGAGGACTTTGAACATTGACCTAGTTCTGAAGTCTGGGTTCTCGCTCTTCTTGGAATTTCTGTACTTTTAACTCGTACTGTATCTGGCTGAGGCGACCTGGATGTGGAGCACTTGTGCTGCAGACTAATGTAACATTAGCTCGTCTAAGCAGCCTCGACACAGAACCGATACTTTCGTTTGTTTGTACTCGTTACGTAACATCTGTGTTCTGACCTTAAAGCTTCTGAGCGCTCGTTCTCCACTCCTGTTATTGTAAGATTGGTTGGAGTTTAGGGTTGTGGTTCAGGGAAGCATTTCCTCTACGGTGATGGTTCAGTCATTCAGTCTAAACACACACACACACACACACGCACACGCACACACACACACACACACACACACACACACGCACGCACGCACGCACCCACACGCACACGCACACGCACACGCACACACACACACACACACACACACA
>JAUBOC010000149.1:8277741-8288443 GCA_032275365.1 Anablepsoides cearensis | reverse complement strand
CACACACACACACACACACACACACACACACACACACACACACACACACACACACACACACACACACACACATGCATATATCCACATAGTTCACTTACACCACAACTCGTACTTTGACTATCATTGACCTACCAAGCAGCATTGGCATTTCTTTCTTTGCTAGTATACATTAGCGTGCAGAAATTTGACCTTTTTCATACCTTAATTGCTTTAAAATAGCCAAATTTTCTTGCAACATTGAAAGTAAATCTTTTAAAGGGGACATATCATGCAAAATCCACTTAATTACAGTAAAAGCAGGATATATCTACTTTAAAGAAAAATCATCTAAGAAAAATTTATCGTCTTTCAGTTGATCATATAATGTTTGTCAGGATTTTATTTGACAGTTTTACTTTAGGAGTTATCTTGTTGGTGCAAAAATTCTATTTTATGTTAAACTCTCATGTATATTTAATGTAACCATAAAATGGGAGCATTGGCTGACGCTGAAAGACAAAGATGCTAAAGGTCCAGTTTAAACATAGTGACAAAACACTAGTTGTAAGCTTGAGTTCAGGAGCCTTTTACACTTGTAAGATTCATAAATCAGATTAAAGTGGCTTAATAAAACAAGAAAAAACATCCATCTGGAGTAATGGTTCCAAAATGAGTGAAACAGCTTCCAAAGTTTAAAACAAAAATAAAATGTAAAAGACCTTGAAAAAGCCTAAAGAAATGTTGTTTCAAAATACGTAATAAAAAGTCTGACTTATTGGAAGTAAAATATAAATAAATAAGTGATAACGCAAGACTTCTGCTCAGTATAGAATTTATTTTGATATGAAGTGGTTTTCAGTAGAGCACCAATACTAAAGGGACATTTTGCGTTTCATAAAAACCCTTTGCACTGTGAGGTTGTTTTCTTCTCGCTGTTGTTGAGATTTCTCTTAAAATGTTTGATGTTTTGCACCTGCTTAGGTTTTTACAGCATGTATACGGTTGTTAAACTGCAGCTAATGTGACCTGTTTAACCTGGTGCATTGTATAGACAGTCTGTTCAGTAAATCAGAACATAAACAGAGAGCAGCTTGACACCAAACAAGGATATGAATGAATCATCGTGTTGCTTTAAATAAATGAGAAAACATTAAAATATGAATATAAGCAAATATTTGTAATTTCTCCACCTTCTCCCTCAATTGGACAACTAATTAAGATTTTCTGACTTTATTTAGGCCAAAGCTGTTAGAGGTGACCCTGGTAGTTTTTATTTTTGAGCTTTTAATGACTTTGCTGATGAACTAATGTGTTAGAGGACATTTTTAGTGATATATGTACACAAAAATAAATAAATGCACATCTTGCCAAAAAGCTACTGTATGACTTTAGGAGTTCTTTTCTTTTACAACAGTTTGCGTTTCTCTCCTCCACAGGTTTGTGCTGTGTGCAGCCAGGCTTTCCGTCGCAGGGAAATGATTCCGCATGAAGTACAGCGCACTCGGCCCCCCATCATCCTCTGCAACAGCAGCAGGTGTGACGACGTGACTCTCTCCCCCACCGCACTGGGCTCACCTCTCAGCCGCTAAAACAGATAAATCGGCTCCACTTCCTCCGCTTTAACTACCCCTCCATATCTGCATCTTTAAACCCTGATTTAAAAAAAAGAAAGAAGAAAATTAAAGCACAGACAATTTTGGATTAAGAAGGAAGAAGACAAATGTAAAACAAAGCATTAAAGTTGATGGCGAAGGGAAAGTGAAAAAGTCGGAGTTAAAAGATAAAAGAAAAGGTTTTGGACGAAACTTAAAGGAAGTGCAGTTAAAAGAGATCAGCATGAAGTCGAACCAGGAGCGCAGTAATGAATGTCTGCCCCCCAAGAAGAGGGGCACATCCAGCACATTACCGTGTGAACGTCGCTCTCCTACAATATCAGCTGTGGGTGACGGCCAGCGTGTGGACAACATGACCTGTCCTGGGGGGGCCGGGGGGAAAGAGAGCAGCGCGGGTCCACACCTCAGCAGTCAGTCTGACGGACCCCTCTATAAATGCCCCTCCTCTTTACCGGACTCTTCCTCACTGAAGCTAGTGTCAGCAATTCCTACAGTGTACAGCCCCTCCCTATCACAGTCCACAGTGGGAGGAACTGTCCATTACACGCAGCTGCCTCCCAATATGCAGTTCATAACTTCAACTTATACACCTCCATACGCAGGTTATATTTCCCCTCAGCTACTACCACCTCCTCCTCCACCTCCTCCGCTCTCCTCCTCCTCTTCCTCGGCCACACACAGGCCCTCGTACGCGGAGTCGGCGTCCGTCTCCAAACGCCATCAGCAGCGATCGAACGCGGGCCGCACCTCCATGCCTCCTCCATCCACGGACCACGTCCAGATGTCGACGTCACCGCGGACCGTGCCGTCGCCGCACCACCAAGGAGGCGCTCACCTTCCGTCCCAGTCCGTGCATCCCCACTACACCCTGGGAGCTGGCTCGTCACAGCTCCTGGTGAAATACTCGGACGGACCCACCAGGAAAGAGGAAGTGGGGTCCAGACACAGAGAGCTGCTCAACGGGGAGCTGGAGAGGGTCCGGCGGATTGGACCGGCATCGGAGTCCAGTCTCTCAAAGTCAGGGAGTAAATCAAGGGAGGCCACGTCCTCTTTGTCTTCCTATGAGACCCGCCAGCTCGTTCTGCCATCAGACTACTCTGCCCCGGATCACTTAGGCCTGAGAACCTCTGTCATGCTGATGCCTAATAGCCATGGAGACCACCACCTGGTGCCACCCAGAGCCAGCCCTGAAAAGCTGCCAGCTTCTGCCCCCACACACCTGGAAAAAGGTGGCATCGGTTTGGGCAAGCCTGTCAGTCGCACAGCCTCCTCATCCAACACCACCTGTTCTTTCACGTTCCCACCCCCGCAAAGTGCAGACTGTCTGAAAGCAGCAATGTCACCCCAGACTGTGATCCAGACCACCCACAACGCTACAGAGCCACTGTCAATGGGACTCCCCTCTACGACCATCTACCCACAGCCTCCTATTATTGGTTACATAGCAGGGGCCGGAGGGAGCAGCTACCACACCAGCCTACAGCAACACTTACTCATTCCAGGCACCCAACCGGTCATCATCCCTGTCAGTGGAGGCGGAGTCCCCACACTGGAACCGGTAACCTCCCACATGACGTCCTCTACCCAAGCCTCACCTTTCCCTGCCACACTCCCACACACATACATCGCCGCCGCCCATAAAGGAGAAGCTCTGGAAAGCGGTTCGATCCACGTGGCTCCTTCAGGTGCGGTGGTCCAGGCCCAGCTTCATCTCCCCATCGTTCCCACCTCGCCCGGGCTGGTCGCGGCCTCCACTCCTCCCGTCCCGTCTAGTCCTTCTCTCCCGCCGTACTTCGTCAAGGGCTCCATCATCCAGCTGGCCGACGGGGAGCTGAAGCGTGTGGAGGACCTGAAGACGGACGACTTCCTCCAGAGCGCGGAGATCAGCAGCGACCTGAAGATCGATTCGTCCACGGTGGTGCGGATCGACGGGAGCCACGCCTCGCCGAACTCTGCTGTCGTTCAGTTTGCCGTTGGGGAGCATCGCACCCAGGTGAGCAAAAAGCTGAAAACTTGATGATGATGAACAACCATTAATGTACCTGTTTGTCTTTTAATGATCTCAGCTTGGAAAATAGTTTGATTTATGATCTGATTGATGAACTAGTTGCCATAAAAAACAACTCCAGTCTTAAAATTTTCATAGCAATGCATCCAAATTGTATTTTTTAAACATCAACCTCTTTGTCATATTCACAATTCACTGTTTTCTTGACCAAAGTAACACAGGAAGTGCCACTGCTAGCTGCTAGTCTTTATATTTTGAGATTAGAGTTGCACGCACTTATTTATACTTTTGTTTCTTTAAGACAGTGGATCAATTTA
This sequence comes from Anablepsoides cearensis, assembly GCA_032275365.1. Taxonomy (NCBI): domain Eukaryota; kingdom Metazoa; phylum Chordata; class Actinopteri; order Cyprinodontiformes; family Rivulidae; genus Anablepsoides; species Anablepsoides cearensis. The sequence goes on along the minus strand of JAUBOC010000149.1, from coordinate 8,284,526 downwards.
ATCTGTCCGTGCATCGACTTGTCTGCCAACGCTGCACATTTCTAACCATCTTTTCTTCCCCGGGCTACTCTTTAAAACAAAAGCCGACCATCTCTCAAAGCCTCAGCTGTCTCAAACATTCTACTTTTTCCTTTCCTCAGAAGTGGTAGCATCTTTCATTCCAGATACAGTAAAATTATATATAACAAGAGGAAAACTGTGGGCTGACGTTTCTTTGAGCAGGTTCTGGAAACATCCTAAACTTGTATCATTTTTTGAAATCATTCTCTTTGGCGCTCACTCTTCCTTTTGTTCAGCCCACCCTCACTGAGCAAACTCGCCAATTCATCTTCAACTTCCTTCCCTTCCCTCCGCGTTCTCTCTGCGCTGCTTCACATCTTTTCTTTGCTTCAGTTGCTTCTCATGTTTATTCTCTTTCTTCACTGTTCTGATCTTTTCTCAAAGCTGCCTCCTCTGCTGCTGTTTCCTTTTATTTATTTATTTTTATCAAATAATACTGCAATCCCCACCTAGTGTTGGATGTTCAAAATTACAGTTGAAACAATATGTGAAACATTTCCGCTTTTTCATGTTTATATCTGTATTTGTTCTCTTACGTGTAGCATGTATTAAAATCCATTTAACAGATCTGTATTTAGCTTAACAAACTTTTTTATAAATAGATAATAGTTTACAGTGTTCCAATCTTGTTGCTGCTTAAACATAACTTTAAATTTTTAAAAACTAAATTATTTCACACAACAGCAGGAACATCATTTTGAAAAGATAAATTTTCATCATATTGACAAACCACTGCAGTACACGATATGCACTATAAACCACAATGCCAGGTCATTTATTTGAAGATTAAATCTTTTATTTTAGCTCAAAACATTTATCTACAGCTTTCAAGTATTTTTAGTTTTTAAGAAAATCCTTTTGAAGGAGATTTATGGCAGTAATCAATTGTTGATAATCTCTTTAATTGAGTTTTGTTTCAAGTTGAATTTTGGCAAAAACTTTTACTACATTCTGAGTTAAATGGCACCTTTGTCCAGACACTGAAATAATATAAAAATTGTTCATCCTTTAACCTGCATGATTATTTGCCAGGTAAACCATGTAATCTTTGACTGCGTTGGTCTGGAACTGGTTCTTTGTTCCTTGGCGTCAGGGAGAAATAAATTCAGTAAAAGACAGCTGTGCTCAAAAGAAAACTAAACCCTGACTTTCTGCCTGATGTTTTTTACTCTTCTGTGATTGGTTGTAAATTAAAAATATGACTTCATAAACAGTATTCAGTCGATGGATTTAGTCTCTGCTTTGTGGATGTTTAATTTTAGTAAATGAGATGAAGGGTTTTGTTGTAACCATCTTATGAAAATGGAAGATGGAAAAGAAGCTAATATTGAAAGCTTACTGGCAGGTCAGTCATGTTAATTCATTCCCTTTTAAACTCATTTCTTAAAGTGCACTTTTAAAGCAGATTTGCAGAGCAAGCAGCAAAAGTGTTTATTTTTGTGTATTATTTCTGATTCTCTTCCCTCCAGGTGAGTGTGGAAGTCTTGCTGGAATACCCCTTCTTCGTCTTTGGCCAAGGATGGTCTTCATGCTGCCCCGACCGGACCACCCAGCTTCTGGAGCTGCCTTGCACCAAGCTTTCTGTGGGAGATGTTTGCATTTCACTCACTCTAAAGAACCTGAAGAACGGATCTCTGAAGAAGACTCAGCCTTTAGAGCCAAGCGCCCCACCCTCAAGCCACGAGCACCTCAAACCCCCCAGAGCTGTCTCCGACGCCCCCCAGAGCTGCAGTGGAGGGAACTCCAGGCACAGAGAGCGGGAGAACGGGATCGGCCAGAGAGGGAGCGGTGAAAGTGGGATCGGGAGCGTGGAAAACGGAGATGTCATGTTTGGAGAAAGGGGATCTGTTTCCAAAGGTCAGGTCGGCAGCAGCACAGAGGCCAGCTCCAGTAGGCCAACGGGAGGCAGGAAGAGGAGATGGTCTGCCCCCGAGGGTCGAAAAATAGAAAAATCTGAGGAGGAGCCACCTTTGACCTTGCCTAAACCTTCCTTCATCCCTCACGAGGTGAAAATCAGCATTGAGGGAAGGTCGAATATTGGCAAGTAAATGTTAGGACTGTTAAAAAGCTTTGGGATTAAAAAAAAGGAACATCAGAGGAGTCTAAAGTAAAAAAGGAAAGCCCACATTAATGTTTCATTTGTCTTTTCTGTTAGTTTTTTTCTTTTTTTTCTATCTTGAATACTGTACTGTAGAGGTAAGCTTACCTTACAGCGCTATCACCTTACATTATATCACAGAAGCAAACTGGTGCCGTTTTGGTGATTTTTGTGCTGAAGTGTGCTGAATTTATTGGAGGCTCTGTGGCACGCTGACGCAATACTTGACGGCTCTTGCTCGGCCATCTTCACTTTTACACATTTCTCCAAATTCAGGGGCTGCGTCCTCCGAAGGACCCGGCCTATCTGTCTACCTGGTCTACGTGCACCAGGTGCTTTGTTGACAGAGAAGACCGAAAAAAGTGACTGTGACTTTGGACGGTCTAGCCTTCAGCTGCATCGCTGTGACGTAATCAGCCTTCAAAGGACAAAGCCCCTGATTTTGGACTCAGCTAATGTGTAGCTTTTGTAGCACCCTCAGCTTCCTAGCAGTGATTTCATTCCTTGGGCGCTTTTAGCAAAGTTGCCTGGACAAAAATACTTCCCTCCCAGAAAGAAAAACTCTGCCTCACCAAGCGGCACAACTTCGTCTGACCCTGAGAAGGAAGAATTTTGTGTGGAATCAAATCACCATTGGGAACTGTAAGCACGTCAGGTGATTTTCAGCATGGCGACAGCCCCAACAGGAAGTGATCAGGTAGCGCCAGAGTGCCACACAGCAGAGAGGGAACAACACTCACTCTGCTCAGATTAACCGCAGCGGAGTCTTTTCTTTCAATTGTAGCATTTTAGTTTTTACTCGTCTTTAAACCTCTCATTTTCTGCCTCACCAGGTAGTTGCTTTAAATTATTGTCAAAAACCTAAATCAGGGGTCATTTATTAGTCCTTTGGTTGAGCCCAGGTGGGACGTTGTTAGTGTGTAAATGTGATGACTAATAAGTGCAAAACACACTGGGTTGGTGAGCACGGGAGGAAGACAGGATTGCAGACAATTCTGATTGTATTTAATGAATTACTTTATTTTTTTTCTTTTTATATTCATAAAATAGCTGTTGAGAGGAACAGAGAGGTTCTCAGCTCTGAGAGGGTCAGGATGTTTCAAATGTAACACCTGTCGCATTAACATACTGCCAACAGATTTAAATTGTCTCTTTATTTACACTGTACTGTATGTTTTTTTAGTTTTTATTAATATTTGGACTATGATAGAAAATAGCAGCAGCACTTTGGAAAGCTTTTCGGAGGAAGGTGACAGAGTCGTTCAGTAGAGCAGACGTGCCATGGAGTCATAAAGCAGTGGATGAATGTGACGAGTATCTTAGTCGAGGCAAAATGTTGGATTTAAAAAAGATATTTTTTTTGTATTTTTTATTTTAGCTCTGAACAGGATTAAGTCAAGTATTGGAATGTGTTTTGACAGTTTGGTCTCATGAGCACAGAAAAAAAGTCTTTTTAACATCCCAGGAATGTTCTATACTAAAGTGAGAGCTCAGAAACTCTCGCCGCATCGTTTTGAAAGTTGTAACGTGTGTGTGAATGTGTCCGTAAACCCACACATGCTTCAAAATCGCAGACAAAACAGTACCCATCATCCCCTGAAATCTACAATATGTACTGTATTTGTAACAGTTTTAGAGTTTCTGCAGATGCAAACGTTTCGGTGCATGAGGTCCCTCCTGCAGACACTAGAGGACTGCTGGTGGATTGGTGCACACTGCTCACAGGACAAACTGATTTGTGGTGCGTTTATGTATGAGTGGAAGTTAAAGAGTGTATGCACATTGTGTATAGGAAACAAAGATATATATTAAGGCAATGTCCAGTGTTTCTACTTTGATTCTTTACTTATAAGAATCTTGCAATTTGCACATCAGGAGGAAGGAGTTGGTTAGAGACGTGATGTTTTTTAGGAACCTGTCCTGAAACAAGCCCTAAACCACACGACACACTGGAGGAAACCAGGGTTTTTTTTTTTACCACATTGACAGCAAAATGTTTTTTTTTTTCAACAGCTCAGATGACAAATTACAATAAATTATTCAAACACGAGCATCGATACAGAGCAGAATACATGTGCCTGCCTACTGAATTTCATTATTTTAGGTGTCACCCAGTGAGACGCTCTACAGTTTCCAGTCTGGGTCGGTCAGGTGTGTGTGTGACGAAGTGTTTTAATAGTAGCTTAGACGGCCAAATGTCTGGATCACTGAGATGTACCTCAACAGGTGTGTTTGGGTTGGATGGTTGAAACGTTAAAGCGGCGGTGTTAAGGGTTAAACATTGTTACAGACTTGTTCCTGCAGACTGAAGTCTCTGAAAAGGGATTAGTTCAGATAAAAACACAGCTAAGACGAAGGGGTTCAGCCTTTCCGCTTGTGGGAGTTTGATAAGTTGATGGCAGGATGGGTGGATGTGTGTTCAGATGGAGGAGAAATCAATGGATTGGTGGTTGAATGAGACCCCAAACATGATTTAAAAAGACTTTATTTTTTTATAATAAAACAGGGTTTTCAGATTAAAACAGTGCTTTTTAAATTCCCCTCCTTTCCTAGTCAATGTTGTCATGACTAGTAATAGCAGTATGTTTTGCCATTTGTGTGTGTGTGTGTTAAATGACTTGTCTGTTTTCTCCCTTACAACAAAATGAGCAATGAAATAGTAGGAATACATTAAAACAAACCTCTTAGCCACTCAAACCATTCAAACTCTTACTGTCAATCAGGTAAAAACACAAAAACGATGCCAAAGCCAAATGATCCTGTTGCTTTGGTTAGTTTCAAAAAGCAATAGTACAGCAATGTTCAGGCACTCTTATTGTATAAGAATGAAGCATTCTCTGCAATAAACATTTAATAATAATAGTAATAACTATCCTCCAGCACTACAACCAAAACAGGTATACCTAAAGAGAAAATCAAAGCGTGTATAGCAGATAATATTTTCAGAAGCTAATATATCTGAATGTGATTTCTTTAGCTGGAATGATTCCCCTGTATCGCCCATTTTAGTTTCCAGAAATTGCAGTTGCAGCGCTAGTTGCTAGTTTTCAGGGAAGACTTTTTTTATATATGCAGTAACTGAGTTTAACCCCCGAAACCTCCTCTGTCTCTGGTGGTCGGTCAGAAACAGCTGAACTTTACCAGCAGCGTCTGACTCCGCCCCCAGCTCTGCCTCGTTGCCACGACTCCGTAGTGACCTCGTTAACTTTGTTTCAGGTACCCAATCAGAGCCAGCCAGCCTCAACAAGCACCTCCCCCCCTTTGAGGCAAAGCAACCGATTATCCTCCTCCTCCCTCAACAACCGTTAGCTACCTTTTCAGCGCGAACAGGCCTGGACTTCCTGTTCCTGTCATGATGTCGTCTTTCTACTCAAAGGAGACATAATGTGCTTTTAAATCCTTCTTTGTCACATTAAATCATTCAGTTGGGGTCTTTATTGAGAGTATATGTAAAAATGTCAGACTTGTCCATCCAGCCTTACATGTTGGAGTCTGATACAGAGACAATGAAATTATAGTTGGTAGACCTTATTTCCTTGTTTGGCTGTTCTGTTGCAAATTCTGTGACGTAACGGTTCAGAAAGTGTCATAAAAATATAGAGAAAACTGAAAGGATTGACCCAAACACAACAAAGTACACAACAAAATGCATTTAATGGCTAAAATATTGGATTTTGCACAATATGTCCCCTTTAACATTGGATCTTACGCTAATGATTAGCAAATATCGGCCATGCAGTTTAAATATCCAGGGAAAAATGCATGCCTGCTTCAAATCAGCCTAACATGTAGGAAACCAGAAAGTTTATTTTTATTTCTAACTCAAGTTTTACCCCCTTTTATCCCCGTAAAATGTATCATAATCTGCAATACTTACATTCTGTTCCCTCCCTTTTAACCGTGCCAAGTGTGTGCAGTCAGACTCCCGGGATCTCCTCCTCATTAGAAGCTTTTGTATTTTGATGTCTGTTGCTGTGCAGCATCTTTAAGATGATAGTCAGGATGTTTTTACAGAGAAACAAAACCGACAACAACTTCCCTGTAATCCCCCCCCCCCCTTCTGCCCGTGTGGCCTTCCTCAGTGTGTATGTATGTGTGTGTCTGCATGTGTTCAAACACGTATGGGTGTGTTTAGTATAATCTCCAAATGTCTGTGCGATCGTAAGCCCTGACCCTCGATGGTTCACGGTGAGAACCCACAGGAAAAAGAAACCTCATCGCTCGTGGGGACCACTTTTTTTGTAATAAAAAAAAGAGAAAAAAAGAGAAAAATAATAGTAAGAAATAAAAGAAAAAACAATCAGCAGAGATGCACATGTAAGTAGTTGTAAAAAGACTTGATAATGTTTCAGCACTTTCTAATCCTAGGATGGGCTCGGTCTAACCCCTCTGTCTCAGACTGAAACCTGTCCTGGGGGGGTAACATTCATTCAAAACAGAGAATGACTTTTTTGTTGTTGTTGTTGTTTTTAAATAAAAAAGGAGGTGACTATTGAAAGACAGATGGCTCAAGTTCTTTGCACATCGCCGTAACCTTTGTTTGTGCTTCGTCTCACTTGGCGCCCGGTGCGTTTTTCTTTTTTTTTTTGGGGGGGGGGGGGGGGGGGGGTCCAATGGGCCGCGGTTT
>JAUBOC010000149.1:8264768-8277731 GCA_032275365.1 Anablepsoides cearensis | reverse complement strand
CCCCCCCCCCCCCCCCCCCCCCCCCCCCAATGGGCCGAGGTGTCAGGTGATTTCTCGTTTCATTTAAAGATTGTTCCCGCCTCGTACCAACCAGGTTGGGCCATTTCTCGGTTTGAGCTCTAATTTGGCAGATCTGTTTGACAGCTTGGTTTGGATGTGTGGTGTGAAAAAAACAGTTGCTTTGTTTGCATAATCTTTGGTGCAGGAGCTTTTTTTTCTGTCTCCTTGTAGCACTCAGTTTATTGTCAGGGGACATAAAACTATGTCAAGAATGTGTCATTGTTGATTCTTATGACAGGCTTCCTCACTGGAGGAGCACCACTTATAACATCTTTTTTTTTTTTTTTTTTTGGCTTCTTCTTGCACAATTTGACAAATAAAAATGAATGTTGGTGTGTGAGCTGTTTGATCAGAAAAAAAAAGAAAAGAGGTGTGAGCTCTTTTTTTATTTTGAAAAAAAAAAAAAAACTAAAAACATGTCTTCATTTCTGGCACTTTGTTGTGTTTTAAAATTGAATAGATTTTGATCAGAATTCCTTTGTTTTCTTCTTGTTTTTGTCTCTTAAATGTCCATAGCGCTGGATAACCAACTCAGGCAGAAAAACAAATTAAAAATAAATAAAAAAGTTAAAGCGTACACGCCCATGTGACTGTTTAATTCCACCTGAATCAATTTACATAGTGGGCTGTTTAAAATGGGTCATATGACATGTAAATTTATCACATATAATTTGATTTTTTTTCTTTGATTTGATGAATAAATGTCTTTATGGACAGGTATCTATAACTTATTATATAAGGTGTGACATGCTGGAGATGCCTTGGATAACTCAGCGTACTGAACGTCTCTGCTCCGCCTCTGTGCACGGCGGAAAAAAAAAAAAAAAAAACTTCATCAGAGGACAGGTCGTTTGATTCCTGACCTCTGACCCTGCCCACTGCCACGAGGGGGGGGCGGAGCTTTCATCAGCTGGATGACTCAGCTGATTCCCCCTTTGCCCAATTCTGAACACTCGGCCTTCGAGGCTTGTCTAGATCTGGCTCCTAACCTGCTACACCAAGTACTGAACTGAACTTTTTTCCGGCCCGGTGAGACGGCGGCAGAGAACCAGACATCAGCACAGTCCCACACGGACAGTCTGGCCTGCAGCGGGCCGCAGCGAATCCCAGCCAACTTGTTTGTACTATACTGTACTCACCAAGTCCCCGTGTTTCACCACCCCATTCCTCTATAGCAAAGGAGAAACTCTGTTGGTGTATGTATTTGACATCTGTGTAAATGCACCTCTTTGAAAAGGAAAATGAAACCTTGACATATCTGGAGAAAATGGACAAACCGTGTCTTTATTTGAAATGACCACACAAAAGTATGCACACAGTGTAAACTCATGACACCCTGAATATTCACGCTCAACTTTGTGTTTAAACACTCGCTTCTGGAAATGAAGCACTAGCCCCCTCTAGTGGTGGATAGACTGAATTACAAACTCAAGATTACGTTTATTCAGCTGATTTATAAATTTTGCACCTAAAAAAAAGGAAATTAGTTTTTAGTAGATAATTTTGTTTGTTGTAACAATACTTCTTGGAAATAAATGTTATTGATTGGAAGCACCCATGGGGTACCAGAAGCTCTAAATAAGCTGGTTAGCAGAGAAGATTTGGCAGTTCTTTTTATGTGCGCAACCCACAAACAAAGAAAACACTAAATCCATGTTTAGTTTGTTGCTACTGGCTGCTGCCTACAACAGGTAAGATATTAACTGCTGAGAACTACTTCACAGAACCCCAATTTTAAAACACCCTATATCTCATGTGTCAAGAGCAAGACTTACTGTAGTAAATGTTTACAGCAGATGGTCCGGAGTTCAGATCAGTACAAGACACTATATAAAACCACACTGTTGAAATCTGTGCAAAATGTTTGTTTTTTTTCCTCAAAGACAAACAATAAGTTGCCTAAAAGCAGTGTTTCTTGTTGACTACATGTTTCTTTTTTTTTTTTTTTATCAAAACTAAAATTTGATGATGCAAGAAATTTGGGATTTATTCTCTAATCCAAGCCAAATTAAAACTCAAAAAGCCATGAATACATTTCCATTTTATTTCTCATAAAGAGATGACACATTACTATATCTTTGTTCTGTTGCTTTCATTGAAACAAACAATGCATCCCTTCTTTAAAGTGCTTTCCATGTTAAAGGGTTTTCCGCAGCTCTTCCATGAGGTTGGCTGAAACCGTCCGGCTCGGTGAAAGCAGCGCAGGAGGACGTGTCTGTTCGAAAAGCATCTGCATCTCAAATCAGCACAGTGTTTGAAGCGCTCGCCCTCCTCACCGAAACATCCAGACTGCATGCACACAGACGCAAACACTGATTTCTTTGGAGACGCTTCAAAGAATCCGAGGACAAAAACAAGAGTTCTGCATAGAGTTTAATGCCACGTGGTTTGCCCAGAGGAAACGTGGAGGCTTGAAGTTTTTGCGTTCAGTTAAAAAAAAAAGCGACTCCCTGATTGATCAAGATAAATTCATGCACACCTGCTGAATATCTTTGTAAATTACTCATATTTTGTAAATGTCCCAAACTTCATAAGTTACATTATTATTGTCGTTCAAACACAATCATTTAGCTTTTTATCCCATTTTCTCCTAACTAGGAAGTATTATGTCATAAATGCAGCTCTGTATTTTCTTATCCCCATCCAAAATCATAATACGTTCCTAACGAGCATGAGGGCTTTGCTTTGTGGTTAAAATGGTTGAAAACACGTCAAACTTTGCTGAATTTGGAGCTTTTCGACACCCTGAGCAGACCCCTCTAGTCATGCATAATATGTTTTTTTTTTTGTTTGTTTTGTTTGGGAGGGGATCTCCTAGGAGAACATGTGGCTGGACTGCTGCATGACCCGGATGAAGGTGGTCCTGCGGCTCAGCTCCTTGAGTTTGGCTGCGCCCACGTAGGTGCAGGTGGAGCGGAGCCCCCCCAGGATATCCCGGATGGTGTTTTCTACGTCTCCTCTGTACAGAACCTCCACCGTCCGCCCCTCAGACGCCCTGAAGGCCAAAGAAAAGCAAGACTGAATGAGTCTACTATAAGTGTGTCTCCAGGTTTAAGTGGTTCTAATTTTAACCTCATGCATCTCTCACCTGTACTCAGCGACTCCGCCCACGTACTTCTTCATGGCTGTGTCAGAGCTCATGCCGTAGAAGAGTTTGTACTTCTTGCCGTTCCTCTCGATGACCTCCCCGGAGCACTGGTCGTGGCCCGCCAGCATTCCTCCCATCATCACAAAGTCTGCCCCGGCACCTGGCGGGTGAGGTGGAGGTGAATGATTGTGCTCAGAGCGCGTGACGAGACAAGACGTGCGCTGTTATTACTCACCAAAGGCTTTAGCTACATCTCCGGGGCAGCTGCAGCCACCATCCTGAACAGTGAATAAATCAAACCATAAATACAATTTCATGGCCAAACAGTTTCTTTTAGAACTGATTTTAAACTTTTGTTATTCACTTTTAAAGCTGGAGTATAAAACAACTTTAAGATTAACTAATACCTCTTTACTCTTTGTCCCAAAGTCTGAATACAAACATTGGGATGTTTGAACCTTTTCAGTCGCTGCAACTGTTTGAAAATGTGTGCTCCTTCACTGATCTGGGTCTTTTTTATTCTAATCTTTTATTACCAAGTGGCTTCTTTTTTGTTGTGAAGCACTTGGTGCACCTTTTGACTGTTGGAAAGGGCGATATATACAAACAAATGTTGATTGATTGCTGCAGAAAGCTTTAAGACCCTGTCATGTTTTAGACAATGCATTTAAGAAAACGTTATGACTAAATTACTCATATAGGTTATATATTTGATCCTATCGTTAGTATTCTAGTATAGGTCTAAAATAAGCCTCCAGAGGAAATTACAGGACTTCATGTTTTGATTAATTGACATTTAAACAGGCTGATTTTATGGTTTATGTTTAGATGACCCTGCACTCACTTCAGTCCATGTTTGACCTTTGTATTTACTGCTCATCACAAACTGACTCAACGTGGATGAAACTCTTCCACTCTCTCTATCCTTCAGTCTCAAAGCAGCTGTGTTTGTCTGAGGACGCGGGGCTTACAGAGATGATGTGTCCTTTGAGTCCGTGAGCTGAGTCTGCGCACTCTATAACAGCGCTGAGTTGTGGATAACCAACTCCTGTCTTGATCCTGGTTGTGCACACAGAACCTGTGCAGACACACACACACACACACAGTCCATGCATTGGTCCATCTTTGACTTGTTGAGCTGTTGCAGCAACAAGGACCTGCCTCTCATGATAGAAACTCTAAAACTTTTAAGAGCCGTTGCTGATGATGATAAAACCCTCTCACCTGGCCCGATACCCACTTTGATTATATCTGCACCAGAGAGGATGAGCTCCTCCACCATCTCCCCCGTCACCACGTTCCCAGCCTGGAAAGCAGCAGTGTTAGATCAGCTCACATTCAGGCCAGGAGTCAAGCTGCAGGTCCGCTCAGAGGAAGGTGGTCCTTACCATGATGGTGTGTTTGGGAAACTTCTCTCTCACCGTCTTGACAAACTCAACAAAGTACTCCGAGTAGCCGTTGGCCACATCCAGGCAGATGTACTTGAGAGCAGGAACGGCCTCCAAGATGGCGCACAGCTTCTCCAGGTCGGCGGTGCCGCTCCCTGAGCTGGCAGCCACATGCTGTGGGAGACGTTCAAACTGCTTTCAGTGGAAAGGATTTCTGCTCTCGTTTCTTTTTTTTTTTTTAGAAGAAACAAAATCCTGAAGCAAACGGGCTGCGAGCTCACCTCTAGGCATTCCGGGTGATTAGCAGCAAAGTTTTTCCAGTCTTCAACAGAGTAGTGCTTCTGGATGGCTGTGAAAAGGGTGTGCTGAAGATAGAAACAGACTCTTTAAATTCATCCAACTTCAAAAAAAAAAAAAAAAACACAGGGCAGAGGAGATGAGTTTTCACTGACTTTACTGAAAACCTTTGCCATGTCAAACGTTCCTGTCGTGTCCATGTTGGCTGCGATGATGGGGATACCTGTGTAGGTCTGCTTGGAGTTGCGGAATGTAAACGTCCTCTGAAGATCCACCTGAAGAAATGAAAACGTCTCACTTTACTTTAGCACCACGAATGGTTTCTGTTTTATTTGGTTCGACTGAATCGTTCAGATCTGATGATTAGCGTCTAATTCTGCTGCCTGCAGGATGCATTTTGTAAATGTTACTCGGCTTCGATGCTCTTGATTTGAATGAATGAGTGATTAACGGGCTTCTGCAGAACTTGAAGACCCACTGAAGAGCAGGGGAAGTTTTAAATCATGCAGGGTAGCGACTTTGCAAAGCTCCACCTTTATATTGCTTTATAGAGCGTTTATTTATTAACATGATTATTTTTAACTTGTAAATCCTGACTTTGTTTCAGAGTGCAGTTTTTTTGCTGCTGCAGCTCTTTATGGAGTTCTATTAGTGTCAAAAATATGTTTCTAGGTCATATTGTACTGTTCGAGTGGTCTGAGGTTTCATTTGTAACAGGTTAACAAAAAATAGTAAAATAAGCATTTTGAGTTTTTTTTTAGCAGCTACGGCTGCGTTGAGTCAGGACCAGGTAAAATAGAGGTGCTATAAAACAGGACTGAAAGGCGCATCATGGCTGTCACGGTGAGACAGTTTGCTGAGCTGCAGTTGAAATGAGGCTGTAACTCACGCTGCCTCAGAGGGAAGCGGTGGGACTGAGAGGCAGGTGCAGGCAGTGCAGCACAGTCACAGAGTGCTGACTCATGCTTCTCACTATGGTTTTTCTGATAAAACTAAATGACAGTGGGACATGTGGATCCATTAGGCTCGGCTTGAAAGGCTAAAAAGAACTGATGGGGGCTTTGTGACGTAAACCACACTCATGAGGGTGAAGACTGATGACTTAGAACAACTTGTACTGGACTGCAGTGACTCTACCAGCACCCAGTTAGTTCAGACCTGCAGAATATCCGGACATCCGTCCTTCTCAACAGTTTGTTTTTGGTTTACTATCCTTGTTGTTTTTATGTCTGTTATGTTACAGTATCCTCATATCTCTCAGGCAGATGGAATGTTCTCTGGGCCTGCCTGTAACAAACAGAGTCCTATTTTTAAACAGAGTTTCTGAGAAGTCTCCTGTGCTTCATATTGCTCGCCAACTCCCCCCCCCCTGCTGTCACTTTGCAGTCTCAATCCACCAAAACTACAATCAGGATCATCACCGCTCTCAGATCTGTTGATGTGGATTGAAGCTAAGGAAGTGGGCGGGTTTTAAAAACATTGGAGGGTTCAGTTTACCTCTGATAATGAAACCCAAAGTTGTTGTTTTGCTTTTAAAAATCACATAAAATCCAAATTCACCAACATTGACCTTTTTATTTTTTTATATTGAGTGCAGCTTCGCTCTGACCGGCTGAGCTTGTTTGGTGTCACCTTTAAGAAGGTCACCTCACTGAAGAGCACAACTTTAATTATAATGACAACACAGAGGGCTGCTTCTGTCACAGGGACACACTCTGTTGTGTCAGAAGCCTTTGACAGGAAACAGAATATACCTGATCCAAACCTTCAAAATATGAACAGCACCCACCTCGGAGCGACTCTTTAAGCTGCTCCTCTTGGGTCTGAAAAGGACATCCTTGAAGTCCAGCTTGAGGTCCGAGTCCACCCGAGGCATCTTGGATGAGCAGGAGGAGGAGGAGGAGGAGGAGGATGAGTGAAAGGAGGAGACTCGCCTGAGGAAGGCTGCAGCAGCTGTGGCGGTCGCCGGTCCCAAGCCTCGACCACCAAACCCGAACCTGCAGGCGGCCAGCGTATTTATAGCAGAGAGGGACCCAGCCCAGCCGTGGCCCCCATGGCTTTATTTGGGCCTGGGCTCTCTCTCTGCCTCTCTCTGCCTCTCTCCCACCCCTCTCCCTCTGACTCCCCCTCTTCTGCTGTCTGGGGGTTTTGCCTTCTCTCTCCTCCAGCAGAGTGGCAGGAGCAGCGGTGCCTGAGCCCGGCTGTCCCATCTGCTGACGCATAAACACACACACACACACACACACACACACACTGTATAAAACACAGACACGGAAGCACTGCAGTGGCTTTATGTGCTGCAGTGTCAGGAGCACACCTGCTGTCCAGCTGTGGCATTGCTGCTGGAAGACATGAAGCTCCATAAATACAAAATGTGCTTTTTTAAGATGGACTGAAGCAGCTTCAAGAGTGGATTCAGGTTTTTGTTGCTGATCTCATTAAACTTTTCATTATTTTCAGGTTGCACTGAGCACATCATCTTCTCTAACATCCCTCCACCTCTCCAGGCTCTCGATCAGTGTGGTCTACAAACACCCTGCAGGGGGGATCAGTTTCTGTATTTTGGGTTTGGTTAAACTAAAAAATTACCATAACTTTAAATTCAAACCTTCACATTATGAACTGTTTTATGAGCAAAATTTTATTTATTTATTTTTTTAATTTGTGGGGGGCTGAAAATGGGCTTTTAAAGTTTTATTGAGCTCAAATTGGAAATTTCATTTAATACCAATAATTGTAAAATACAGGATGGAAAAAGAACTGAGTATTTATTTGACTGTTTTGGATTAAAAAAAAAGGCATCATAGTTACTCACTCTCAAATAAATTGTTTTGCTGTTTATTTTTTTATTTTCAATGCAAATGGTGAAATTACTAAATATTCACCACCGAACAACAACAAAAAAAAAAAAACCTGGCTAAAAAAACATATTTCAGGATCTCTTACAGAGGCTGTTACCTAATCTATAAATAAATAAATAAATAAATAAAACAATAAAAATTTGATTCCCCCACATATGCAAAAGGAAAAAGTGCTATTCTTTTCTTTTTACCACATGTTTATTCAAACTATGACCACTAGATGTCAGCAGAGTGACAGAAAACAGCTCAATTAACTCAGACTTGGTCTAAAGTGTTTCCTGGCAACAAGATGTCTGTGTTTAATGTGTCTGCAGGAGTTTATATTGATGTGGGGAAAAAATAAATAAAAACTAATTTAACAAGAGAAGGATGACCTTTTTCTGCTTTTTTTTTTACAACTAAATTAGCCACAAACGAACTGTAACACTAACATTTAAAGCTATTGATAGTTTGAAAATAAGATGATGCAGCAGAGCAGAGGAGGCTTTTTTATTTGTTTATGTTTACTCTGCTGCAGAATAAACAGGAAGTATGTATGATGAGCTTATGTAACAGTCTATCCTTGAAAAGTACAATAAAGTACAGTAATTAAATAAGCTTAAATGTAGCAAACAAAATACTCTAAAGCATATTTTGAGGTTGTTTTTTTATAATATAAAATGAAACTTATTTTTCAAAAAGAATTTTTTTATCAAGTGAGTTAAAAATCCTGTACAAAGGCAAAAATGTAATGAATCTAGTCTGAAGCTGAGTACACAGAAGTTCAGTTCCAGTGTATCTACGGTTCAGATAAGATTGGACCGGAGTTCTGAGATAAGGCTGTTCTAGAGTTTTTAAAGTCGTCGTTCTTTGACCTGCAGCGTGTCACTCTTTACTGTACTGATAAGACCTGCTGAGTTAGATCATCACTTTAAAACTGTCTGTTTTTCCCCTCTGCCAACAGAGCTGATAAGAAAAGCTGAGTTCAGCTCAGCTTCCTGTGTCAGCTCGCTGCAGCCGCAGCTGGAGGTCAGCTGATGTAGGAGCTGTGTAGAAGTGTCACAGGAAGGTTTTTTACTGGTTTTATAAAAACGAGTCACTCTGAATGTTTAACTAACACACTCTGCATAGCTAAACACTCATGTTTTGAAGTAGAGTTGAGTGATAAATATCTTACCTGTTGTAGATAGCTACTGATGTCTCAAAAATGTCTAGACAAATGTTACTTTGTAAACCTTTACACAACAATAATGTCACATTACATGCTTATTTTCATAGGATTCTAGCAGCACCAGTTAGCTGTAGCACTTCCTATTCAACCACATATTGAAACTGACAAAGGAGCAGAGGTTTATGATAATTCTAATAAATGATAATCGGCCTACAAACCCATCGACCCACTGGAAAAATCCCTGGTAGCCTTACCTGTCTACAACAGGTAAGATATTTACTGCTCACAACTTCTCCAAAGAACCTCACATTTAAAGGTTTGAACTATACTTTTGGTTTTTAAAGGAGACAAGTCATTAAGAAAAAAAAAAGCTTTTTAAACCACTTGTTTTTTAACATCATATCAAAAATATTCTTATCTTGAACACCTTGGCATATATTTTTGCAACGTGTTTTTATTATTTTTGCTGAGGCGCTCACTCTGGTATGAAAAATACCAAACACAGCTGCTGTATACAAACCTCAGTGACAGAATAAAGAACAGAGCTGCACCATTTCCCTCTGAAAAGATTTCCTCATTAAAAAAACAAACAAAAACAAATTCTTGCTGTTATTACCTGCAACATGGAGGCTACCACTTCCACAATCTGTCCCCGTTTCACAGCGAGCAGATGCATGCTGGACTCAGGGCGGTCTCTCACCAGCTGACGGTGTCGTCAGGAGAACTCGCGGCCCAAAAAAACATTCCGACAAGTTGTGTTTCGTTTGGCTGTAGTCGAGCAGATGGAGAAACCACATGGTGGTGGGAGGGCGAGGATCTTTGATGTTCTTTTTCTTGGCACAAGTTAAAATAAGAAGTTAAAAATTTTATCAGCTTTCTGTATTTTTTTTTTGGATGGGGGAGCTCAGGTAAGGAGGATGAGGAGGAAACGCCGCTCCATCAGGGAGAAGGCACAAAAACGTGCCACAACCTCCTAAATCTTGTCTGATCATCCTTAAAATTAGGTTTGATCAAGTTGTTTTTGTCCCTGGATTGTGTTGTGTGCTCAGATGTTTGCAGAACAGGTTTTGATTTTCTGCATGTCATTGCAAAGATGTGGATCTGTTTTATAAATTAATCTACTGGTTTTGTGGCGTCACGCAGCATCCTGCTACAGATTAGATCATCTTCTCATCCTGTGTTTCTCCTGATTCATGACCTCATCAGTTTTAGTTTGGAGGTTCTCTGAATCCTGCAGCAGTTATAGCCAGAAATGTCTACATACCGGTACTTTTACTGCTAAAAAAAAGTCAATATTCATCCTCTGGTTAAGTTTTGGACTTCTGCTAGATCCGCCCCAGTGACTGCAGCGTCCTTGGAGTTGGTTCCGAGGCAGCGATGTGAGAGAGAAGAGATAAGAGAAGAATGGACCAAAAAAAAAAAAAAAAAAAAAAAAAAGCACCCCCAACCAGAAGGTCAGACAGAGGGGCTCAGACCAATCAATGACTTCCAGGATTTACAGCACAGTCCACTGATGCCTGTCAATTTTAATCAACACAGAGACTTTTTTTTAAACCACAGGCTCTCTTTCAGCTTCAAGTGAAAGATGACCTTTTCAGTGTGGTGCACATGTGGCGCTGCAAAGTAGTGTCAGGATAATCCACAGAACTTTACAGATATTCAGTCTTTGTTCTGCCTCAGAACAAAGACTGAATATTGTTAATGTTGTGAAACATTTTCTACTTTAAGTCAAGAACTGAAACTGATAAAAATCATATCCAAACCATCCAGGATTCTAACACATGATGTATTTTTGTAAAAAAAGAACTTTATTAATACTTTTAGTTAAAAGCAGAGTATATAAAAAAGGCTTTCATTCTAAGAGTTACTTAACAGAGCACAAAGGCATTTGCTTCAGAAAACAGAAACAAACCGCTACATGTACAAAAGTCT
The DNA here is from genome assembly GCA_032275365.1 of Anablepsoides cearensis. Lineage (NCBI taxonomy): Eukaryota > Metazoa > Chordata > Actinopteri > Cyprinodontiformes > Rivulidae > Anablepsoides > Anablepsoides cearensis. The sequence goes on along the minus strand of JAUBOC010000149.1, from coordinate 8,266,955 downwards.
TTCCCCTGCAGTGACTGAGCTCAAATGTGTCAGCATTAAAGAAAAAAACATTTACCAGGACTAAAACAAAAAAACAAAACAAAGTCTGAGGAAATTTTGCAATAAAATACATTTCTGCTACATTAAATTCAAACCTCCGACAGACACGTGGAAAACTTCCACAATAAAGTGGCAACCTTTTTTTTTCTTCCTTTTTGTATTAAATAAAGTCTTTGAATTTAAATAAAAACTGAGAATGAAAAGCTTGGCAAAAAAACAAGCAAGCAAGTATTGCACTTATACATCTAGTACCCTTTATAATATCCAAGAGCTTCAACTAGTAAAGCCCCAGAGAAGAACGTTCTGAAGTACAGAGGCAGCAGCTGCAGTTATGAGTCAAACCTAAGAGCCTGTTTGCACTTTGACTTTTGTTCAAACGGACATAAATACAAGTAGAAACACATTGTCTAAATGTTGGACAATGTTCAAGACCTGCTTTGGAGTTCTAGTGATTTTAGGAGTGTTTTTACAAGAGTCTCACAGCTTCTTGTATCAGTTTATAATCCAGTGCTATATTCAAAAGCAGGACTGCTTAACCTCTAAATACTCCCTCATTGGCATGGAAAGACATGAAACATTAATAAAAACACACTCAAAAAAATAAGGATCCCACTCGCCTACATAATAACGTTCAATTCACAACAAAACGGTTTAAAAAGTCAAAAACTTTAAAATAATGCCTTCAATCAACATGTGCAGAGCTCAGCTATTCTAACACACATGATCCTTTCATGGTTTGTGTTCTAGGAGCAAAGAGGTGATGAAAGCAACCAAAAATATAAATTCAAAAGCATAATTCTGGATCAGGTCAACTGATGCAATAATTTAACAATAATATTAAAGAGTAAAACCTAAAAACAACAAAATAAATCCAGCAGTGATGAACAAACGAGACAAACCGACAGTTCAAAAAGGAGTGAGAGGAAAACACAAAGCTGAGTGAAAGTCTGAGTTAGGAGTTTCTAAAAAACAAAGGAGTTTTTGTGAGTTAAATCTCAAGCAGCTTCACGGTGTTGGGAGTGGAGTTTGATGTGTTTATGTGTGGTAGAGCTTGTGTTCGTAGTCGGAGCAGCTGTGAGGAGAGGCCGTGTCTCTGTGGATGGGGGCGGGGACGCTGCTGTGCAGCTGGTGGTTGTCGTTCAGCGTCAGGTTCAGGAGGCTGGTGCAGGTGGGCAGGTAGACGTGCTGCACGTGCTCCACATCCGACCGACACACCGGACACAACTGAGGGAGAGGAGGAGGGGAAAAATGAGCTTCAATCACGAAATATTAGAACATTTTTTTAAATACTTAAACTTTAAAAGACAATTACTGCATTAAAATTAAAGTCTCAATCAAATCAAGATGTGTTTCAGTATTGGGTGTTAAATTGAGAAATAATTTAAGTGATGAAATTAAGTTTAGTGACGCTTAAAAAGAAGTTAAAAAGTAATTATGAGTTATGGTTTGTAGTAGTCAGTTATGACAGAGGTGGTAATATATTACACATTTTTTTGCATGTACAGACAATAATGATATTGTTGATAAAAACGGTATTAATGATTTGGATTTTGCGTATATAAAATGGTGCATATAACCAGGATGTAGTTGAAGTGTGTGTGTTTTGTGTATTTTGTTTTGGGGAATCCATAATGTATTGTAAGGTGAGGCAAAACAAGCCATTTGCTTCTGCCTCTACCCATTTGGTCATATAGGGTTAAAGTGCCTGTGACATCAAACCTTTACAATAAACATGAATGCATTTTTGGAAAGATAACAATGATAACATATTGGAAAACAAATTTCACGTCACTGAGATGAACGGTTGATGAGATATTTGCATGTGAAGAAACAGGAAGTGATGTAAAAAAGGAAATGTCTGCATTTGAACAGAGCATTGTTACAAAACATACTGTAGAGAAGAATCTGATGTTTCTTTAGATTATTTTTAGTCACTATCAAAGAGACGAAGAGTTAAAGTTTAAAAAATGTTGTTTTAATAAAACAGAGACCAGCAAGTTTATTTTATTAATGAGTTCCCCTTTGATGTCACTTCCTGTTTCAATTTGACTGAGGCAATTTCAAAAGAAAGTAGGCCAGTTATGTGACAAAATGGGTAAAATCATGTGTACTGTGCCAATTTTCTCAAGTATAAAGATGTTTTCTTTG
>JAUBOC010000149.1:8251252-8264668 GCA_032275365.1 Anablepsoides cearensis | reverse complement strand
TGCCAATTTTCTCAAGTATAAAGATGTTTTCTTTGACTTTTTGTATTTGAAGGATAGGCATGTCACAGACACTTTAATGTGACCAAATAAAATGTGACCAAATAAATTCATTCATTCATTATTAAAAATAAAATTAAATAAAAATAAAAAGAAGTCAACTCAATTAAGAACAATTTAAAATAGTGACACTATATTAAACCAGTTTCCATACGTTTTTACAGATGAAAACACTTTCCTTCTACAAGATGGGCCACATTTAGTTGAGCTAATGGACAGGAGATTTGCCTGGCTGCTGTAATCCCTTTATATGACACACACACACACACACACACACACAAGCTGCTTCCACAAAGAAGCAACATTTAGCTGATTAAGTGCGGGGACAGTCAGGTCATTAGGGTTTAAGCAAGGCTTTAGATATTTAAAGGGTCATAAAAAGGATAAGATAATAAAACTAAAGTATAATTAGATTCTATCAGTAAAATTGCAAACTCGCAGTCAGAACGTGTCGTGAATTTAGAGCTCAATGAGCCAAACTGAATTTAAAGCTCTTGGATTGAGGCCTGATGTACTTTCAGTCCCTTTCCGCAGCTGAAGCTAGAACTGCGGCTGAGTGTTTCTTTTAGCTCGGCTCACCTGCAGCTGGTTGGCGCAGCTCTGGCAGCACACCATGTGACCGCAGGGGCAGAAGGCGGCGTCGATCTCCTCCTCGCAGCACAGCATGCACAGCAGAGCCTCTCGGAGCTTCTGCAGCCGCTCCTGCAGCGCCCGGCTCTGCTGGCAGCTGCTGCAGTCCAGCTCCTCCTTGTCCTGCCGCTCGTCCCGGCTCGGGGAGCACGGCGGCGGCGGGGAGCGCTCCCCGCCTTGCCGCACCAAGTCCACCACGCCGGCGTTGTAGAGCGCGCGGCGAGCCTGGTCGTACACTTCCTTGGAGGTACGCCTGATGTCGAAAACGTACTTTTTGCCCACGTTGATGTTTTCGTTGAGGAAAAGGGAAGCCAGGTGGCCTTTAAAGTCTCTGCTGTACTGCATCATCACCGCGTTTGTAACTGTGTCACACCTGGGAATGACAACCTGATTACTACTCCCAATAAACATTTTAACACGAAAACATAAAGGATCTTTTATAGCAGGTGCAATCTTTGTTTTCATCCCTTCAGGTCAGGATGAGTTTTATGTGACGGTTTAGGGTTGAAAACAAGTTAATGTGTAAAGAAATCTAAATAGAGCAGAGCGTGTTTTTCCTCACGTCTCATGTATTAATCTTGAGTAGGAGACACTCATATGGGTTAAAGACTAACAGATCTCTGACAAACATCTGTATAAAAACAGGTTATTTTGTGTTTTCTTGGCTCAAACTCTAATAATCATCTTGTCACCTGTAGAAAGCGTGGGTCTCTGTGATGGCTCGGTACAGACCACTCGCTGCCCGGTTACTGATCAGCTTGAACAAAAGCACCACGCTGTCGTTTGTGTCCTTGGTGACCGTCAGATAGACGCTTTTTCCTGACTGGGTGGCAATCTGGATGATGGGATAGCTTATTCTGAAAGAAAACAAACGTTTTAAGATCTGCAGTTCCTCAGAAACAAACATTTATCCCTCCTTGCTGGTGGGAAAACCCACCTGTTGACTAAAGTGAAGTCCTCCTTGCAGACGGCGATGCCCTCGGGGCCCACCCCGATGGCCAGCCGCTGGGCGTTGGCGTCGCGGGCCCAGTGCCACTCCACGCCGTAATGCTCCAGAGACGAGACCAGCTGCAGGGCCTGGTACTCCACAGAGGCCTGGCTCACACCTTCCAGAGCTTTGTGTCGGGAAATGATACTGCAGGAGGAAACACAGCCAGAGTTAGCTAAAGCCTGATGCATTGTTTGAGATCAATGCTTTTATGCAGCTGTTTAACTCTTTTATCTTGTAGATCCTGCAGAAATAATGACTTATTGATCCACAAAGTATGAAAGTCATACTGTTGAGTCAAATGTAACATTTCACAGATGAGGCTGGAGGTGTAAAGTGTTAAAGCGTGTAGGAAATGATGCCATGTGCAGAACAGCTGCTCTGAGCAGAAGAGACTGAAGTCTAGAAACAGGAAGTGAAGTGGACTGATCAAGATATTTGATACTGCAAAGGGAGTCATGTTCCCAGGATTAAAAAGGAAGAATGTTTGCATCAGTACATCTGTTATGGTTAATTTGTGTAGGGAGGAAGCTGATCTGATGTCCAGCTGCTGTTTTGTAGACTTTATTATTTGATATAATCAGCCAGTGAAGCATGTGTTTGGTTGTACCTGTTGAGGGTGTCTGTGCTGGGCTCCTCTCCACACAGCTCTGAATACCAGTACTGCGCCGTGTTTTGGTTGTAGTCTCCAAACTCCGCCTGAGCCAGGAGAGCACTCAGCTCCTCCGCTTGCTCTGAGCCCATATGGAGATGACCGTGGTGGAGGTCCTCCTTCACGTGCATGAAGAAGAGGTGTCTGAAAGGACATATTTATTATTCATCTTTTTGATCAAACAGACTGTTTATTTGTGTAGCAGCTGAGGCAGAAGTATCACTTTCTCCATTTCAATCACTTCCTCAAAATGTTTTGTTTTTTTTTGCTACTTTGTGGCTATTTTCACTCAAACGCTTTAAAAAGGAACTACGTATTTATAAAAGGAAGAGGGCCTACATGCAGTCTGATGGCTAGTCTATAGGTCATTCTCATATCGTGACTATTTAACACACTTGTTCACAATGAGGCTGGTTTAATATATATTTCAGAGGTTTAGTGGTGATCAGAGCGAGTGTTGTTATTGTTTGGGCTGAGTGGTTACAATGAGAACGCAGAGTTCTGGCGTGGTCAAGAAAAACAGCTAGTTTTTCAGAACAGTGGGCCTTTTCCATTGTTTTTAACCAGTAGATGTGAGGATTTTTTTTTTTTTTTGCTTCCAGCAGCAGGAGACGATACGTGAATGAAAGCAACACCCTGACTGACTCAATCCTTACATCATATGAAACACTGGACTGAAACAACAGATGACCCGTGACATAGTCCGTTAAAACTAATTTAATTATTTCCTCCTGGAACATCTCATAATTCCTTATAATAGCATTTGCATCCAATTTTCAGACTCGTCACCTGACACGTATTTATTTTTCCATCCTGGTGTGGCTGACAGAAAGTGCCTAAAAGAAAGAATCCTCCTCGGGGCTATGGTTCTCTTTGAAGCATAAATCCAATAGAGACGTTTTCATTTGTGAAAAACCAGGTCAGACTGTGACTGGAGGATATGAGAGGGTTTAGAGGGGATACTTAGTGAAGTTTCTATTTTACAGAGGGGGAAACTCACTTCTGACTGGTGAGGAAACGACCGTTCTTCCCTGTTATCCATCCTACAGGCTGAACAAGTCCACATATCGTGACAAAAACACAGGCAACGTGTATTTCAACTCCTTTAGGAGAGCAACAACACAGACACGCCTCAACCGACCGGCATTCTCTCAGCACTTCCGCGGAGCATCAACAGCGTCTGGGAGGCACACAAACAACACGGGTCTACAGCCGCCCTGCTAACGCCAGACTGTAACAACGAAGCCCCGCGGTGGACAAGCCCCAGGCATAACAAACAGGCCTTTGATATGGTGTTAAACATCCCATTCCCTCCAACGCACACACAAACACTGAGCTCTATTGTGTCAGGCCCAGCAGGCGTCATGTGACGGCAGAGCTGCTAGTTAGCTACCTGCCTGACGCAAAACAATAGGGCCAACCTGACTGAGTTTACTACAGGTCGTTAGTGAAGGGTTACTATCGGGCAATGCACAGAGGTTACTCTAGTTCACTTATATACATCTACTTTTAATCTAATCAAAGCCTCCTAATCAAAACACAAACTGATCTGTTGGTCTGAAGTTGAGTTGAAATAATCTTTCTAATCATTCTTTAACAAACTTTGGGTGGATTTATTAAAAGGTGCACAGAATGTCAGCATGTCCTGGATCAGAGATAACTACAGATCACTGATAGCCGTTTCTGCTCGACTTCTCAGACAAAACGGCGCAGAGCTATCAAACATTCAAGACACCGGAGGCTTCACATGCAGAAGTCAACAAGTTCTGCCACCTGAACCAGGATTATGTCATCGAGGTATGCAACATTAAAAAAACCTCCCTGCACCAACCATGTGATAAAAACAAGGGGGAAAAAGGCACAAACATCACGTAGTTATTATGTCAACTTTAGCTACGTTTTCCTTTCCAGTTAAATACATTAAACATGGATTCTTGACAGAATCAGGATTCGGAGAAAGTGCTGCCTCAGCACCTGTCAGAGTCCATCCTGCACTCCGAGAAACAAGTGTCTCCAAGCAGGTTTGTTGACATAATCTTTGTTATATTAAAACTAAATACTTCCAGAGCAAATACAAAAACTTTTGCTCCAGATCTCTTCTCTGCATGCCTCTGTTTTGATTCACTGCATTAAAAAAAAAATAAAAACAGCTTTGATGAACATTTGCATGTCTTGAGTGCTTCCAGGATATTATTACCACGGCTTTGTTTTGATCTTTTCATCTCGCACAAACACAGCAATAAAGTAAATTCCAGGAAGTGCATGTCGAGACTAAAGCCTTGTGGCCTAATTTCACTGTGTTACACCTTACATCGCTTTATCTTTTAAAAAGATGTCCAATAATCAAGCTCATCCCTTCAAGTCATAAGACTGGGATGTGCACATATTCAAAAGAGTTGTAAAGAAAGCAGATAAACAAAAACACAACCTAATTTTTATTTTATTTTCAGTCTTAATTGCGTAGAAAGTATCTGAAGTGGAGCCTTTATGTTTTTGGCAGCCTTTTTTGTGCAGAGTAAAAAAAAAACCTCATTAGAAAGTCAAATCAACTCTGTGCAGTCTGGTTCTTCTTTCTACACAAGTTTCATTTTAACTGTTTGCCACTGCAACAAAGTCAGTAGGTTCACAATACAGAGGAGGAACAAAACATCCCCACAAACTGAAACTCAACACCACTGCTTAGAGATCGCACCCAACGCAGCCAATCAGCAGCAGCGTTTCAGGCCTCGCTGGTTGGACTCCCAACAATGCGGTTTGTGAGTTAGTCAAATAACACGCTGCCACAAGCTATGTGCTGCGAGGTTACTCTCTGTCAATGACCTGGAGTTACCTTTGCTCAACATCTTCTTGCAAATCGTGGGCGGAACAAAAAAAAAGAAAAAAAAGAAACAACAACTTGTAACTGCACCTTGTAACAAAGTGGCAACACATTAATTCCAGGCACCGAGTGCAACGTGTCCTTTTGCTCCGTGACGAGCTGAACTGAAAGCTACACAGCGATAAAACAAAGAGGCAGATTGTGTGCTAAACTCCGCTGGTCGCAGGCTAGTAAAACAGCAATTATAGCCAACTCTTCAATTCAGGCGCTGAATAAATAGAGCAGCTTTCTTTCTGGGACAAAGGTTAAGCAGTCTGCATGTAGAGTAAGTTCGGTGAATTTAAAAGCAAAGTAAATGTTAAGAACTTGTGTTTTTGAACGTTTCTAGACCTGCGGGGATTTTTTTGCGATCCGGTTCGTCTGTGCGACCTGCAGACAAAGCCATGCGCATGACCTGAATATATTACCTGAAACCGTTTTTGCAGAACATGCAAAAGAAGAAGTCGTGCAGGAATTCCGTAAATCTTTTCTGTTAAAGCATTACTGCGTAGAAAATAAAATGTATCGTTTAGTTCCTGAATTATCTGCAATTAACTGTTGGAGCAATTAAGACTCCATTTCACGTGTAGTTTTGGACAAACTCGGCCGGTTGGAGCACGTCCCACAATGCAACAAGATCTTCATCACAGAGCGGTGGTCCAGCAGGGCGGCACGCACACAAAGAAAAACATTTACTTTAACTGATTTTGTCTCCAGATCAGCTGGTAAAGTTGTCTCCAGAGAGCCTGAGGTTATTTAAGAGGAGGGGAGTGCTGTCACAAAACACTACTGAATATTTTGTCACCATTAGTCATTCTGCAAACTGTTTCTGACCAAAAAAATAAGATTAAAATCTTTATTTGGACTGAAGCTACAGACAGGTTAACAGTCGTTGGCAGCAGTAAAGCCTAAAGCAATTATGCTTCCCTCCCAGGGTGTCCTGTGATTGCCTGATCAGAATGCTAAACAGGACCTCTAATGAATGGAAAGTAATTCACAAGTTTAAAACCTAAACTCTCTCTAGCAAGTGCTGTTTAATGATGTGGATAATACGGGCTGTTCAGGCTCTTAGGTTGGTGTCCCTTAACCAACATAAACCATTATACTTGGAGTCAAGCCCAGATAAGCTGATTTATCATAATAAACTACCGTTTTGTGGGTTTTTACCAAAAGAAAATATTAGATTTTTGCATAAAGACATCTCAAACTGTGTCCCAACAGCCCTGCTGCAGTCGCTGCTTCATTTTTTAGCTTCAAAGCAGCGCGACGCCTTCAAAGAAGAAACTGAAGAGAGAATGCGGGGGGCATTTTAAGATGGCAGGGAAGATACAGATTTAAAAATTACACCTGGAAGAAATGATAAAAAACAAACTTTGAAAAGCAATGAGGGGGGAAAACTTATTTAGAAGCACGAAATCAGCTGAATGGATATAGATATGACCTCGAGCGTTAGGGGAGAAAAATATCTGGTTTTATAAGTAAAAACACACCATATTGTACATCTTAATCAGAAACTGGGGTTTTCTTTGATTTAACTACATGCTTTTAAATCAGGCTGTTATAAATAAATACAATTAAAAGAGCAAACTATGAAGTGACCTGTGAGGTTCTCTGTGGCAGCAGAGTACACAGCAGCTTATATAAGCAGCTATGTGGGTTGCGTAATAAAAAGGTCTACAGAAAGGGCGTAGAGATGGATGCCAACTCTGCTCTTCTGTACGTCGTGGCACCGTACCCAAAACGCTTTGTTTAGAAAACCGCTGCAGCTCAAAATGTCGAACCCCCCCACGCGGTAAAACGGCCTTTAGGCAGGTTAATGTACACCGGGAGAGCCGTTCATCACGATGAGTCACGTCTGCTGTGAGACTTGTGAGGAGCTAAACTGGGTGAAAAGTGACGGCACAGAAATTACTCAAATTATCAATATATGTGAAAAAGCTGAGGAAGAACTGTTGCGTTTAGTCTTTAGTTAAGTCAGTTTTAGTGTGTTTGAATCAAAACGAGGCAATTTTTGAACCCTCAGTATGTCAGCCCCCCTTCTACAACCTGCTCAACCCAGCTGTCCAACTTTGAGAATGAACACAGAAACCTCCAAACAGATGCCAGTGTTATACCTCCCACTTCATCTAAATTAAACTGCTGGTTTCAGCGTGTGTATTTATTGAAAAGCAGCTCTCACATCTTTTTCACAACTCAGTGACACCCCCCCCCTGCAGCAAACACCAGATAACCCTCTCTAATCTAGAGGTCAGAGCACAGGCAGCCAAGTGTCCTTTATGCTCCTCTTGGTTTCACTTTCCACTTCAAATGTGGCCAAATATGGGTCAGTGTGGAAAACGGGAAAAAAATAAAGAAAGTGAAGCGGTTGAGACGTAGAAGAGGACAGTTTAGATCAAACGGGGACAAAAACGCGACCCTATTGAGCCAACTTGTACTGTGACAAAAAGCAAAAGTAAACGGTGAGGTGAGAAAAAAAAAGAAGAGATAAAAGCAGGGGATTAACTGGGAGCATCTTGGTGTTAGCAGCGACATTTGTGATTAATTAACTGCTCTGGTGACGTGCTGCACATACATATGAAGGGGGGGGAGTAAAACAGACTTCCTCTTTAGTGTCCCCTTGATCTGCAATATGAAGCAGCAGATGGGAACAAAAACATGATGCCAGTGAAGACGTGTTTGTTTCACACCATTTGGTTCTAAAATTAAAAATATTTTAGGGCGTCAGTGGTAACTTTAGCAACTTTCAGAAAATGTTACAAATGTCTGTGGCACAACTGAAGGTTACTGCATTTCCTGTTAAAGCAAATAAATAAATAACATGGTTATCTGCAGAAACAAGACTGATTAAGTTTCAAGTGAAAATGCCCTCAAACGGCTGAAACAAACAAACAAAAAAGTTGAATGGAAGAGTGACAGGGGTCCTGACTGCCACACAGACCAGAGGGTCCCACGGGGGAAATAGGAGGGAGGGGTTGAGTGATGGCTGAGAGCAACATCACTCCAGAGCTGCTGGATCACATTTCCAGCCGGGTGCTCAACCAATATGACCTATAGTAAACCCAGAAGAGCTCCATAAAGAGGTTACTAAAGGGCATTTCCACCACGCTGGAAACAAAGTGATCAGGTTTTGGGCCGGTTGATCTCTGATGATGGTATCGTTTTCTTGTTTTCTCTCTGACAGCACAAGCCACATCACTTTAATTTAAATATAAAAATAAGATTTAAAGTGCTAATTTAAATGGAGAAAGCTCACAAAAAACCCAATTCGAAGAAATGTCTGTCTTTGTAGCACCGAAGCAAATAATTAACCTGATTTGAACTGTTCCTGTGATTTGTATGGTTTGAACAAAAATATTAACACTTTAAGCTATTTTCAATTGTTGAGTAAAATGTTTAAACTGTTTTACAGCTCGGTTGTCAGCCTTAAAGTAGCAAAAAATCTAAACTGCATTTCCAAAATAAGTTTTAAAGTTCAATTTCCACATCCCAGACTAACTGCTCTATAAACAGCTCAATAAATAGACCCTCCGTTATATATTTGTGTCAGTATATCATCTTTGTGAATTTCAGGGAAATAAATGAAGCTGGTACCTCGTCTGTTCCTGCAGAATGAGATGGGGCTCAACGAAAAACTTGACCCGCAGCCTGAGTCGACAGGGCGCCACATTATCCATCTGCTGGCAGATGCGATTCCTCAGATTCAGCCACAAGTTCTCCCCTTTGCTGCCCGTGAACTGCAGCCCGAAGTAGTCCACCTCAATAATGCCCAACTTTCTGCAAACCTGGAAGGAAGGTGAGAGAAATCATCCATCAAGGAGGAGTTAGTGATGATGCTAAAAAAGTCACTTGGAAGCAGATGTTTTAATTTGGAAGCAAAGCTGGATCACCAGCTGGTGTTGCACAGCTTGATATGATCTCTAAAAAGCCTGAAGGCTGAGATAAAACTTATTTTTGACTTGCAACAAGTTGTGAATAAGGCACGCACACAAAACAGAACAAGTGTTGCATTTTATTAGCAAGAAAACTGAGGCTTCTAATGGAAAAAGTCTCCTTTAAATTAATTTCCTGCTTTAAAAACAGAAAAGAAGCGTGCTTGTAATAAAGCTGCTTCAGACTTCAGGTTCAGTTGTAGTGGAGACAGAAAGCAAAATGCAAAGTGAACTCTAGTAACCTCAGACAAAGCCATCTGCCTGCAGCGAGAGGCGGCACTTTCCCATCATGCTTTAAAACTAATACAACAAATAAATCACGTTTTAATAATAAAAAACGAGAGTTTGATGTTTAAGAATTAAAATAAAATGTTTTGTTTTTGTATATGGCGCATAGAAAACATTATTTTCTCTTTGTGTACAACATTTTGTGGACCAGAATAGTTCATAAAGACGCTTAAACTTTCGGCTAATTGACAATTAGTTATAATTTAGACAAAAAGAGCGCTTAGTTTAACACATAAACAAACAAACAAGTTTAAAACAAATATATCTGAAGTTTTTAAAACACAATAGAAGCTGCGCCGCCTTGCTAACCCGTGACACTTTTTACAAACATATATACCACCTAAATAAAAGCTAATGAGTGAACTTTTCGTGTGTTTTCACAGAACACAGCCTACCTTATTCAGACAATCTTCACCGTTCGCCTTCGCATCAACTTCCACTTCCATCACCACCGAATCCGGACGAGTAACGTGGCAGAGCATTTTGGCTGTAAGTAAAGTCTTTGGTGTGCCACTGACTCCTAAAAACAATTTAACTATACTCTTGCCTTCTTTAAAACCCTCGACATCGAGCCTTCTTCACTTTCTTCATGCCGTTCACTTATGGCTAATCTGTCTCCGCCAGCTGTAGGGTATATCAATGAAGCGCCCGCAGTAAGCCCCGCCCACTCCGAGCCGACCAATGACAGTCAGTTTATCATTCTCGCTGCGTCGCTTTGACCAATTGGAAGTCGTGTCACATCCGCGTGTTGAAACTAATCTGCGGGTTGAGCCGTGCGGAGCCAACAGCGCCTCCCAGTGGTGGCTTTGCTGCACGCAGCTGAGGGCAGTTTTACACACCTGAACTTAATGAATTTGACATTTCAGCAACAAGAGCCGCGGTAAGAGGCTTGTTTTCGGCTTTTCCTTAGCTTTTTGTTAATAATTAATAGGAATGCAGCCCAAAAATAGCTGTTAGTAGCAGAAGAGCTTTCTGCTTCACCTGGTTTCTGCTGCTTCAAGCTTTTATGAATTTTTCATATCAGCAGGTTCGGTTCTCTCTTCTACTTTTCCACATTAAGGTGAAAACTTACTTTGTTTTCAAATCGGTCTTTTAAAATGTCAATATAATCCAAACAATTAGGTTAAAATTAAGGCAAAGTAGTTGAATTGTTTGCCTGGAAATGGTCACACACATGGGGTGACACAAGTAATCAAACTTTAATGGAATGTCAGTGAAATAAGTTATTTAATTATGTTAAATGCCTCTCATTCTATGAAAACCCTTTCATGCAACCTAAAAGCTAATATTAGTTTATTTTTCCTAACTGGTTAAAGCTTTTATCTTTCAGCAACCCTCAGACCGAGTGAATATCTCAGTATTTATTCTGCTTCATCACATCCCCAACAGCTCCTCTTGTATGATTTATAATTCAACAGTGGTGCATTGTGATGGAGGCAGGAAATGTGAGGAGAACTGCAGCTTTATGCTTTAACCAGGAAAGAATGCTGTTCAGCCAAGCTTATTTATTTGCCAAGGGGACAGTTTAGAGCTGAGGCAGTGTCTTCTGCTCTCATCTTGGTTTGGCTGCAGTGACTTGGATGAAACAGAACAACCACAGTTAATAATAGCAGAATGAAATTCACGGTTCCTTAATTTGTATCAGTTTTCGGCAGCTTCCTGTCTGTTAACTGTGTGGAAATCAGGTCTATTGATTCATTCAGGAATGCTGAGAAACTCGTAGAAAAGTTGGCAGCATGATTTGATTTAGTACAAACTTTGGGTTAATGATCGATATGCTGATTCCAAAAAAAGACTCTTACTACGACCCAGTTCACACAAACAGAGAGGGGTGTGTTAACTACTGGGTTCAAAGAGTGGCTGCACATGTATGTTTACCATGAGGGGGGAAAATAGAATTTGAAATTTTGTACAAACAAATGACCCTTTGTGTTTATGTGGGAGGGTTTAAAAACACACCAGAGCATGCAAATTCTAAAGCTTGAATGTTCATTGTTTTAAATTGAATCACATTGAAAAAATACTACTATTAGTTTATAAAGGAAGGCAGTTAAAAATGTAAGCTTTATTATATAATATTATATAGTTTAGTTCTGTCAAGGTGTAAAACCTTAAGTATTCTCATTCCTCAAAGACGTGCAGATTTTTCCTCCAAGAACCACCTTATCAGCTGGAACATGTCTGCCTCTCAGTGTGATAAGGTCAGCCAGCATGGAGTCGATCCAGGCGGCTGTCCTTTGGCCCGACATGATGCAACCGTTCAGTGGCTCGGTGCAGAAACATGAGCTGCTGCCATAAAGCCATAAATGGTAAAAAAGATATCCCCACTCTTGACCCAGAACAGTACTGGATGAGCAGACAACACACTGCTGGGCTCTCCTGTACATCTCTGTTACATCACAGCCGGTGGGCTCTGAGCCACAGATCAGATTTAATACAGTCTGATTCAGATAAAAACAGTGTTGTTTACAGTTCAGGAAAGCAAGTTCATCTGATTAGTTTATTTCTGTGGTCATCAGTGGGACTCCACAAGTTCTCCTTGAAGGAATGCATATCGCCCGCTGCCTTTCACCCCAGTTTTAAACTAATCTAAGCTGATCATCATAGACGGTTTGGTTGAACATTGAAAATAATGCCATGTGCACTCTTGTTACATTTGGAGTATGTGTTGTTTATGACTCTCAGCTTCTATAACTGGTAAAATTATTGCAATATTTTTTTTGTGTTGGCTTATGTTGACAACCATTGGTTTGTAAGCATATTTGCCTGTGAAAACACTGATAGCTCAGTGTTTTAGGAAGAGTTGTGTGGGGTTAAATGAAATAATTAAATTAAAATGGTAAATGGATCATAGTCTTTTTCTTTTGGGGCAAATGTGGCAGAAAGTCACAGATTTGATTCTCTGCCATGTCGTGGGGTTCGCTGCTCCACTTGGGTGAAGCTTTCAAGCGTTTACAGATTTTTTTTCTTCTTTACATTTTTCGGCATATATCTCATGCATTTTTTTTGTCCTAATTCAAAACTGTATATCTCAAAATGTTCAGCTCCTTCAGGACATTACGGCTATCACTTTCAGCAATTTATACTTTTTCCTCTATTTAGCTTTTTCTACCATATTATTTCTAATTGAAAATGAATGGGGCTGTCTTTAGCTGCTTTGTGTTAATTTCAGCTTCCTTTGGCTTCTATTTTGGTAAATGGACTGTACTTATATAGCATTTTTCTATCAACTGGGATACTTAAAGCTCTTTACAATCTGTGCCCTCATTTAACCACCCATACCTCACTGCTACATCTCTACAAAGCTAATCTACATAAATCATTTCATGGAGACTAATCAGAGCTTTAGATCATGTTCATACACTGATGAGATGCACACCAGAGGCAGTGGGGGTTCAGTGTCTTGCTCAAGGACACTTCAACATATGGCTGAATAGCAGTGGAATTGAACTGCCAACTCTTGCATTGCAAGACGACTCCACTAACCACTCAGCCCCAGCTGCTCCTGTTGTTTCTTTTTAACTTGGCTGATTTTAGATTTTTTTATATTATCAATCTGAAACTTTCTGCTATTCTTCTGCTACTAAGTTTTTTCTTTTGTTTCTTTCACTTCCTTTTTGCCCTCTTCATCTTTTTCTGTCCCTTTCAGCTACATTTCTACTCCATTTTGCTTTTTATCTGCATATTTCTGTATTTTTCAGCTTTTCTCTGCCACTTGAAACATTTGTTTTCACAATTTGGGTTCTTCAGCAACCATTCAGCTAATTTTGAGTTTCACCTCAATTGTTAAAATTCAGCAAGCAATACAGTGTTTAGTACTAGTTCAGTGTTTAGAAATATTTTATGCTTCTTTAGCATCTTTCGGCAAAATTGTGACCCATCATATCGAAATGAGGATTAAGTCAAATTTGGTCAAATTGACCTAATTACATTTTCAAATTCCTGACTTTAAAAGCTACATTTTGATACCTGGATCATTCTGATATCACAAACTTATCCAGAGATATGACTTAAT
>JAUBOC010000149.1:8211996-8223451 GCA_032275365.1 Anablepsoides cearensis | reverse complement strand
AAACAAGATCAAATAGATTTTTTTGGCTGGATATAAGATTTTAAAACTTGGTTAGAAAGACAGTTTTTGCAGTGTAGCATCCCACTTTCTGACAGATTAATTCATTCTGACATCCATAATGAACATGCATTATGGGAATTGTAGTTTATGGTCATTGCTGGCTTTAAAGCAGCTTATTTTGAGACATTAACACAGGACTATTCAACTAAATTACTCAGGGGGTCACAGTGACTTTAAGCCAACAGCTGAGGGGCTGAACAAGTAGTATTATCCTTCACCTTTTTAAATTTGTTTTTGTTGCATTGAAACTATTTTCATATATGAAAAATAGTTTTGTTTTTTTTTTTTTTTTGAGTGGGGGCCGTTGGTTGGCAACTGTGGGCTTTGTTTGTGTACATTTTCTTCACTTAGTGTGTTTGCAGCCATTTGTGTCAAACTGCACCATTTAAATTTTGCTTGTCTTAAAATAGATTTGTGTAATTCTCTCTGTGGTGTTTTTTTATCTAATTCATTTCTTTTACCTTGTCTGGAGGATCAGACTAGCCAGGTTTACGCTTAGTCATTAAATTGCTGTCTGCTGTAAATAAAAAGAGATGTCAGCTTCATCAGTGTGGGTAAAGCCTCCTTCAAGGCAGGTAATTAACCTGCTGGAAAACGCCTCTCCTCCTCAGTTTTTCCTTCTCTGTTCCACCTGCTCATCCAGCCTCAGTTAGGCGTGATGTAAGCATTTTTAATTGTCTCCTGGGGGCAGAATAATTTTCCTTTTATCTGTCTGACTTAGCAGCATATGTGTAGGTGAAGGTTTTTGAAAGTAGTAATATGAAGCCAACGCTGTCATAGTTCGGTTCCTTGTTAATCTCTCCAGAGCTCCTCGGTCGGTCATTTTCTTCTACATTTATCTCAGAGTGCAGAAATAAATATGAGACATGTCTTTTTTTTTTAACTCATTCACTGAGACATATTTAATCCCTGTCTGTAAGGATGCATTATAGCTGTTTGAATGCTAAATGAAGCAAGACTGGAACTGGGAAATTCTGATTCGCTCCAGAATTCATTTCCATATTTCGAGTACCATCATTGTTCAGCAGTGCCACAAACATTAGTTACACAAAAACCTTGCCTGAAATATACGTGGGATTTGTGTCGACAGAAAACTTTGTTGGCAAATAGGTAAACTGCTTTTGACCAGAGGTGGTTTGACAGACTGAAGACCTCTTGCTCCGTGTTCCCTCAGAGGACCTTGTGTTTGACATGGTGCTGCCAGCTGCTGTCAGATAAAACAAGCTGCTCTCATGACTCCCGTTCCTTTCACTGTCACAGGTCTGTAAGACTGGATCACACATCCAGAAGAGAATCATGTTCACTTATGAGACACGTATGAGGCTGTTTGAATCGTTTGAAATGCAGTTCTGTGGAAAGATTATGAACAATTATTATCTTACCTGTGTTAGATGCTTCTTTGAACAACACAAGTTTGAAGAAGTTGCTTAATTCTGACCAGCTAATAACTAACCTAAGAGAGGCCAAGACAAAAATTTGATTGTTCTTATAACTTTAATCTCAGAAAGGTTATAGTGCTTCATGATCTGTAAAATGTTACATTGTCATCAGTTGCACGTTGTGCGATTGTTTACATAGAATCCAAAGATTGTTTTTGATTGTAGTAGCAGCTAGCTGTAGCACTTTGAGTGCAGCTTATGGTACTTCACACAGGAATATAATAATTATGTTGTAATAGTTGTGTAATGTCGGTAGAATCGGTTTTTGTATGTGTGTACTTTTATTAGTTATATTTTTAAGACCATCTCTTATACACACCTCTACCTTGTCAAAAACAGTAGTCCTTTCGGGGACCAAAGATTGGTCCTAATATGGTGGAACTCTATTTTTGGGTTAGGTAAGGGGTTAGGCTTATAGAAACAACTGCAATCTAATGAAAGCGAATGAGTGGAAAAAATCCTAATAAGGATAGTAATTCAAACTTGTGTGTGCATTTAGCAATGATTTAATTTGGTATCTAAAAATAGTTTTCTGATTGCTATAAAAGTGTCAGACACTGGCTAATAAGTCTACAGTAACATGTGCATTTTGTACAGAATAAACACATTCAAAAGACCAGATGCCTTCCAGCTAAATAAAATGATTTTGTAAATGTCAACCAGCAGATAGTTGGGGGGGAAAAATCAACAAAAAAGTAATTCTTCACATTCAGTTTGTAAAGTATGTTTGTGCAAAGGAATCTTTTCTGCTTTTGGGCTTTTTATTTTGTTTTGCTCAACATTTAGATTTTACACTAATTCATTCCATCTTCACAGAACAAAACAAACAGGCCTTCGTTTCTAAATATCCAGGAGCTGAAAAGCAGCATGCAGCTGCTGACTGAAAGGCAACAGGAGAATTGTGTTGATAAAAAAAAAACAGTGTTTGAGTATCACACTATGGTTGCATTTCTCACATCGTTAAAGAGCTTACCTCAGCTTTTGTTATCTAACTGCAGTGTCAAGGATAATTAACTGATTCAAAATCAGAAGAGCGCAAATAATGAGTCATAAGTGGTTTTAATGTGTTTGTATCAATAGTTTGACAACACAATGATTTTTTGTTAGAACATTTAATAGTTTATTTTCAACCAAAACCCATAAACAGCTGCTGCTGCTGATGTCGTTACCTCAAATCTGAAGTAGAGTTAGCACAAAAAAACATTTAGTAAATTATTTTTGTTGTAAAGATGCTTCTTGGCTATAAATCTTATATTGTTATAAAGCCTGTTATTTTCCCTTTGAAATGGTGCCACATTTGTAAGGAACATGCATTTGTGGCACGAGCAGTAGAGCTGAGTATGTAGGTTGTGCTCATGAAAGATTTGCCATTTTTTCTCTTCTGAACAGCTTGTTTTGTTGTTTTTATTGATTCTTGTTTGGAGCTTCTGGTACCTCCAGGTGCTGCTATAAGATTTATTATTACAACACCACCACCATAATCTACAAAACACAAAATTTATTTATTTTCTCCCCTCTGCTGAAGCATTGCTGCTGAAGTGGGAGTGTCTGAAACGGTAGGAGAACAAGATGTGGCTCACAGTTGCACTTGTGACCCCCACCTCTCCCATGCAGTCCTAAATCCAGCCTTGTGCTGTGAATGTTTGGGCTGCTACAGTAGCTGACACCTCTGATTTGCTGCGAGGCCCCGTCACTCTGTTTATTATGGCTGTGTGTGTGTGTGTGTGTGTGTGTTGTGCACACATCTCACCCTGTCTAAGCCGTTTATCCATCTGCTTTTTCATGTGTGCGACTAATTAACAGGCTGTAGACCACATCAATGAGAATGGCAGCTTTTTGCCACATTATTAGGATGTGATCCATTCATGGAGGTCAGAAGAAGTTAACCACATCGCTCCGGGTTTGTGTGTCAGGGCATTTTGTGTTGAGAGGGGGGAGAGGGGGGCTCCCCTCGAGCTGCACGGCATCTTTCAACATTTATATAGTCATAATTTGTAATAAAAAATGTTCTATTCACTGTTGGTGTTCTCACTGTGAATGACTAAGCAGCAGGCAGAGGCCCTCCTACGGAGCCTGCATGTTGGTGTGCAGTTGCCTGGTTACACGTGCTGGTTAGAAAACTGCTATTACCTGTGTTTTCACTCTCTCTGCGGAGATGATAGCTGCCGACGGAAAATAAAAAATAAAAAAAGTGAAGAACCTTGAGGTGTGCCATCATGAATCATTTGGAGGAATAGCAGCAAATATTTTGAGAACGTGAGCAGAAAAGAAAAGCGGCGTTGATCCTCAGAACGCAGCATCAAGCATAGAGCTGGTGTTAAGAGCAGCGATGATTCCAGTAAACTTACACTCAACACGTCCCTTTTCTGTAAGGTTTCAGTAAGGTCCATCTGAAGATTCTGATTTCACATCCCAGGAAACATTCGATTACAAAGGAGGCAGAAAACATTCAGAAAAATAAACTAGTTTCATTGTTTTTAAGGCAAATAAGCAACCAAGTCATGAAGAAATAACTAAAATACATTTGTCACAATATTCTAAAGTTTGCTGTTTGCACAGAATGACATGATTTCAATTTTAAATTCTGTTTTTCCTCTTGAAAAATGGCTTGAAATAAAAACTACACACAAGGAAATCGATATCTCTCGGTTGCACGAGGTCACAAAGAATAAAAGTGTGTGGTTTACTCTGTTGGTCGCCCACACTGCATGCAGAGAGCTGCACAACTCTCTGTCACTCCTGAACATCTGCACATGAAAAGAAATGTGTAGATATTTCACTTTTTTATGAGAATATGGTAACACTTTATAATAACTACACCTTTTTAGCTTTACTTAATCATTAATAAATGGTTAGTCAACCCCTTTAACAGTTTGTAACACCGGTGGGGGTGCTTTTATTTTGAAAACTACCGTGTCACATGACTTCCTCCGGTTCTTACCTTTACTTTGACACCCTTACATAAAATAAAACATCAAACGGCTTTTCAGAAATTTCAGGGGCGACACATGAAAACATCTTTAATTACAGATAAATCATTCTTAATAAGCTATAAATTAACACAGTATTTGAATAGTTAAAAAGTTATTAAGCATGAATAAACAATATGTATGTTGGTTTTAGAAGTTTCTGGGTAAAGCCTTAATAAATGTGTTAATTTATAGCTTATTAAGTATGAATCATCCATTTATTAGGGATGTTTTCAAGGTTAGCAACCATTTATTAATGAAATGAGGCTAAATGTGTAGTTGTTATACTGAAAATATTTAACTTTGTTCATGGCCTTGCTCAGATTTATTTTGTTAGTCAAGTTAAAGTTAAACGAACCAAAACAGATTTCTATTAGTAGCATAAAAAAACAACTAAATCCACCATATTCAGATGTTCTGGGATGTTTGTGGTTGGATGATCAGCTCAGATGTTGATGCTCTGCAGCCAGTAAAGGTTGACAGAAACATCATGAAGGTGAAACTTGAGGTTGACGTTACAAACAGGAGACTGTGTGTAGCTTCGTCTATCAGCGGCTGGTAAATTTCTTACATAATACAGACTGAATGATTGCAGAAAAGGTTACACTAAAGCCTCAACAGTGACTGACTCTAATGTGCCTCGTCACCGGTGCAGGCTGCAATGTTTCTCTGTCACGAACACAAAGCGGTTCATTCAGTCTGCGAGAAATACGGTTTCTGTATTTTGCACATTTGCCTGATAGTTTGCATGGAAATTTGATGGCTGTGAGCGTGCTGGAGTGAAGTGATTGTGCGAGTGTGTTATTTATGGCATGGGGGCTGCCTTCGGCGGAAACCTGAGCACTCCAGAGATACAGCAGGGCGGACAGAATCTAAAAATACCACGACTGAGTGAGCAGGGTTTAAGAAGAAGAAGAGAAGAAGAAGCAGTGTCTGTCTGTCTGTCAGCGCTGCTGCTTGGACTTCAAGCTCCGTGTTGCTGCCTCAGAATGAAAAATTAGGCCTCCGTAAGCAAACAGAAACAAACCTGTCTGAGAACAGACAGCTCATTTAAAATGAAGGATGGAACAAGCAAGAATGAAATCAGATTTTGAGGGTTTGATTTGTGCAGAGAGTGATGTAAAGAGAATAAAAAGGCTTTAATTAGGTTGTGGATGGATTGTTTGAGAGTTAATCAAAAGACCCTCTGAACTCCTGAGAATCCAGGCTTAGAAATTTGATTTAGTGTCACAATGTCAGACTTTGTGACACGCGTGGCATTGATGTGACAAACGCCCTGTCGTCCTGTCATCTCCTCTGGAGAGGCTGAAACACGGCGTTCATTCTGCATCTCAATGCTGCTCGCTCTTTCTCCTGCATGTATATAAATGCACCAGCATCAGGAGGGAGGCACAGGTACACCAGCCGCTGGCTCCAGGCCCAGCTCTTTTTTTTTTTTGGCTGGAACCGAAGGGGGAAAGAAACAGGCGAGCGAATCCACCGACACTCATCGATTTATCCACCCATTCATTTGTCAATCCATCCAGGCTCCAGTGGCGCAGCGTATGGCAGCACCTGATATGTGGAGCACACTCCAAAGTGTAGATGAATGGCTCGGTGCAGAGCTGAATCGCCTGCTGATGACTTTTATTTCCATTTGAAAAGTACTCGGTCATTGCTGATCCTCAGTCACTTCGACTCGACTAATTATTCTTTACTTCTAGAGAGTTCTGAAAGCAATCTAATTGAGTTTGGTGCATCAAAAAGAAAAAGGAGTGTTTGATTTCTTTGAAATGTGAGCCTGATTTCGCTTTTTCTACACAAACATGATGCATTGATCACATTTGTGTGATTAGAAACCTGATTTTGCTTTTAGTTTTTTCTGAGCCACAAACCCAACGCCTCAGACATAAATAGCCTCTTTAACAGCGTCTGCTTTACGTTTCGTTTGCTGTCACTTCTCAGCGACTCTGGGAGAGCTGCTCTGCTCTGCTATAAACGGCAACACGTTTACACATCGTGTAAAAAAACGCTCACAGATCGCACCCTCGTAAAGCGAAGGCAAATGAGACGCAGACGTGTTTGTGGGAGCGAGTAAAAAAGTGGTTATCTGCACGAAAGCAGGTGCTCGGTCGCCCACTCAGACTCTAAAACACACACACAGACCCTTTTCCTGTGGTTCTACTTCCTGTGTTTGAAAAGCAGAGAACAGATGTTTCTGAGCTGCTGAAAGCAGATGTATTTGTTCTGTTATTGTGGCGAGAAGCGACGATTAAAATAGAAGAAAACTGACTTTAATTTTCAATTTCTTGACCTTTTGGGTGGCACTTCCTGGAGAAGGGAGGAAGTAAGCAGACCTAACTACCTTTTTTTTTTATTTATTTTATTGATGTCTGCAGATGAACAGAGAAACACAGGTAGAACTCCATTTCTCACTTCTATAATCTAGTTTTTATTTCTGAAGCGAATTTCTTCAGTTTTAGATAGTTTCCATCAACTCTGGCTCCATTTGACTTTAATGAGAATAATTCCTTTTGACATCTGCTCTGACTAATATAATGGGGTTTGCTCGGCTCCTATGAATCATTCCCACATGTGTATTTATTTTGTGAGCACATGTGCACCACCGCACCAGTGAGTCAAATTTCTTTTTTTTAAATGTTTTTTTTAAGATGATGATGTCACATCTCTTCACTTGCAGTCACATAGATTAGAGGGGAAGGCTTTACAGATCAGAGCAAAGCACAGTTTGCAAGTGTTGAGTTTTTTGGACTTGTGAGAAGACATGTTTGTACTCTTTCTTTAAATTCATCCGCATAAACGTAATCCTCCAGGCTGAACGAGCGAAAGCTAAAAATAACCTCGTAGCTACATAGAGATGAGCAGGAGGGGTTGTTATGTTGGTGAAAAAACAAGAAGTGAGGTTGGAAAGAGAAGTCTGACCACAGATAAATAAAGCTTATTGTTTATATTAGAAACTAGAATTTTCCATCAGAATTAAATTTCTATGCTGAAAGTGGTACCCTCCACAGTTTAATTATCCTGCATCTACTGTGCTGAGAAAAGCACATTTAAACTTAAAGTACTTAAAGTAACCGGACAAATCTCAGTCCTTTCTCCATATAATCAAAGTCAGAGTTTTAATCTGCAGAGAATCAACAGCAGAAATGAAAGCATATCATCAGACACGCTCCGCAAATGGAAGGTGAGAGAGGCCAAAGTGGTGGAGCTGGATTTACTGTACGACGTGCAGAAACAAAAGGAAGATAAAAGGAAAAGTGTCATGAGAAGAGAGCTTGGACAGCTCATAGTTCTGCTGGTCAGAGGGACTCACCACTCTCAGTCTGTTCCAGGAGAGCATCAGTGTGTGAGTGTATGAACGACTGGAGGGACTTGATAAATTACTCTATAAGTTCAGGCCATTTATCATTTTATAATCATACATCTATGCCTCCTGTAAAAGCTTTTATGAATTGGTGTGTAACCCACATTGGGTCTTAATTAATTCAAGTCGGTAAAATTGGAAAAAACCACAAAAGTCAGTTAATGTTTTCTTGCAAAGGAAGTCTGATTGTCCCAGAAGTATCCAAGACTCAGTGGATCAAACTGGTGATGAAGTCTGGCCTACATGCTCAAAAACCTGACTGTAGCCTGATGGCTCATCTTTTCAAAATAAAACCCAGTGACCGTACATCAGCAGGCACCAACGTCTCACACATCCAAACCAACAGAAAGATTTCCAAAACAAACAAGACTTCTTCGTTTTCTCCTCCTCATATCAAGGCTGTTTTAAATTGACCAAAAATCTTACATATGTGATTTGCTGAACACGAGTGTCCCCCAAGTACACAATTACACACAAACTCAGCATCTCTAAAGATATTTAAATAGCTAGTGCAGGGAAATAAGAGACAAAACAAACACAGAATGTAGTTGTTTTGTAACCACACTGCCACCTTCCTCTGTGCCTTCCTGTCCTCCCCTCTCACTACAGACCCTCCACACAGGTCCTAACAAAGCTCCCCCGAGGGCCCCTAACCTAATACAGCAGTCTCTACACAACACACACATCTCCACAGCAGCCACAGTGAGCGGAAAGACAGGCATGGGGAAAAGATGAGGGACAAACATGAAACATCAGATGGAGATAAATTGGACACTGGCTCAGAGATGACACAGAGAAAGAGGGCTATTCTTTCCCAGGTCTCTGAGGGCTGCTGGCTTGTGTGAGCTCTGGTGAGATCTCATTATTCTTTGTGTGTGTGTGTGTGTGTGTGTGTGTGTGTGTGTGTGTGTGTGTGTGTGTGTGTCCATCTGCTGCCACAGGCTACATTTATATCAGGCCTCTTCTGTGTTTGAAAGAGTCCAATCTCTGATGTCTCAGCAGAATCCTTCATATGTAAATGTACAGTATGTCTCAGCTGAAAGGCGTGTCAGAAGCTATCATTTATAAAAATCTGTAACCTGTTAGTATTGCACACATAATGTTTTTGCTTTCGTGCACGATGTAATGTCATTCCCTACGGAACCGATTTTAATGAAAGTTTAGGAAAGTGGTGAGCTGTACCCCTAAGAGTTACATAACAAGTCTGACCTCTAAGTCCATTTAGTTTAAGATGGTCACCACAACAAATCAGCGTCAGCTGCATTTGTTTTTGTCCACTTTAAACCAGAATCACAGGTTGCATCAATCATTATTTATTCACCGCACTGACCTGCCTCTTGCCACAGCAGCTAGTGGGCGGTCTTATGTAACGCTTTTCTATCAAAGAATGATGAGAAAAATAAAGAGACAGTCCATCCAAGACTGCAGGCTGCAGCCCTGCCGTGCACGAGCTCCCATCATGTCAGAATCCATCAGCGACTTACATCTCTGCCCTCAAGATGAACAAACGCTAACCCCTGCCCCTAACCATGCATTTCCTTTCTTTTGAGTGGTGATTTTGTGAAAGAATCTCAAGGAGGTTTATGAGTTTGGGCCCACCTGTGCAGACCCACCGGAGATGGAGGGTCGAGTTACAAACGCCAGGTCAAACCGCTGAATGTGTGGAAGCTTCAGCACCGTCAGCCGCCTCCTTTTAATACTTTTCAATCTGCTTGTTTTTGCTGCTACATCTAATTTTAGTACATTATAATTTAATAAATTACAGCTATTTTTACATTATCTGTAGCAGCCATCTTGAATATCTAATATTTGACTAACACATTACCAGTACTCACACAGGAGCAGAAATGTTTTATTAAAAACAAACCACTGGTTCTACTGTTCTGCTCGTGCTCCTACTGCCCACCATGACATCATTTATATTTATGGCACGCTGCGGTTGTGTGTAAAGGAAAAAAAACTAAACTCTCTTCTCTTGTGTTTGCAGTGGAGCTGGACGCCGAACACTCACAGAAAGCCCCCGGGGCCGAGCAAGCAGGGGTCCAGCCCCCCCAGGTGAAGCTGAAAGACAGGCAGAAGTTCTTCGAGGAGGCCTTTCAGCAGGACATGGAGCAGTACCTGTCCACCGGCTACCTGCAGATCGCTGAGCGGAGAGGTGAGATCGGGCCGAGAGTCCTCCCCTTTTCTTTTAAACGTTCAAGAAGGAGGTTGTTGAGGTTTAGATAAAGCTGTGCATTTACAGATTTACAGCCTTTTTACAGATAAATCAGCTAAATAAAAGAGATATCAGGCAAATGCCTTCTGAAGAGCGAGACGTCACGTGCAAAGGGTCAATAACTGATGTTTAAAAATGTAATTAGTGATAGGCGTGTGGCTTGATTATATGTTACAACAGCCTGCCGTATCATCTGAAGTCATGGTGAGTTTTAAGCTTTACACTAGCTGTGTTTTTACCAGCCCAGCAGTCAACATTATATAAATGGACTCCTCCAGTGGGACTGCAACAGAAACCTGCTACGGTTCACTCCCAGATCTCCACCAGAAGTCTGCAAAAATATCCAAAGCACGAGCTGAAGTGTGGAACCAACCCGTTCTGAAAGATGCTACGGACTCTGCTGGGATTTGGAACGTGATTTTTCTTTTTTTTTTTTTCTTCCACTCATCAGTCGTCGTCCTCTTAATCCCCTGAAGCTGGTTTATGAGAGAGGACTGGAGCAGTGAGGAAGAGGGAAAGCAAATGTAAGAATGAATGAAGGAGAAAAGTCTGCGAGGTTCACGGCTTCACTGTCAATCAAAACCGCTTCTCAAGATGGAGACAGAGGCAGATTTCACTCAAACATTGTTGAAGGAATAAAAGCAACGTGTCTCTTTGGGGGAAAGTTAAAAACCTTGAAAAGTAGCAAAGTCAAAGCACTCATTTCCCCACATGCTCAAACCCACACATGTTCAGTACCTCTGCAGGTAAAAGCAACCCCCCCGGCAGAGGAACCTTCTCGACAAGGTCAGAGCGAGGCTAACAGAGGAGCGTGTCACACAAATGGAAATTAGTTTTTTTTTTTAAACTGCAGAGCTTCCCAGACCAAAACCAGCACAAAATGTTGAGTTTATTTTTGTTCAGAAGCGTGTTTAAGAGGGCGAGCCACTCCTTTTGTGCCGGTAATTGCAAAGCTGACAACAGAGGTTTAGAAATGCACGGCGAGCAGTCATTAGAGAAAATTAGACCTCCATTCCTCTTAAATGTTTCACAGGAACCACTTCAGTTGTCTCCCCTGAGACATTATAGAGAAGAAGGAGCAGAAGAAGGCTCTTCATGTCATGTTCGGTTCTGTGGGATTTTTCTGTTTGTGTTGGAATTTTGTGAAACAGGGCGACTTAAATTTTTTACATTTATTTTTGGGTCAGCCTCCATCAGAAATAACATTCCCCTTCTTTCTCTCTTTCTTGTCTCTTCTTCTTTTTTTCCTGCTCTCCTTCCCCGCGCTGCCCTCCTCTACTCTCCTCATTTTCTTGAGGTATGGCATCTTCTGTCACTGCTGTGCAACAACCAATCATGCTGCTCCTTCCTCATGTGCTCACAACCCCCCCCCCCCCCCCCCCCCCCCCCCCCCCCCCCCCCCCCCCCC
>JAUBOC010000149.1:8189751-8202696 GCA_032275365.1 Anablepsoides cearensis | reverse complement strand
GAACTTTTACCAAAGTAAATTTATGGTAAGATACTTGTACTTTTACTCAAGTATCACTTTGAGGTACTTTATACAACTCTACTTTCTACAACATGTTGGTAGACCTCTGTTAGCATCAAATGTTGCTGTATACTCTGTCATCCAGGACATAGAAGTTTAAAACAAGACAAAGCAACTGGAAACTACCTCAATGATGTAAAAGTTGGATAAAATGCTAAAAAACTGCAGTTGCTTTAAAAACATTTGAAAAGAATTAAATGAATAAATAAAAACATCTGATTTATTTTATGTCACATATGGGGGAACAAATCTTTGGGTCCCTGTTGCCTCAGTGAGAGCAGGGCCTTACCTGAGGTCTTTAAGTAGGGTGGAGATGGTGGTGAGGAGAAGGCCGTTGTCCCTCTTAGACTCCGCTGTGGCGATCTGATACAGTAGCTTCTCCATGGAGAAGGGTTTGGCTATACAACGACATTTCAGATCCTGAGGGGGAAATTAAAAGCTTTGCTCATTTCTACAGAAATCTACACCCACAAAAAAGACAGCTAAATTATTCATTAAAAAAGAATAAAGCAAATAAAGATTATCAGCTTCTGCTGCTAAACAAGATCCAAATCTGGAGTTAAAATCAGTCAATATTCAGAGCAGCGTCTGATTTAAGAACTGACCTTCGCTGCCTCGTAACCCAGGTTCATCCAGTGTGGCGTGGCGAAGTGCACCGTCTCCGACACACTGTAGCCACAACACAACTTGGAGACGAAGGCACCGGGGAAGCAGACCACAAACTGGCCACTCCGCTGCACCGTACGGTAAACCTTGATGCCTTCACGGCAGAGCACCTCTGGAGATATCTGCGGGTTTAAAGGAAGGAAGTGAAGTCGGGCTGAGAAATGCAAAGACGGCCCACGGCTGTAAGCAGAGCAAACACCAACCATTATGTTCTTCTCCAGCATTTCTAGTCCTGGGGTGCCATTGGCTTGAAGCAGTGTATGGACCACCTTGTCAAGCTTAGCCTTCTCCTCAGCAGGGACAGAATACCTGTCGAACAAACAGGTTTAAACAACTTCATCAAACTGCAGAGTTAGGCTTCAAAACAGTGTGCAGACTTACCAAATGCAATCAGCACCAGTGTGTAAGTAATCAATATATGGAAGGCGATTTTGGTCTCGAGACCAGCATGAGGTAGAAAAAACCATGCCGATATTTAGCCAGGGAATGGTCACCCCTGCAGAAACAAGATGGCACATTACACAACAGAAAAAAAGTCAAAAAAGATCATCTGAACAACTTGAAGAAACACAGCATATGGTTGTATGAGACTAACCAGGCACAGCACCCAGATGTCTCAGTATGGATCCAGCGTTGTTTGGGAGGACAGTGAGGTTCCATCCATGTCTGAAGGAAATATCATCAACAACAAATTAAACAAGATCACCAAGTTTTAAAATCATCTTAAAGAAAAACAAGAGGAAAGCAATGAGTATAGTTGTAAAAGCATCCATAGGGGAAGAGAAGAGAAATGTGTCCTCCAGTCATTCAAACAGATTGAAATCTTAGAATGAGGTTCTTACTTTGAAAATGGCTCTGATTTTCCAGTGGGGAAGCCACTGCCATGTGTACTGCTGTCCACTTTTCCACAATGAACTGCCACGTGCGAGTCTCTGTGCTCCACAATCCTCCAGTACTCTTGCTACAAGACAATAAAAAAATAAAATAATCGAAGCAGCTTAGTTAGTTCTCCTGTCTCCATGTTTAAACCAAAGCGACAAAGAGCTGACGCTGTTAGAGACTGACCTCGACCTCAGCAGCTCCTGGTTCCTTGTTAAAGCACATGGTCATGCTGTTGCGGGCTATCCTGAAGAAGTTGGTCAAAGACACCGATTTCCCCTGCAAAAACAAACCTAATTAGTTTTGGAAGCGACGACGTGCTAGGATGAGTTAAAGAAATAATACTTATGACACTCATTTATGAAAAGCCAAAATTGGAGGTGATTTAAAAAGAGTCAAAACACTGCAGACATTCATTATCTTTGTTAGTTTGTGCCTCCTCAGACACATTTCTCTACCCTCATGAATCCTTCAACCACAGCTAATCTAAGAACAAAAAGCCTGGTCGTAAACCACATGTTTGTTTTCTATCAAGACAGAAAACTATGAGGCTGTAAATTAAAGCTGTTAAATAATAAAACAAAGGCTACATTGTAAACACTGACAATGTCCTCTTCTCCCCCCCGGCAGTCAGAACAGCCACTTTCTGAGTGTAATCAAAGTTAATTATGCCCTCGACGTGCACTTTGTTCCCCTGATAGCAGAAGTGAAACCTGACCTCCTCCTGGAGGTCTCCTGTGAGGGGAAAAAAGTGGGAGCTGCGCAGGAAACCCGTCACATTCTGACAAACCTGTCCTGTCAGGCCGGTGACACGGCTCCTCACGTCATTACCTTTAATTCTATACCTCAAAGTTCTGCTGACTGAACCGGGTCAAATCTGCTGACAATATCTGTTATTCAAAGGGAGGCTATAGCGAAGGATTCGGTTACACAAAAAAAAAAGAAGAAAAAGAACCAAACGAGATCCAGATTTGTGGATTTTTGTGGACTTTGGGAGTGGATGTGAGAAAGAACCAAAATGGAAAAAAAAAGTTCTTTTAAGTGAAAAGAAAGGTCTGTTTTTTTCTCCTCAACGTGATCATTTTGTGCACATGGTGTGTATGAAAGCTTCAACTGCTTTGTTAGATTTGCACCAATGGCAGTCTTTGTGGCAGGAGGACGGCAAACTCAGAGGTTAGCAAAGACAACCATGGGAAGACAACTGCTGGACTGAAGAAGCTAATAGGTGGGGGCGATAGAGAGGGCGGGGCCTAGAAAGGGGGCGGGGCAGCCTTTTCTCTGACCTACATTTCTGCAAGCCAGATCAGCAGAGCTGCCAGCAGAGAGGCATGATGGGAAACTAACTGGGTGCACATACATGCAATCAAAGCATCTCAACACAGAATATAAAACCAACTACAAGATGTGAGAAAACCAAAAATAAATATATCAGACATTACATTAACTTCACTGTCTGAGAAAAACAACTGGAGTTTGGTTCATTTGGTTCCATCGGACAAATAAGAAGGTGTACAGTGTTTAGAAGTTGTAGGTTTTTTTGTTGTTTTGCTACAGAAATAATAAGTGGGATGGTTCAACAGTGAAGTGTTATGAGTCCATAGTCACGTCTCTTGTTGGTTGATGACACAGAAACCAAACCTTTGTTGAATACTTCAGAGATTTGAAAGTGTAGCAGCTGTTCAGCTGCTCCTCTCTCATGAAGATGATGATGAAGTCAAAAAGAGACTCAGGTAAAGTATTTATGAACTCTATCTTAGAAAAAGAACAGGTGATAATACAGTTTTTATACAGTCTTTTTATGCCTTTATGTGTCAGGGTGGATGTGAGTCGGGGGGAACGGGGCCAAAAAAGCGTGGACCATGGAAGTAAAGCGAGAGGGCCAATGAATGCTTGACCCTCTACTTCCTGCAGCTTTAGTGTTAATAGTTTGAAGTAGTTTATGGTTGTGTTTCAACTGTTGTGTCACAGATTGTTCCTAAAACAACAGCCTACAAATTGTTCACATTACTCATCAGTAAAACACCAAACAAATGCAATAATAGATGCCGAAATGTGAAAGTGTTTTTCTAAAATGCGATCTTTCAGGCAAACAAAACAATTCATAACAAAGAGGCATTGAGGAAGCTTCCATGTTGTTCTGCTACTGTTGGTGGCAAACCACCTGCTGTCCTTTAAATGACAATAAAAGTTGTTATAAGCAGTTTATAACTTGACAAGGAAGGACTCGTACAAAGATAAGACACTAGGGGTGCACCGATGGTAGTTTTCAGTCCGATCACAGAGCTTTAAAAAGTCTGACCTGCAGATTCCCATTTTTTACATAACTGACACTGTTGGGTGTTATAAGGTTATAAAACCCCTTTAATGTTCCAATCATTGAACAATACAAGCTTGTTTTAACTGGACATGGTGGATAAGATCGGAGTCTCATGTACGTATCGGCCGATCTCCCAAAATGAAGGAAATCGGAGCCGATTTATCGGTGCACTCCTATAAGATACTTGTGTTTCCTGTATTCTCACCTTGTAAATACATTTGTACTGGTCACTGAGAACGCCTCTGTCCTCCTTCGCCTCCTCCTCTCCATGCTGCTTGTCTTCCTTGCCTTGTTTTTCCTGAGCGAAGAGCCGGCGCCGGCCCGCTTTGACCTGAGCCTCCAGCTCCTTCAGACGGTGATAGACTCCATTGGTGCGGTGGTTCCCCGTCGTGCTTCCCACGATCCCGCCCACCAGCCCGTTCTTGGGCTCGTAGCGCGGCAGCGAGAGCCCGCTGGGAGCCGAAGAATCCGAGAGACCTTCCAGGGGGCCCTGGCGCGACTCCAGGTTCTTTTTCTCCTGCAGCACGTCGGCCAGCAGCCGGAGGCGCTCCTCGGCGCTGAGCGAGTCGTAGGAGAGGATGTACTGGAGGTACGCCTCCTGCAGCTTGGCCAGCCGGTCCTGCGCCGACTTGGGGATGCGCAGGAGGTCGGCGAGCTTGGTCCACTTCTTCAGGTCCATCACCTGCTGCATGCCGCCCATGTCATTGATGAGCTGGAAAAAACGTGACAGGTCCACTTCACAGCCACCTGCATGGAGCCAAAAACAAGTTCACTTTAAAAAGAGAGAAAACGAATGGTTGCAGATTCCATGATGGATTCTGTCTCTGGATTCTGGGTTTTCCTAATTTCTTCTTAAGGGGAAATTAATCACTTTTAGGTGTCGGTCACAAACTCATTTTCCTGTCAACTCACAAGCAATCAGTGCATCCTTTTGTATATATCAAAAATAAATTAGAGTTTAGAGAATATCTAAACACCCCAAAATTGGCCTTCATCTCTTTAAGAACCTCCTACCGTTTCTGACACTCCCACTTCAGCTCGTCTTCACAACAATGCTTTGGAGGAGGGGGGCTCTGAGGGGCAGGAGCTTGGCTGCAGACTGAGCTCCAGGGAGGAGCTTTGTACAAATAGGCGGAGCTTTGTACAGGTAGGCGGAGCTTTGTACCAGCAGGCATTTAGGCAGCCCCACATGGCTACTGCAGGAGATTCAAGGATTTCTCAAACATGCATGAATGAGTCAAAGCAACACTCTGGGTAATGTTTTTATGAGAATGATGTAAAGCTAAAAAAAAGCTTTAATATCCCCTCCTTTAAAATGTAGAGAAGTAAAGACAACAGACACACATCAGTCTGTTTAAAACACCAGCATTAAGTCACTGATCACTGCTGCTTTAAAGTGACAAAAAAAGTGACTATAGTGATATTTTTTACTTCCATTAAACCAGACAACACCTTCCATCGAGCGTGCTGTAATTGTGAAATCCTTATTGGATCACAGTTTTTTCAGAATGTGATAATTTACATTAATATGTGAAAGCTCTTAGATGTGAATAGAGTAAGCTTAAACGATCTTTTTTCTAAACCATGTTAAACAATTTGTGTCTTGTTTGTGAGATTTTATTTCAACTACAGTAAAACCATAATAGTCAATAAAAAAGACACATTTTATAATTAGAAATCACAGTCACACTCAAACTTTTAACTCCTAGAGTTACAAGTTTGGCAGGAAAATCTCACATCAAGCTAACAAGCTGTCATGGGAAAGAGGACAGCTGTAAACACTGATATACTGAATATTGAGGCAAAAAAACAAATGTTTCAGATAGAAATGAAACCTTCTTTAAACATAACCTTCTGTACTGTAAGTAAAATCAAAAGGAAGAAAGTTTTTTCAATAAAAACACAATCTGTTAAATTCTTCTGAACTAACTCACTGATGTTTACACTTTTGTTGTCTCGAGAACAATAATTGTTGATAAAAGTTTAACCAAGTTCAGGAAGTCATTTGGATCCAAGATGTTTTACTTTCACAAACAGGTGCAGCAGGACCTGTGTACACTGACTACACTGATTTATATGCATCTGAAAATGACTGCAACAAACATGACACTGCACATTTAACTAAAACAAAACAACGTAAAACTACTTAAATCTTATTTCAGCAGCCACTGATGCATGAAATGGTTTGTACAGAACATCAAATTATACAGTTTCTGTTTGAATTCTCTTAACAAAACTGAAAATACTGAGAGAAAAACTGGGAAATCTGGAAAAAATACTGACTTGCAGGATTGTTTCACATTTTTACAGTCAACTATAAACTGAAAAATGAAACTGGTGAAAACACACAAAAGGACCACTGATACCAATAAAAACAGCCATGAGTTCTGCAATTATTACAACACAGTAAAACTACAAACTAGCTGTGTACTTCTGACGTACCATATTCATTTTATCACCTCTAAATCTTTAAAGAAAGCTACATGTTTACAACGAGGCAGGTGACAGTTTAGAATTGGTTGTGGAGATTTAATTCACTCCAGTAAAATCAATGGCTCCTGTCCTCTGTGGCCGCCTGCAGGAAGAAGCTTGCAGCTTATTGTTTTGTCAATTCAGGCAATTTTCAGGGTTGGTTTTGCTTGCTCATTTTTTTTTGTGTGTGTGTGTGAAGCGGTGTGTGTGCGCCTGTTCGTCTCACTTACCAATGACAGGCGGCTCATCCATGGTAATGCCCTGAGATTTAAGGTGCTTGCGGATGCAAGCCAGCCGCTGCACATTGGGGCCCCAGCGTCGGCCCAGCATGTGGACCCTCTGCACCTGCGTAACAAAACGCATCTCCTCGTTCAGTTTGCACTCGGGCCGCCAGTCCTGTGGCGGCACCACGCGGCACATGCCGGCCGCCTCGGCCTGCTCCCTCACTGCATCCAAGTACACCAGAGGGTCCTGGAACTCTCTGGAAGTGGGCCGGAAGACGGGAACTTGGCCCAGCGCCGCCCAGCCCTCTGGCTTACTCCGCTGGCGATCCCACTCCTTCTCCTGCTCGCGCTCCTTCTGGCGCGTCAGCTCCTTCTCACGCTCCCACTCCTTATCGCGGTCAGCGAGCCGCAGCGCTGCGGGTTTGACCTGTCCGGGGCTGTTAGTGGAAGTAACAACAGAGGTTGTAGAGCAGGAGGAGGAGGAAGAGGAGGACACAGAAGTCTGTTGGGGGTCTGAGGTAGTGCTGGCACCACTAGGGTTTGGTGAACTATTGTGGCCTAATGAAGGTGAGGAAGAGGAGGAGCTCCGACCGTGTGACCTGTTCTGCTGCTGCTGTGCTTGTCGTATCAGCATCAGCTTACCAGCTGATGCACGCTTAGGCCGCTGGTTCACTGGCTCCACATTGGCTGCTGGTGTAGAAGGAGGTGTGGCTTGTTGAGGAGGAGGAGGAGGAGTGGAGGAAGAAGTAACAGGCTGAGTTTGTTTAGGAGAGGTTTCTGATAGGTGTCCGTTAGAAACCGGAGTGGTGTTTTGTTTGTTAGCTTTCTCTTCGTTGGCCGTCTTCTTGCTGCTGCTGCGCGTCTCCAAAGGTGTGGATTGAATTTTGGCCTTCTTGGCCTCGGCGCCGCTCGTTTTGGCTTTCTGCTCAACGACGGCTGCGCTCACCGAGTTGAGCACCACCTCCAGACGCCGTTTGGAGTTCCGCAGTCCCTCTCGACCCGGGCACTCCTGGCACGCCTTCTGGCCGTCCTCCTTGGCCGGGGAGTGGTGCCACTGCCCGTTCAGCCGGCCGTTGGGTCGGGCGCCGGCGGCCGCGTTGTGCAGCCCGTTTGATAGTAGCACCTGTTTGCGGGTTTTTGCATTGCTGTGGTGGGCTGGTGCCGCTGCTTTTCCTGAGTTGGCCAGCCTGGTGCTGGCTGCTGGTTGGCTGTGCTGATTGTGATTGTTCGCTGACAATGGTGCCGAAGCGGCGCTGTTGTGTTTGTTGCTGCTGCTGAGTTTGGTTTTCTTGCCCAGTTCTTTCTGTTTGGCTTTGGTGTAGGTCACGTGGCCCTTGGAAACGGTGGCTGTGTACTTCTTCACAGTTTTGGACGGCAGTCGTAAGTCGTGGCTCTTTTTGGCACCACCGACAGCCTGTGCCGAGCCAGCCCGCGTCAGCCCGTTCACTTTTGAGGCCTGAAACGAGCAAAGTGGGAATAAGTTCAAGCTGATCAAAAACTATAAGTGTTCTCTAGAAAAGAAACAAAGTGGTATCCAAATAAACTCAAGTAAATTAAAAAAAAAATTGGTCTCGTTGGGTGTTTGTTTTATTTTAGGTCACATTTGTGTTTAATTTTTCATTGCAACACAGATGGTCGCTGTTTTGTTTTAACTTACCCACGCAGATTATCTGAAATATGAAAAAAGAACAACCTAGTACACAGAGGAGGCGTGGGCGCTCCTAAACTTCACAGCAAAGAGGCCAGATTCACAGTTTGCAGCCATGCGATGAAGCATTTGGCTGGTCAGACTGCAGCTATTTGTGGAAAGCTCTGTTGTTCATTGGGGAAACAATGAACTGTCTGGTTAACTATAGTTTCAAAAGCAGTAAACTTCCATTTACTGTCAATACAACGGCTGAGATTGGATGAACAAAGCAAAACCACAACATATAGAGATAAACAACACTGTAAAATAGGCAAAGGGATGTAAAAAGGGGGAAAAAGACAGAAATGGTTCCTTGATTTCAACTAACAGATGGCTGGACAGTATGAGGTAGGAGGTGGGGTCACTGGAATGGAAATAAAATCCCATTTGGGCATTTAAAAATAGCTTTTAACATTCTGTAAATGTATTTAAACTGTGCATTCTTGTGAGTTTTGGGAACAATCAATCTTTCTTTTATAGTTTCTATATTTTGCACAGGACGTAAGAAGAGACACTTTTAGAAATACAGCATTATAAACCCCTAAATTTAGAAAAGACTTGAAAAAAACTGTGTTTGCTTTCCTCTAATCGCTCGGTGGTGCCCGTCTGTCTTTCTGCTTCAGACAGAAGAATGGAGGGAGGAAAGAAGAGATGGAGTTATCAATCACAACCAGGGCGCCACAGGAG
This sequence comes from Anablepsoides cearensis, assembly GCA_032275365.1. Classification (NCBI taxonomy): domain Eukaryota; kingdom Metazoa; phylum Chordata; class Actinopteri; order Cyprinodontiformes; family Rivulidae; genus Anablepsoides; species Anablepsoides cearensis. The sequence goes on along the minus strand of JAUBOC010000149.1, from coordinate 8,193,704 downwards.
GGGGGTGACAGCCGGCCCATTGACAGGTTTGTCTTTGTACGACTAGCGTCACACTCAAATCTGTGTGTGTGTGTGTTCACATGTGTGTATTGTGTTGTGTTTGTCTCAGGTGGCAGAGGCCAACACAAAGACCAGCCCATTAAAAGATAAGGGCGGACTGAAACCTAACCCTGCCTCTGTCAATCACCCTCCCCCCTGTATGATACAACAACTTCACAATATATATTTATCATGTGAGGCTGAAACAACCTGAGCTTCACAAACATTTCATCCTTTGACTCACAAAGCTGTGGTAGAAGCTGAGACTCAAACTCCTGCTGGTTAATGTAGAAATTTTTATAACACAAACTGTCCAAACTACTGTTTTTAGATGCTGTTATTATAAGATTTTTCTTTACTTTATTTGATTATTAGAATTTATCTGAGGACTCAAAGTTGGCGTTTTATGACTAAACATTCAGAATTTGCTGATTTAAAGTATCGTCTTGTTCAGCCACATTGTGCTGATGAAGCAACTTAACGCTGACCACTTTCTGCCACAGGGGGGCTCAGCAGACCGGCTCTCATCTTCTCTTTTTTTTTTTTTTTTTTTTTTTTTTTTTTTTGGGGGGGGGTCTGTTATTCACATTTATTTGGTCTGATGGAGAAAGAGTAGGATGGAGGAAGATAGGGATAGAGGGAGAAAAACACAGATGGACAAATATAAAGAAAGAAAAAAACGACTTAAACGAGAAAGAAAGACAAAAAGAGAGAGGGAAAGTAAGGAGGAGAGATTTACAACACGGGTTTCAGCAGACTGGGAGAAACAATGAAGCTGGAAAAAAAAAAAACCCGAACGCAGAAGTGGAGGCGATTTTGGCTGCACGTGAGAGGAAGAGGAGGAGGGAAAGGGAGGCGGGGCCTGATGACATCATGTGTTGCTATAGCCCAGCTGAGGCCTAGCAGGAAGACTTTTTTTTTGTTAAACAACACCCTACATCTGCAGGAGTTGGCTCGTAGATGAGGAGGAGGAGGAGATGATGCACAGAGAGAGACTGGGAGAGAAGGAAAGCCTCATAATAGAAGACGATAAAAGAAATTTTAACCCTTGTAAAGATTTCTGAATAACAGAGAAAAAACAGGAAGGAAATAAGTAAATTTAGATTCATTCTGCTGAAAATACTGAGAATAATGTTTCTAAATTGTAGGCACTTGTTACTGAGATGTTGCTGTTTTTGTCCTGAACATTGTTTTAACAAATGATGAAACATTATCCAGTGTACTGTCCTGTTCCTTCTAAAAAAACATTTAATCATTTCCAGCAGTAAAGTTCACATCTAGACTGGTTCTGAAAATCTTTGGGTCAAACAGCTCCAGTGTTTTCATCTGATTTGAATCCCGTTGACTCTTTTTATAATACATGTATCATCATATACAAGGTTAAATGAGGACAAACCAGTGAACAGGAGGGTCTTCCTCAGATGATGCAGACTCGGCTAAATGATTTGGCCCTGCGGACCCCGCCTGCCTGTACCGCTGTGTGAAGCCGCTTCGCTGACACTTTTTATTTCATTAAAATGAACAGAATCACATTGTTTTCCGAAACGCTCCTTTTTGCGGCGCGTGTATTTTGTTGATACAAGGAGCTATTAAATTAGCAAAAGCGGAATTGCCGTGAATTGAATTATGATAATGTCTTTATCGTTCGGTTTTACACACACACTTACACACACACACCTCCAGTTCATTTTACGGCTACATGATCACTTAACCTTTTACACGGCTGAGCCTGGATTTTCACAGCTGGTCATGTGTATAGATGTGTGAGTGTTATAAACACACATGGTTAACACATATTGTTCATGATAATTGAGGGGGAAAGTGAAGGAGGAAAAAAAGCTGGATGACTGGAGCTGTGTTCAGATGTGAGAGCAGACAAGGGAAAACTGAAGGTAAAAACAGAATAAATAATAAAAGATGAGGACAAACAAGTCAAAACGATCACTCAAAGTAACAAAAAAGAAAAAGAGAAAGCTCCAGGAAAAAAAAAAAAAAAAAAAAGCCAAGTGGGGGAAGAGTCTGAAGTTTGCCTTGGCAGGCAGGCACTCTCATTGAGATTCATTGTTGCTTTTACTGGACAATACCAGCCACTTTAAAAAGCCCGAGCACATGTCCGAGTCTGCATTAGCAGCTGCTCAGCACAACAACAACAAACACTACAGGATAGAGGTCGGAATTTAACAGAGGGAGGCGGTGGAGGAGAGGAAAATGGAGCATAAACGAGAAAAGATGGAAATATAACGACGAGCCTTGGCAGAAAAAAAAAAGTTTATAATTAGTCGATTTGATGCAAAGAAGGCAGTTTCCTTCAGTCCTTCTCTTCTTCCTGTTTTCTCTTTCTGGGGTTCCTTGAAACCTGCTAAGTGCCATGGAGAGGGAGGCAGGATTTCACAGCCCCTTGCCGGCACTACTAAATATAGCTGCAGTCGCGGGAGGCCAAAACACAATCATTACTCTTCCAGACACAATGGAGAGAGGAGAGGAAGCGGGAGATATAATAAGACTGCAAAAAGAGAGGGATGTAAGACTGAAAGGATGGAAAAGAAAAAGGCAAAAACGAAACATAAGAAGGTTGTCGAACACGGAAAACACTGGAGTTTAAGCTAAATATTTATGGATGTAAATAAATGTTAACGTAATAAATTTATGTAAAATATATGAAACTGTATTGCAGTTATAACAGATAACCAGCTTTAGGTCTGTGTGATTGATTTTCCTTTTCTATATTCTACATATTAACCACCCGTTAAATCCAAATAAAACAGTGAAATTTCGACCTTCTTCCGTAGCTCCTCAGCCGCTCTCCGTGACGTCATCCCGTACGCTGAGCCTCGGCTGCTGGCCATGGCCTGCTGCTCCCTGGCGAGCTCCCGTGCCTCTGCCCGTTCGCTGCGCTCCCTCAGCAGAGGCGGGGGCGGCGGCGGAGGGGGTGGCAGTGGCGGGGCGGGGGCGTCCCTGCTGTGAGTCCCAGCTTTCGGCCTCGGACTCTCCCTGGTCCCTGCTTTGCTGTTGTTAAAAACTGGAAGGGAACAAAAAAAAACAAGGAAACACTGTAGACTCTTGTATAAAAGCTTTTCACAAACACACATGTACAAGTCGTATGCTACAGTAAGATTTGGAAGAACCAGACTTTATTTTGCCTAGCCGAAACTTGAAGCAAATATTGTACTTTTAACAGAAATAAGGCAGTAATACTGAATAATTTTTTGTTTTTGTTAACTTTAAATAAAGTTTCCAGGGATTGAAGCTTTGATTTAAGCTTTTCTAGGTGTATTGAACATGTGCATGACTAACTTTTTTATTTATTTTCCATTCACGTCTTTAAAATGCACAAATTCACAACACTGTTGTGTTCAATTTAATTCTAATAAATCCAATCACTTTATTTCAATCCAGTTTAGTTCAATTTTACAGAATTTAATCTATTTTTATATTACTGCTTTTATTTAGTGCCAATTCAAAATGAGATGACTGGCTAAAAAAAGTCAACAAATTGCACTGAATGTCCAGCTCGAGTCAATCCCGCATCCTGAGTGTGCAAATAGTGACATCATGCAAAAACAAAAAGGAAAAACTCCCTTTTAACAGGAAGACACTTCCAGCGGAACCGGACTCAGGGAAGGCAGCCACCTGCTCGGACCGGTTGGGGTTTCAGAGGGTAGGAACAGAGACACACACAAATGCAAAAACACTACGCCGGCGATACCTGCTATCAGAAAGAAAAACACAGAGTTAATGACTCCAGTAAATGCATTTAAAAACATGCAGAGTTTGGAGAGCAGAGAGGGGGATTACCCTTCTACCCAAGCACCTTAGACTTGTAGCAGATTCACCTACAGCACATGTGTCAAATACAAGGCCCGCGGGCCGGATGCGGCCCGCGGGTGATTCCCGTGCGGCCCGCCGGGGGGGGT
>JAUBOC010000149.1:8115882-8152658 GCA_032275365.1 Anablepsoides cearensis | reverse complement strand
CGCTTGCCGCGACGCTAGACCCCTGGAGGTGCGTCCGCCATTGACTTTGCATGTAAACTGGCCGCTCCTGCAGCGCTAACCGCGTTCGGTGGGAATGCAGCATTAGATTAGGTTAACACACATTGGCAAACTCTGCTTAACTGCAAAGTAGCTAATTTTTTAGCCTGCAGGGCCGGAGCCAATTTGGTGCCCCCTGTGCAGTTTTCTATATCTGCCAATTTATACTTAAATTCACAAACCAAGCTAAAGCATTCTGTATTTGATTTTTAATATTTTAGAAACCAGGTTGTCCAATTAAAGTAGTTAACATTATAATTAATCTGAAACAGAATAACAGGAGTCTACCTCATACCTGCAAAGATTTGCTGACACAATGAGGAACACCTGTTCATGTTAACGAGCTGCTGTGGAGTGATGCTGTTCTAGGGGGGTCCAGGGGTATACTCCCCTAGAAAGCTTTGTAAAAGATTTATTCAAAACTATGCATATTCCAGCCATTTAAAAATACATTTTACTTAAGTATTGGGATTAATAAATCATAAATACGTATCTTATGAATGTAAAACCAGACTTTACCCTGAACTTTATCGAAGATCATAATTAAAACTTCCATTATCCTTATGTCGTTTTCCATTTACGCACTGAGCACCAGTAGTTAGTCTTCACTGCATCATATACTTTCACAAAAAATCATATAACCTCATGTAGTAACAAAGCAGACTGAGAAACTAACACAAGTTACCTTCATAAACTGGACTAACCAGTGATTATACCACAGATTAAATCCACTATAAACAGATAAAAAGTAAAAAAATGTTTTTATACGTCTATCATTTGTGGCGCCTCCTAGATGGATGGCGCCCTTAGCGTGTCCCTGTACTTCCTATACCACAGGCCGGCCCTGATGACCTGTGTAGTCAAGCCCTATTTGTTTTGTACAATGTGTTCCTCACTTCTCACTAAACCACAAAATCCAGAATTATATTTCAGCAACAATTTGTAAAATCTACCTCCCAGCAGATAAGGAAGGCGTGACAGAGGAAGGCAAAACAGCTACTCAAATGAGCAACGACACAGACGTGCTGCACCTCAGTATCTCAAATGTGGCCGTGCATGTGAGAGTGCCTGCTCTGCTGAGGTATTACCCAATCTTTTTTTTTTTTTTTGCGCAGAGCTCTTTCACACAGAATGCCACCTGGAGCTGACACACATCTACACTCCAACCTGCTCCCAAACAGAGGAGTGGAATTCCACTAATGAGCGCCGGGATCTGTTCAGTGCACAATCACCAAATGCCTCAGGAACACTGTGCTCCTACAATCACCCGGCAACTCTTAAACCCAAACTATTTGAAGGCACAGACAATCAAACCTGTTATAAACACACACACACACACACACACACACACACACACACACACACACACACACACACACACACACACACACACACAGATCTTGATCTTTTCCATAAAGATTATGTGCAAAGTATTTACATAGCTTCCTCTCCTCCAGTGACAGTCACTCTTGTGCATTTTCATTGCAATCCTAATGAAATCTTGTAGCTATCCAATACATAGACACCCCGAAGGAGTGTTTTGCCAGCAACAGAGCACAAACTGTGAACAAAATAAAACAAATTAATCTAATGTTAAAAAGGCTGTCTGTAGCACGCCAATGATAACGCCTTACAACCAGAAGAGGATTAAAATTATCACTGCATGTTTTGAAGAGCCCTTTATGCAAAACCATTGAAAAAAAAACACATCTTAATTGTTGTATGAAGCAATGATTAGTGAAAAAATATATTATATAAAAATATTTATACAGGGATTTAAGATAACCAGTATGATGAATGGTAAATATACGGAATTTGGCCTGAAAGCTTAGAAACTATTAAAAAAAAATCTCATTGGCATCAAAATCCAATCTGGTTTCTCTTATTGAGTGATAATAAATAAAAATATCTTGAAAGAGCATGGCTAACTGCCAAATTAGAATATTACACAGATGTTGATTCATTTGATACAATAAAACGTAGAAATAACAAATAGTCCTTTCAAGAACATCCTGAGTGCTTTGTGTTGTGCTCTGAACCAGAGTTAAACACGTCTATGAGCTGCATTTAGAAAACAGAATAAAACCTTTGATTTTACAGGAAAGTGTTTAATATTTTCTCAGATGTGTTTAAAACATTAATTATCTACAATAAATCAGTTAAAATATTTGTATGCAGATGATACGACTTGTTCTTGCACATTTGCATTTCAGTGTAGCACGTGTAACACATACAAGGATTTTTTCATGTGTGTGTAGGCGTCTGCGTGCGTGTACACACACACACACACACACACACACACACTCGCTGTTCCATAAATAGTGCTGCGCTGTTGCCGACTGTGCGGACGTCACAGCAAAGGAATGTGGGCCATGAGCCTCTGCGATCCGCTCTACAAAACGGCACCAAAATCTGTTATTCTAACACACATTTCCTCTCCGAATAAAAACGAGGGGATGAGAAGATGGATGGACCGACGGACGGAGCAGAAATATTAGTTTAGCAAAGCCGAGGTTATTATATCTAGTAGTCGCGACATTATTCCTCACATCTTTATCTTTTTGCACTCTTTGCTGAACACATGGGTCCCATATGACTACATGCTACATGCAACTGCTGGGAGTTCTCAAGTGCAGCAGATGACCAAGATAATAATTACCTAATTCCCAAGTATATCATTGCACAGGTCATGACCAGCCATTTGCAAATTAGAAAACATTTATGGCATTTTAATTATAGCCTTGTGGGAAAACAAATACACGTGCAAAATCTTGACAATACCACAAAAAGACTAAGTATTCTTAAGGGATTTTGTTTGTAGCAGTGTTTTTAAGATCGCATTTCAATTTTGGCGATAGTTCACAAAATTCACCCTGGTTCTGACCTTAAAGCAGCATGAATCTGCAAACAACTAAGGCACTCACTAAAACCAGGCCAGCTTTATCTATACGGAGCACTTGTTTAGTCCCAAAATTTACATTCCAATCTTAACTACATCCTGGTCTCTGGCTCTTACAGATTCAAGCAGACCGGATGCTTAGCTCAGTTTGGAGCTTCGTAGAATGGGCGAAAGGAACAAGGTTTTTAGGGTTACCAGGGACAAGAGGCCCTATATAATCTCCTCATTATGCCACAAGCTCACTGCATTGGAATGTGCACTGCTACAGGGCCTTTTCTTTACGCTGCTGCAATATCAGACCGTTTCAGAGCATTTCCATGTGCAGGAGACGAGTTTAAAGCTTCAAAGTAACTCGTGCAATAAAATAAACAGCTTAAACCACAAACATTTTTCAAATGTTTCAGAGCATCAACCAATCAGTTCACTTTTGCAAATCAAGTAAACCAATCATCTTTTATAACAATTGTTTGATCAGGAGAACATGCTTCTATAAAGGGAAACTTCTGAGTGAACCAGATACGAGATGGTTCTATAGCCAGGTTAGCCACAAAGCTAACCAACACAGCTTAACCTGTGAGAAGCAATGCAGCAAAATGCATGAAAAATGAAAATATTTTATGTTAGAATGCATTTTTTAGGTGCTGGTGTCAAAATAGCAGTTTAAGTTTAGTTTTTCTCCTCCTCTAAATCCTTGTGGTTTGCAATTGCTTTTGCACGTAAGATTTAGTCGGGATTTTCTGATATCGGTCCTCTTCTCAAAACATTTAGTCTTTGAAGTGCGTCTCAGATTTGCGAAGCGACCAAGTGCTTGCATGTGTCGCGTTCAAAAACTGTGATAAATTTCAGCACTTACCTCTAGACTGCGTGTCTGGGACATCTGTAAGTTCTTTCTACAGAAAATAAACAAGGTTACACCCTCCCTGATTGGGCCTGCGCTAGTTGCTTCAGTTTCAGCTGGGGAAAAAATTGTGGCTTTGTCAAAGCTTAAACTATTTTCCCCCCCTAGGAGTTACTAGCAAAGTATCAAGTCAGCAAAATATTGCTGCAATCCTTTTGCTTCTTTTTCTATTTGTTTTAATTTCAGGGGTGCTTTTAGTCGAATTTGTGACAAAGCACAAAAAAAAAAAAGAGTTTAAGACTTTATTTCAGTCTCGGTGCCTGGCACTCATCACCAGAGGAGCCTTATCACAAAGTGCTGGGCTCAAAGCAACTGTTTCCTGTTTATTTGGTGCCAAGCATGCCAAGAAAGCAACTGCAGAATTGTTGCTGCGGGAATTTTAAGTGTCTCTCGTAAAACGAAATGTTAAAGTAATGGTATGTTTGCAGTTTCAGAGCATTGTCGCCATGGTTTTTAGGGCTCAGCTGAGGAAAATTCTTCAAACTGATGCAGGTTCAGAGAGCTGAGCCACGTCTGGCCTTACAGAAGACTGAAATACGGGCCTCGTGGTAGAAACTGCGTGTCAAATTATGCTATGAAGCAGTCCTCCTGAGTGTATATGTGTACTCTGATCTGACAGGTTGCATAACAAATAGCTCCATTTAAAAAAAGAAAAAAAAAACGCCTTGTTCAACACACACTCCAACACTGTCGTATCATTTTTACTTGGGCTGCAAGTTATTGACCAGAGGTTTTGCTCACTGCGCACACAAATGCAAATAGATTCCTCCAAGCTGTGATCTGCAAGATCTTATGAACATTACATCCAGACAAGCCGTCGTTCATCATGGTAGCAGCTGCAATGGTTGCATCTTGTAAACAAAACTGCATTTCTAACCACCTCAACCTGCAGAAGAAATAAATAAAAAGAACATTCCTGTTCTGCAAAGACAAATATAAAACAAAACACCTTCTTATCAACAGCTGAAGAAATGTGCCCTGTAGAATATTTGTTACAAATATGCGTTGCTGTAAATTATATAAATCCATCTACTTTATAAACAATCCTGACAGGCCATTTGTTTATCAAGATTACTATCAAACCTCAATCATTCAAAACAGAATGTTGTGTATGTCAACAGAAATGGCCGCATTGCAAAAAAGCAAGCTGCCTTGCTAAACAAGTGTGTAATAAAAACATTTAAGAACCTCATGCTGCCTGGTGCTTAATGCTACAACAGTCCTAATATAGAGGTCAGTAGAAGTTATTGCTCTGTTTTGATAAATCTAATTATCAGGGGTTGTTTTCCTTAGTTATTCCTTGGTTCTGCTGCTTTAGACTGCTAGAAGAAAAACTGACCACATTTCCTCACTCTGCTGTCATGTTTAGTCACCTTCCTCTACATGTTGTAATTATTTCTACCAATATCATGTTTTTCTTTGTCTCTTCCAAAAGAAAACACACCTGGACCGGTTGTTATGTGTTTGTCTCTTTCCTGTCCTTTCAAACCCCGCCAGTCGAGGCAGACGGCCGTCTGTCCTGAGCCTGGTTCTGCTGGAGCTTTCTTCCTGTTAAAAAGGGAGTTTTTCCTTTCCACTGTCACCAATGTGCTGCTCGGGATGGGAAGCTGTGATTAAGATTAATTTGAATTACTCACTAATAAATACTTTTAGAGTTTGTGCTCTCTAGGATCATAAACATAACTCATTGACAAATTGCTAAAATAAATAAAGGGCATTCATTTTAAGAGTAGAAGATCACGATGATCCTACCCAAGCCAAAACACTCTAAATGCTTGCTGTGGCTGGACGTGTGCAAACATATGAGATACATTTAAAGCATATGGAAGACACTGCGTTACAGTGTGTGCCATGCCACAAAGCTGAAGCCTACCCCCACACGCAAACACGGGGAGGAACAGGAAGGCCGAAAGGGGAAACGGAGTAACCTCATTAGCCTTGTGCCTTGTCTGCCAGGAACAGCCTGCAGGCTTGTACAAATAGACTGAAAACTAATGGCCTCTGGTCAGTTTATGCGGCACCTGTTTGCTACTAAGGGAAGAAGCCATTTGTATAGGAGCAAGCTGAGGGAAAACACCTGAGGGAGATTTCTGCAAAGTCTTAAGACAGCCGGATTCAGACAGGCTGTACAACTACATCTGGAAGCCAGTTAGGGAAACCTGAAAATAATCAGTCCAGAAAAGGCACACAAGCACCATCACACTCCGCTCCACTTACAGAACAATAACTACAATGACAACAACCACAACAACCCGTCGCCCGAGGCTTTAACCTCATTTAGACCTAAAACATTCTGCGCAGACACACACTGTATGAGCTGCTTTACTGGAAAGACTCATTAATTCCTCTTTTCACAACAAGCACGCTGAAAAGATATTGAGTGTGTGATGAGGACCGCTACTTGTACACACAGGCGAAGAGCCACACAGTAACAAGCAACAAGCTAGATCAATCCAAATGAGAACTGTGGGAAAAAAAGAAACCACTTCAGAGGCATTTCTTACTTGCTTGGAGACACCTGAAATGTTACAATGCGTACTTGAGCTGTGCTCGAATCCGTTTTTAAAATGTGACAAACCGAGAAGCAAAGACAGAACAAACAGCCTCCAGGCTTCCCTGGATCGCTTTCCAAGTTTGTTTTATATTATTAACGACCAAAATAAATCCAGTCATCTTGCAAGAAAACTTTAAACATGAGAGACATTTTTGTTTTTTCAATCAAGCAAATTGTACTTTTTTATTTTTGCCTAATATTAATAATTCAATATAATGGGGTTTTATGTCATTTTATACAAACATAAATTTGTTTTCTCAGATCAGAAATGAATGTCTAAACGTATAATTCATAGAAATCATTTTCAGCATCTTTAAGCAAAGATACACAGATCTCAAAAACAGAATTTCCAGCCTAGAAATAGCATCACATCTTAGCTATAATGAAAGAATCAGAACTCTTCATCATTATAATAAATATCACATCGCACAATGAAACGTTAGAAACCAAGCAAGGGACAAATACTAGGCTTAAACGCACCACAACATCAGAATCTCTGAAGAGAAGACAGGAGGGTCTTGTGTGGTCACTCTGGGCCTGGTGCCGTTTGGCAGCTGTTGGCATCGCCTCCTCTGCAGCTGGTGGCAATATTAACCCAACTGTTGGCAGACTGCTGCTGCTGCAGGGGGGTTGAGGGAAACACCTAGTCAGGCCTGCCTTGTGGCACAGAGTTTTGTATGAGTGTGCATGTCCTGATTTGCCCTCCGCTGGTCTGGATGCAAGTCCACACTTTTGGTTAAGTCACTTTGGGGTCTGACTTTGTATGAATGTTTGTACAGTGTGTGTGTGTGTGTGTGTGTGTGTGTGTGTGTGTGTGTGTGTGTGTGTGTGTGTGTGTGTGTGTGTGTGTGTAACCAGACCAGAAAATACAAATGAATTGTACCTCACTGTCAATGATATATGCTTATATAATATGGGAAGGAAATTGTGCCATCAGTGACTGAATTTGAATTGTTCAGAGTAAAGCTGTACCTGCATAGTTTGAAATTAAATGCATTGGTTTGAAACTGAATTTCACTAAATTGAAACTGAATTTAATGGTTTGAAACTGACGTACTTGGTGGCTTTCTCAAGAACTTGGACATGTGACACAAAAAGATGAATTTTGGAATTGAAATTGAATTATAGAACTGAAAACAAAAGTAGTTCAACAAAATACTGTTTCAACACAAATTAATTCAGATTCAAATTATGTCATTTAGTTTTAGTTTAGTGAAATTCATTTTCGAACAATTGCATTTGTCATCAACTTGTGCAAATACAGATTCATTCTGAGCTATTTAAATATAGTTTCTAATGACACAAGTTTCTTTAGAATTTCTCCTTTGTTGAAATTGTTGGGAAGTTTCACAATTTCTCATTCACTTGTGCACATGTGCAATGTTTAATTTTAGTTTAGTTCTTTTCTTTTACAGCCACAGACTACAGTTTATTGGTTACAATGGGGAAGTTCTTCTATCTTGCGCAGTGATGCCAACTAATTCTGTTAGGGGGACAAATACCCTGCATTCTCACCCATGAATATTCAACTTTAAAAAAAGCAATGTCATTAGAATTATTTAAATGATGTGTTGAAGAAAAATAGCACAAAAAGACTTTTCTCAACAGAAAAAAAGACATTTTCTGATCAACACTGCACATAGCAAGCTATAAAAAATATCTACACTAAGACTGGTGTTCAAGCATATTGTACAACAATAAAAACAAGGTAGTGTGTACAGCCATGTCTGAAAAAAGACATGGACCCAGTAATGTGCCAGCAATAAAAACAAACATGGATAAACAGAACTAAAATGATCAGTGATGGAGAGCTTGGGCGTGTAAATCCTTAACTCGTCTATCCAATTCTCCAGCAGCTAATATGGTCCCTTCACTAAACCCAGCTTTTCAGCTGAAACTAAAAATAAGATGAAAAACAAGTCCAGATCAGAATGTTTTATAAGTGAAGCCAGCAAATATGAGGTGGCAATCAAAGTCTTGTTTAGAAATAAATTCTAATAAACCAGTGATTTTACTTTTTACACCTGAAACAATACTGAAACATGATGGAGCAGTTCCAGCCAAGTAGGTGACAAGTCAATTATTCACCTTAAAGCAAATGGTAGTCTTTAACTTTGCACTTAGTGACTTGGGTTGCATGATGGAGCGTGGATGTCAGCAGAGTTAAACAGAGAGGGGGCTGAGCTGATGGGTCAGAAGATAAAGTTTGTTATTGCTCCGTTGCTTCTGTTCAACACTCAAGTTGTTCACAATCAAACATTCAAGAGAAGAAAAGGAGGGGGAATGTGAAAAGCCGTGAGGTATGTTTATTATTCCCCCAACTTGTCTTAAACCTCCCACTGTGTGCACGCCATTCATCTCAAATGAGTGTGTACACACACACTATAAAGTCTGCCATTATAATCCCAAACCCACATGTGCCGGCATTAATTGAGAACAACTGGAGTCACAGAAAACATATGTTAGACATGACAGCCTGCAGAGCAAGAGGGGCTTCCTACTGGATATACATGTGCAAACACTTCACCGTGGAACCATGTATACACAAACACATGACCAGGTGTTTTATTCAGTAAAATGGGGGCTTGTGGCCTCTGTAATCCCAGTTACATACCAGAAAGTGTTTATTTTTTCCTCAGTCTGGCAAGAAACACCATCTTTTCAAACCTAAACCAAAAAAAATTCTAATGGGCAAAAGCTGGACTGTAACAATGAAAATCAGATACATTAAAAATATATATATAAATAAATTGGACACTTTTAATATAAATTATAAAATGCTTCAGTGTACAAAAGCATGGAACAGTCTTTATATAAACAAACCTAAAATTGGTATTTAGTGTTTCCTTAAAATAAAAAAAACAAATAAGTTCACTGCAATCATGCACTTAAATAGAAAATATAATTTTTCCCGACCTTTTTGTTTAGTTCTCCTTTATGAACAAGTCTCACACAGTGAAGCACAATAGTATAAATTGCATGTTAACATACAGAATCAGGGTGAAATAAAAAAGCTCTCAGTCAAACATCTGCATTTTCTATTATGTTACTGAAACAAAACAGAAATTACTTAAATGTAAATATGTAATTGCATCACAGCTTACAAAAAGGTAAAAAGTGCACTTTGTTCTGTTTAAATAGCATACACATACTTAAAAAGAATTTATATAGTTCATGTGGTTTAGATGCTTTTAAATTGCACAAATTGGTTCCTGAATCAAATCCGTCATGTTTTGAGTAGATTTGAGCCCACTGGGCACCTCTTAGAGAATCATGTTTGTTGGGAAGCTGCTGAACCTTGATTTTGGCACAGAGTGCCTAAAACTAGAGTCTGTTTGGCCAAAGGAGAATAATCAGACTCAAAGTCCTGGCCCCTAGCCATAAGAAAATGCCAATGGCTCCTTACTTAAACCTTTAAGTGACAGTTGAAACACTATTAGTCCTGACACACACACACACACACGCACACACTTGCTTTTGGCCCAGAAGTGTAGCCACATATATTGACTTACAATCACGGACCTTTCACCAGAAAAGTCCAGCTTGAAAAGGTCAAAGGTCGGAGGCAATCAGGTGGCCGGCAGGGGTCAAAGTTGACCTCCTGGCAGACACATTGGTGGGCAGGCCTGAGCGATGCTTCTCAAAGGACCTGTCAGTCACAGTCACTTATTTCACCCCCAGCTGATTTCTGTTGGCCCCAGGGATCCAGCTAGCTATTTCTCTCCAGCTCCTTTACCCCCAACTGGAGCCAGATAAGGGTCTCTTTACATGACAAAGTGCTGTGGAGGAGCAGGGCAGAGGAAAGAAAAGAGCTCCTTTCAATTGCGGACGGGGAGCAAATCCCCTTCCTGCAGGAGTTAGGGGCAAACATTTTTTTTTATTTAAATCTGAGTTTTAGATTCATCATATTCACTTACATGAAGTTATTTCCACCAACTTGACCTCGATGAAACAAGTAACTGTTTATTTTCAAAGTTTTAAATGTATTTTACTCTAATTAACATACCTTAACAAATGCTCTGTACATAAGTTAATAAGTTAGACTGATTTGCTTTATTTAGTCTGAACTTTGAGCTCCTTTAAAGCTTGTATTACAATCAGCAACATGAGGACAAAATAAAACACCTCCTTTTGTCTACAAATGAGCCCAGCCTCAGACAAATGTTTTTTGGCAACTGAAAACAAGCTTTTTTTTTTTTTTAAATGGAGAAACAAGACATAAAAAAAAAAAAAAAAAAAAAAAACGGGGGAACCCTGCTATTTATGCTTCACAAAAACTGGCAGACAAACACTGCGGCTGCTGCGATGGGCAAAACGTGAGGAATTAAATAGAGAGAAACGTATTAAACACAAAGAAAAACTGAGGATATGGGTTTTATTTCAAGTCTGAACCAGAGGAACTCATCTGAGCCATCTGCCCGTGTGAAAGCAAATCTAAAGAGCTGGATAATGTCGGCGTGGAAAACAAAGAAAAAGGAGGAAATGAAGGGATGTCACAGCAGAGCTGACGGAAGAGAGAGATGAAGGGAGGACAGGTAGGCATTGTGTCTCCAGTTTCCCGTTTCCATTCATTCAGCCTGGCTCACTTCTGGCCTCTTGGGAAGATGGTAACTGAAGAGGGTGTTAGAAATGTCTCCACGCTGTCATCTGTGGACAGAAGGAAGTTTTCCACGTAGCGCTTTTGTAATGAAGGAATTCAGCCAGCTGGCATCAGCGTAGGACAAAGAGCCTACTGAAGAAGAAACTCTCCCGCTCTTCAAACAGGTGTCACATTTGATGATGAATATACATTTTTGTCACAAATGCAGCAGAGATCCAGTCATTTCGCCAAACGTGTGCATGATAAACTAATAAAATTAGTGTGAATTTTTATTTTCTTTAACGCTTAATTCCAACACAAACAATTTTTATCAAAAAGGAAAATAATGGTTCACAAAGGGGTGATAAAAAATGGTAATTGTCGAGTTGCCGCGGCTCTACAGGAGGCGTTTAATATCAGGAGAGGTGAAGCTACGATGAAATGTTCTCCCACAGGTTTTATGCTCCCCCCCCCCCCACCCCGCCCCGTCACCATATTTCAACGGCCGACTTTTCAAACATGCGCAAATCTTCATCCATCACCGACAGCGAGGCAAAATAAACAATTGCGCCGTAGATCAATCACTGTCTGTTTAATGTTGAACGGTGCGGCGGGCTGCAAGGTGGTGGAGGGCTGCACGCAGTGGGATGTGATTCGTGGCTCTATACGCGGGTAGCTTCCGACTGCTCGTGCAAAATTAAAAAAAAAAAAGACAACAAGAGGAAGCTGCACAATGCTGATGGCATTTTCTCTTCGGCGACAATTTACTGTGATATTAAATTGCTAAGTGTAAACAGCAACAAAGCATTGATATTAGCGCTGCCACGGCTGATCCCGTCTTTAATCTAAACCTTAGATCTGAGCTCTCCATCACCATGTCTGCTTTAGACCTAACGTCTACTGGCCGTCATCACCTGGCCTTCCCTCCTCTCATCTAACACTTCATAAAGACCATTCATCCCACCATCCTTTCATCCTTCTTTACCAGGGGCCTCGTTAATCCTCCTCTCTATCCTGACCCTGTACCACTCTACTGGACTGGGACAAACTTCAAAGAAAGAGACAGAGAGAGACAGAGAGCGCTGGTGTGTGTGTGTGTGAATGAGACAGATTGGGTGGTTGGGCAGCTGTGTTGTGCTTTGCCTATACCACAAAGCCTTTAGAGGATAAGGGCCCACACACACACACACTCTCAGGCACCACTCCATCTCTAAAGAAAGTAACTAGCCATGGTGAGTCCAAACGATTCATCAGAAATTTGCTGGAAAGCAGGGCGAACCAGTATATCGGCTTGCATTTGAAAAACAAAAAAAGTTGGTAAAATTCAAGCAAATGACACTCGAGCTCACAGCTTATTACAACTTCACCATGTAAGAAACAGAAAGGAGGCAAAAATGACTGAGAAGATGACAAATATTACTTTATTTTAAAAGATTAAGATTAACCTGCATTATAAGAGGAAAAACGTATAAAATAATAAGGCTGCGCACTGAGATAGCTTATTTGCTATAACCCACATTTTCCCTCACTCCTCTATTTTTCCTGCCATCACGTCACGAACAATACTCTGCATGTGCTTTAGCATTTCAGCTATCATTAAATCAGCTGCAGGTAGGGCAGTGGAAAGATTCATCAACCTGCCAAAATGTTATTGGTGAGCTGTTTGCATTAACGATTTATTGCTCTACAGATGCTGCGATGACAATAAATTTAATATATTGTGCAGCTCTAAATTATGATAATTTAGAACTATCAAATGACAGAGACACAATTTCCCCACTGGAAGATGTCCCATTTAACTAGCTAGGTTAGAATTACACTGCACCGGTGCAGTGAACAGCCATTACCTGACTGGTACACAGTACGCTGAAGTAATGCACAGTCCCATATGTGCACTGGTGTGCCTAAGGGGGTGGTGCTAACGGGGGGTGGGGGTGACAGACAAGCCTCGGCTGAAAGTGACAGTCCATGTTGGAAATAGACTCACACACATGCATCAAATAACACACAGCTGATGACAGCTAAGGGAGGCTGACATGCCTTCCACTGCCACTGGTGGATGTATGTTTATTTTATTAACCTGCCACAGCAGGGAGGAGGGGTGGGAGAAGGAGAAAAGGCTAAATGTGTGCGTGCCTGCCTGCCGCGACTCCCATTCTTCTGAATCCTTTCGAGTTGTGTGCAAACCTGAGTTTCTCGCTTTTTCTTTTTTTCCCCATCAGTTCAAAGCCTATGACACTTCATCAAGTAGATGCTTCTTACTTGTGGGAACATGTAAAAGACTGAGGATTTAGACTGTATTAGTGACATATTGTGTCAGCTGATTGAGGTTGGGCAACACCGCTCTGTAATAAAACTGTAAAAACAAGTGAAACGATAGAAAACTGATGGGATATTTTTTGTCAAACTTTTCTTTAGATTTGTGCAACTTGGCCTGATAACAAATTCCCACAGAAGTTGTGATAAATAATATCATTTGGTGACTATTTAAAAAAATATATATTACGTATATGACGTTAAAAAAAAGAAGAGTTATGAACTGAACTTGACCAGAAATTGGGAAAACAACACGACAGTAGCTGAAGCTGTAAAATCACTACCTACCTCCTCTATCCAAGCCAGCACAACTTATTCTTTGTGTGTCTTCCTCTGGTGGTCACCTGCATGTTTTTTTGCACAGTTTACAGAAGTTTACGAAATTTCCATAATTTAAAAAAATATCTATATTAAAAAAACTCTTGGTGTCCTGATGCGTCACCGAAGATAACTGAGGATGATCCTCTAGCTAGATGAGGAGGATCTGATGCTACAGAGGTTACGAGACCATGATCCTGGCAAATACCTGATGCTAGAGTTCACTTCTCCCTATGCGAAAGGGTAGAACAGAGGGAAGCATGAAGAAAACAAACAAGCAGGCAAATCAAAAGTAAAACCATGTTTGATTGTTGATATTGCTACAGGTCCATGTGCAGCTGTAGCTCTGTAGCAGTCTAAATAAGACTTTATGCTTCTGACCATGTTAGCAACTCATGAGATTTAAAAAGACAACTGCCTCATGTGGAAATTGGACATTCCAGTTTTACCTGTTAATCTTGCCTAACTGCATTTGTGACGCAGACCCTTACTATCAAGCCAACTGCCTGACTTATCACCGGACACGCTCGTAACCGACACCATCCATGCATAGCACACCTTATCTTCCTGCGCTGCTCTGCTCAATGCTAATGCTGCCTCTTTTCCTGGTTGGGGTAAAGAGAATCTGAACGTATGCGTCTTGTGTCCTCAGTAATATAGCATTTAAGTGAGTCACACACACTTTAATAAAATGCTTCAGCTCTTGCCGGCCCAGCAGAAAGCACCTGTCACATAAAATCACCAGACAAAGTGTGAACAACGCGAGGCTTTTTAAGGTCCTGCGCCACGGTTTCCAAGACACACATTTGCAGAGCAAAAGAACAGCACAAAGTGTGTGGGTAGGAGGACTGACAGTTGCCGCTGATGTAAATGTACATGTGAGGCGTATGACAGTAGAAAGCTGTGCTCTCTCTGGTGTAAGCCAGTCTGAGACGCTCTTTGTGAGCAGTGCGGGTCAGCTGTTGCTCTTGGCCCGGTTTACTTGCACTGCCTTTTAGCTTCATGGCACAGTGACACCCTGTCCTCATTTCCCTTTGTCTGAGAAACACAGCTTTTTTTTTCTTTTTGATACAACAGTCCATTCACCGTGACAAAAGCAAAAACACAAATCTACATTAGAAGCTGTGCTCCTTCACACATGCCGAGTCAAAAACAAACTTCACTCTTCACTGAGGCAAAAACAAACACTTTTCCAGAAAAAAAAGCTGCCATAGCTTTAAGTACCTTTAATTGCGCCCAACGTACCATTTAAACTAAAGCTTGTGTTTTTAAATGTCTCGAACTGCGTTGCGTGATTTACACACCTCTCATAAAATGAGCCATTTGATTTAAGCCGATGTTCTGCTAGCAAACACAATCATTTCCCTGTAGCAGCTCAGCAAGAAACCGTCAGTGGTTTTTATTTCTTCTTCTTTGGCGTTTATAACACTGGGCTGGAAAAAAATAAAGAGCGGGAGCGAGCAGGAAGGGAGCGCTTTATGGAAACTGAAGAAATGCAAGGGTGTAATTACACATCCTTTGCAATCAAGTTGTGCTTCGGAGCAGGTTGATAAATTAGAAAAGACGTGTTAAAAATATATGGAAGAATCATGATGTTGCAAATACTTTTTATACGCTAGCATATTATTCAAGAGGTTGTCAGCTTATATTAACGCAATATTAAAGTCTGGATGAAGTAAAGTTGTATAAAGAAAAGAGAACATTTGTTTATTCAAATTATTTTAGTGTGGTGGCAGTTTGGGATTATAAACGCATGAGTAAAAGCCTTGTTCTTTGCCTGTCCAAAGATTCAGTAAAAATGAAATGTTCATGACTGTCATTCACCTTCTTTTCTAGGCGATACAAAAACCCTGAAAGTAAGGTCAATTTGGTACAGCTGCTTCTTTCAAAACATGTGATTCGACTGCAGTTCAATCAAATTCTCTTCTATGTGAAAGAAAATATTCCGTCTCACACACGTGAATCTGAACCCAAAAACAAAATGCACATTTAATGATTATAAAAACATCTCTCCTGCACCAGTACAAAATGATTTAAAACATTACAACTGCTGCTTTATTGTGCCCCAATTAGCAAAGTGTTTCGAATCACAACACGAGGGGCATTCTCTCCGTCTAGTCAAGGCAGCCAAAGTCTTCTTTGCCAAATCATAAATGCTTGTTCATTTACTCTCACCTGCCAAAATATGGTCGTAAATATTGCCGTAGGCTGGCGGAGCTGGCTGGGGAACGACTCGTGGCTCTTGGGCCAAACGAGCCCCGGAGTATGGTTGATTCTCACCAACTCCAAAATCATGTACACGCTTTCCCTTCTGACTCCGCTCAGCTGAAAACATAACGCACACAGGCTGCAGACAGATAAAACATCTGAGTTTCTCTTTAAAGGACTGCAACGATTAGGATTTTTGTCCACATTTCAGTCAGCTTCATTGTCCATTTATTGTCGACTAATACAGTCAGCACATCGAGATGACAGCAGCTAAGCCCATACTTAAAAAAATACTTTAGCACTTTAAACCCTGGGGGGGACTCTGCTGCTTAATACGATTTGGGAACGCTGGAGGGGATGAATGAGCAATAAGGCCAAAGCGATCAACCACTTTTATTTCAATAAACTTCTTTCGCTTTTCAAAATTTTTAGCCTTGGGTTCTTGATAAATGAAGTGTCGAGCAGCTGCTGGTGGCATTTCCTGTGTGGCGGAAAAAAAAAAAGAACTATTCAGCAGATTCAGGAGGTAACCTTATCAGGAGCAGACTCTGGCGTGTGGATTTTTAAAGGTTACACCAACGACGTGGCCAAGTTGTGAGAGCAACAACTCTAATAATCTAATGTGGGTTAGACAGAAACTTTAATTTCATGCTGATTCATCATATTAATATATGATGGGTCATGAATTGGCAACATAATCTTGGATGCATATAATACAGAAATAAAGAGCTCAAGCTTGTTTGCAGGTAAACTGGCCTCTGTGCTTCACTGAGCCGCTCTGATTCTCTTAGCCCTGCTACATTTACCCAATTTAGACAGGAAATGACATTGTATTAACAGAGGAGGGAGGAGTGCTGAGGGGAAAGAAGGGCCAGGGATGAAAAGAAGTGAACAAGATTAGATTTAGAACAGACAGAAAGGTCCAGCATGAAAGCCAGAAGAAGGGGGATTGATCAAATGAATTAGTGAATTAGCACACAGCAGAGGTTCAGCGGAAAGAACCCCTGCACGGTTTTTACCTCAGCTTTAACAGCAAACAGAGGAAGGTAGGCTGAGGAGGAAAGAGAAAGGAAGGACAAAGGAAAGCAGCATGTGGAAAGCAGGCACACAAACTTAATTACATTAACACTAACTGGAGGAAGGACAGAGAGAAGAAGGAAGGAGCAGAGGGCTGTAAGACAAAGCCATATTGGAAATCAAGTCTCGTTTCGTGAGCTAAAAAGGTCATCGTGGTCATAGTGTGCATGTATGTGTGTGTACTCAGCAGGTCGAGAGCCCAAGGTCTGCAAAGTAGAGAAGGTCGATAGTGCATTACTGAGAAAAAAAGAGAAGGAAAGAAATAAACAGACTGCTGTTGTGTGCATACAAGGTCCAGTATGTTGACTTGTAACCTACTGCACGAGTCGACAAGATAAGAACAAGTCAGCGTCTCCGGAGATGTATAAAAACCTGCAACAGCTTTCCTAAAATACTCACCCCAGAGACAATGAGGGAAAAGATTTATTGCACAGCTTTAGTCAGCTATTAATAACCACATCCCAAATCCTTTTTGACCTGGCATGGCTGCACAGAGGTATTCATCTGAGCCGATTGTGGGTTTTTAAACCCAAGACTTGCATACAGTCCCCCTAAATGCAATCAAATGTTCAGAGATGATGCCACAAGCGGAATAAATCTTGATATGGACAACGACCAATTTAGTCACAAAAATACAACATTTAAAGCAGCAAATGTGAAAGAACATCTGCAGTGCACAATTATAATGTTTTAAACCATTTTATTCCTCTACTAACCACATGTTAAATGACTGGAGTTTACAAAAAAATATTATATTTATAAGCTCGCGTTCCTGTGTGGCATGTAAGTGATTGAAAAGATTGCTGAAGGACAAGCAGGAAGAGACTAAAAAAGGAGCAAAGGAAGGAGAGGAAAGGCGAGAGAGCAGGAGAGACGGAGCTGTGTATGTGTGAAGTCACAAACTGACTGGCAGTCCTGCTGACGGGCTAGCAGGCAGCGCGCACGCACACACTGATTCCTGCGAGCACACACGGAAACTCAGCCAAGGCATCTGTGCCGGAGACCTGTGTAATTCAGGCTGACGAGCAGTCACAAAGAGAGGATTCAGGCCCGAGTGAAGGAGAAGTGATCTTGATGTGCAGCCAGGAAATGTGGCTTCATCGCACCAAGTGCATGACTTGTCAGACGGATATGCTCGCACAAGACATTCATACAAACACGGACCACAATAGCGGAAGGTCACGCTGAATTCCTAAAAGCTAGTTCTTATCGTTTGTGTTTGTACTCATCAGTGATGTAACTTCAAAGTTGTTCCTTTATCCTCTTGTTTGAGAAAAGAGAAGTTCAGATGCAAATCTCTTTTTTTCAGATTTAAATCAAAAAAGCTCACGTATTACAGCAACTTCAATTGTTTTACAATCCACAGCTAACAGAGAATTTCACTGTAATCCTCCATGAATGCAAAGTTCTGCAGGCTGCTAGAGATCCTTGGTCAGGTGACCGCATATGTGTAGCGATAGTATGTAGGTGCCATGTCTTCAAGAGCTGTGGCAGTCTTCAACCTCACGCATGGGCATTTGTAAATTTTTTTATAACAAAATTGTCTATTGTACAAAAACTACCAGAGAACTTAAACATCAACCATGTGCAAAGAGTTTGCATGGCGTGACCAAAGCCAGCTCAAGGACAAAACGTTTAAAAAAGAAGCAGCATGGTCTGGTGAGCAACATGGCATCCACACCACATTAAACCTTCTCGATTAATAGACCACTTTATTGGGTTTGTTAAATGACTCCCACCAAGCGGGCTCCTAGTGAAATACGAAAACCCAGCCTGAGAATCCTACGCAATCCTCGCAGCATCATCAGTGACTAAGACACGTCTGAGCCGAGAAAAACGCCAACAAGTGAGAAAAGAAGTGGAAATTGAGGTCAGCTCTGTGTCAACAGTGAGTGAGCTGTCTGGTCTATGAGCGTAATATGTCAATTTCGACCACAGGGCGCGAGTTAAACCTCTCCTCACCGGCTTCAAACTTCACAGTCAGTAAAATCTGTTTTATCAAGCAATCCATTACATTGTTCATGGCATCTTTGTCTGGAAATCTGACAAACGAAATGTGTTGATGTGACCCAGACAAGCTGTAAGAAGCAGAGGCAGTCAGAACCACAAACAAGATTTTGATATTTACCGCAGATCAAGACACATCAAGCTGCTTGATAGAAAACCAGGTCTGGGTTTTATCCTCTCTTTTGGTTTTTATGCTGTTCTGCCTTTTTTTATTAAGCTCCCACTCAAAAAAAACGTGTTTTCTCCTTTTTACCATAATTACAGCCTGTCTAGATGGGAATACTTATGTGCTTTAAGTCCCAAAGTCAAACCAAATGGCTAACATAATAATAGGAACACATGTTAACTAAAGCCACGGTTTCGTTTACCTGTAAAAAAAAACTGATGAGGTCAAGTCACAGCAGTAATATGTCATCAACCCAAAGCTGCTGTCTTGGAAATACCTCTCTGTGTTTGTCTCAGAAAATACAAGACATCTACAGTAACCACAACAAAGCTTGACAACTCATCGTTAGTGACTCAGTTTTATGTCAAAAGTATGGCGACCTCTTACCAAAAATCTGACAGACTGAATGGGTTGCAATGATGTAATGCCGGGGAAAAGGAAAGAAAATGAGGGTTGGTGAAAGTGGATCTAGGTCTTAGTCAAGGCCCCCTGAATCTGAACCTAGAGGAGTTTTTGCACGGAGGTAAAGAAAGGTGGAAAAAAACTAGTCTAATGGGGACTGTGTAGGCATGTTGTCAATTGTTAAAAAGAAGTGAAAGGTTTCCACTGGTCATGCAAATTACTTCCAGCTTTTTGCAATTTTTCTCATTAAAAAAGGTCTGGGAGTATTTTATTTCTAAATTCACTTGGTTTTGCTCCAACATAAACAACATTGTAACAATTGAAACTGGCCAACCAATGAAAAAAAAAATTCACCATGAAAGTTCTTTATCAAAGGAGGAAACTTTTCCACTATTTTTCACATCGTTGTAATAATAGTTCCCCTCTTTCCTCTTATCACACACACCCAGTCAGAGAAACTGGAAAAGTGCCAGACACTAAGAGCTGACGAGCACATTTTTACAAGGTAGAGTGCATTTAGGTCTACAGACAACAGCTTGGCCTTGACTTTATATTCCAGCTGATGGACCCTTTGAACAGGACACAAATAAGCAGAACTGTGTGCGCATGTGTTTCAGGATGTATTTTTATCTCTGCTGAGCAAACGGCACAAGTTCAAAATGATTTATGACACGTTTATCCTGAAACCCACACAGAAGCGCCCAGTAAGAAATAATTCAGAAGGTGACAGAAACAACAAAACATTCACGTTTGCCTATTCTAAAGCAATCAATGTTGATCTACTGCTTTTCTTTC
The DNA here is from genome assembly GCA_032275365.1 of Anablepsoides cearensis. Taxonomy (NCBI): domain Eukaryota; kingdom Metazoa; phylum Chordata; class Actinopteri; order Cyprinodontiformes; family Rivulidae; genus Anablepsoides; species Anablepsoides cearensis. The sequence continues at coordinate 8,132,382 of JAUBOC010000149.1, read as the reverse complement.
ACATTGACAAAGCAAGAGGGAGAAAGGCTGAATCAATAAGAATTTGTTGTAGAGACGGTGACGCAGCATTGGGCGTGTGTTCACACGGAGATGTTAAAGTCCGTAAAGGCATTCCAGGAATTCCTGAGGCAAACTGTTTGGTTTGGCCCGGGGAACCTGACAGCTGAGAATAAAACCAGAGAGAAAGATTTTAATTGTTTTTTTACTAAAATAAAAGAAGAATTAACAGCACAATTAACAGTATCACTCATTACATCACTGAGCAAGATGTAATGTTGTCAGACTAGGTGTGAACTAGACCCACCTGCTGAGTTAGGGGGCACTGTGACTCAGGCCTTCTAAAAACCACAAGTCTCAGGAGGGTCTTGGGGATTTATTGACCACAGGGGTAGTCGGGGAGTCTGGAGCTAGCACAGTTTCTAACCAGACCCACCGGGGCAAAAAGGAAAAAGGCAGAATTAGCACAGGAAAGGCCACGGGGGAGCGTCTGTGTCTAAATGTGTGCAGGAGCTTGGACAGACAAATGCTGCCATACGCTGGAGACAGGTTAAGTACCAACGTCTGCACACTGCGGAAGACGGGCCAAAGAGCTGCCGCCCCAAACATCCGTTATTTAGAGAACAGCCATTGATCTGACTCCTCTTCCCTGCCCTCGTCTCCTATTTCCTTTCTAACTACACCTGCTCCCTCCCTGCCTCTCCTCCCCTCGTGGGTCAGAAGCTCAAACATGTGAGCTTACAGTTTGTAGGAGTTCACTGATAGCCATGCAAACACCATGAAAGCAGCTTCATTTAATTATTTTCCCTTCTGTTCTTCCTTTTCCCAAGATTGTTTTTGCAGTATGACTGAAACTCCACCCAAAGTACAACCACTAAATAAGGAACCCTGGAATTTGTATTGTCAGGATCCCCCCTACCATCTAATTTTTAATTTATCTGGGTTCATTGTATAGCTACAGCTTCACAGTTTGGTGTAGGGGGGGGGGGGGGGGTATCCTGTCAGAAAGATCCAATAATTCAATGTGAACGCAATGAAAGGGAGGCCTGGACACTGAGGCCTTTGTGAAACAGACAGCCACCCACGCACAATACTAAGGCCTGCAGTTGAACTATACTACTGTAGAGGCAAAGAGAAAGTGTAAACTCGTCTTTATGTGCTACTTTAACAATCAGGACAGCTCCGACCATCAACCAACCAGAGTTTGAAATGAATCAAGAAAGTAAAAGGTGAAAATGAGATAGAAATGTGTTCACTGTCCAGTCTTTCCCAGTTATGAGAGTTTCCCCAAATATGCAGATCCAACTATACAAATAATTATTTTCATGTTAAATGGTCCATGAATTTGTTAGTCTGATAGAACACTAATTTTTTTTTTATTCAACTTTAAATGTGATAAATGTGTTAAAAAGAGACAGAGAAATAAGCTTTGGTCTTGGCATAAGACTGAGCACTTTCCCTTTCCTTTCTCCTCTGCTTATTCTGTAAAACCATATAAAATATTGTTCTTTGGGTAACAACAGACTAGTTTAGAGAGCTGAGTCTTTAGAAACAAAATGCCTAAAATAAGAGATTATCTGATTTAAATGACTAGAAAGTCACAATCAGACTGTTCTCTATGGACACACTTGTCCAGTTTTCAAAGCAAATGTACACTTTGCATTTTACCGGTGCAGCTCATCGCACTGGAGGAGGATGTGTGAGTGTTTGACTTTACATCATCTCAGCTTTACTCATCACGATGGAGGAGTACGTGTCAGGGTATTTACAGTCATACTCACTACAGCACGGCTACTTTCCACACCTCCACTTGCCTCCCAGGTCACACCTTCCACTTTTCCAGCAAACGAAATGCTCCCAAGTCAATGGAAAGCCTATAGAGTGAGAGGAAACCTGGCCTTCAAACAAACACCGCTCCCCTGCACACCTACGCACTCTGTCACTCATTGCCTCACAAACGCAAGGCCTCTGAAATTACCATTTACATAAAGTAATGATGTAACTTGGTATATAGACACAGCGAGGTGGCATTTCTCCTTTGTTAGCCGTGCATTCGCCAAACAAAGAAAAATGTCGGTTTTTATTCCTGAGTACTGCTGTAAAACCATGTCTTATACTTCTTTACACTGTATGGAAAAATCTATTGGTGTTACTTTGCGGGATATTATTCAAACAGCCTTAATTTAGGGAAACACATCTACATGGAATCATATTTCTGGTCAATCAAATGCCGTGCTGACAAAAAAAAAGAAATCAGTGGAGGTTTAGATGTTTTGGATTAAACTCCTTTTTGGAAAGCTATTAATGTCGTCAAACGTTTTTCCCTTCGATGATATTTGGTGACGTAGACTTCTTGCCAGCTCTGTCATACTGAAACTCCTTTGAAATTAAGTAGTCTTCCTGTCAATACAGCTGAGGAAGAAGAGATGGCAAAGATGAAAATGTAAAGATGACTAAGATTAGGCAGTATCTGAAAAGTCACCCTTCAATCAAACCCATCGGATTTACATTTCACCCTTTATGTACGCGGCAATTTTTGGTTTATCTTCGGAAATACACAGCACATCTAATGACATCAATAAGGTAAAGGACATTTACAATGTCATTGATGTTTAAAGATCTTTGATGTTTTCCGGTCTTTTCCGACGTACAAAACGTGTTTGCGTGACCCAGCCCCACATCGTGTCTTGACAGAGGCTCCTACGCTAACCCTGGTAAAACCCAGAACTTCTTTGTAAGCCAGACATCTCTCACGCTGCTTTGAATAATTAACTTTGAGTCTGTTTATCCTCTGGACTTTTTCAGAGTTGGTGGACTGCGGATTCTCCCTTTAAATCCGTCAGATTTGGGCTATAAACAGAAAGACGGTGCCAGGGCTTCTACGGGGCTGTGCTGAAGCACGTCACACACTTTCTCCTCTTCGGAGAGTGAAACTCTGTGGTTTGTGGCTACCGTGTCATCTCAGTGAGAAAAAACGAGAGAAAGAATGATGCACAACATCTCTGATCTGTTCCCAGTTACCTAAAACTTGGGGATTTCTGCTCATTATGTTTGTGTTTTTGAGTGTCAGTGGTGGGTTAAGCAAAGATAACATACACATGTAATGAGAAGAACTTCTGAATGTCAGCGACGGTGAAGGGAAACGGTGCAGAACAGTTACCAGAAATGGAATTTGTGAGTTTGCTTTCCTCTGAACTCCAAAGAAATGGTGACCAGTTTTGCTACTGCCATCCCACACAAGATTTCAAAGAAATAAATCAATCTTATCAAAAGTCAAAACATGTATTTGCCACATTTCGCTCATTAATGAGGTTGAACAATAATCTTACCAGCTGTATATATTTATATATCTGTAGATTGCTGTCATCCTAATCTGACCCAAACTCATATTTATAAACAATTACACTGCTGTCAGTTCTGAAATACATGATAACCCTGGAATAAATATTATGATTTCCCTGCCAGAAAGGCCTTGATTTGATAAAGCTACATTTGCCACTTTGGTCACCACTTTTTTAACTCGTTCTCATAAACCAATGAACTTGAGAAACAGCTGTCAATTTATTGCATATAAGTTAGAAAAAGGGTATTTTGGTAGCAAATAATCTGAAGTTGTTCTTACCCAATGTCACTCAGTAAAACCAGAATCAATGATTTATTGATTTGACTGTTGGTGAGCAGCGGTTTTTATTGTATTTGGCAGGCATTGATTCAGGCATGTGCTGATCTCTCCACTCATCTATATTCATTTGAATGCCTAAAGCATGTTTCAGAGACCTAAAAGAAAGTAGGGTTTTTATTGTATAAAACCAGGGAAAAAATACAGTCTGAGTTCTTCTAAATATAACAATCATACACTGAATAATCCAAACCTTATTTCTGGAGTTCAGACAGTCCTACAAACACAGAGCAAATCATTTGAACATATTTAATTGTGCATTTTTTTACAATTTTTTGGTCTTCAAAAAGCTTTAGCATTGTGTTCAACATACCCAAGGACACAGCACAGGAGCCATTACGTAGCAATCTCCAGCTTTGGTTTCACTTCCTATTAGCCATTCAGACCATGACAATGCCCACGGGAGGAGAGCCTGCACAGCCATCTCTGACGAGGCCAACACATTCATCAGTACTTTGCCCAAAACTCCTGTTTTTAATGTGATTAACCTGAATGCAATCAAATTAATTACCTTCTGTACTTGATACTTTTGTATAGAAGAGTGTTTAACAAGTTAGTTAACTTCTAAAAATCATTATCATAAACAGAAGACTTTCTGCATAAAATAAACGCATGCAGCGTAATTACATCCTGCAACTGGTTTGTGAATTTTACTCAAAATGAAATAAAATTAAAAAGGGCTTTAAAATCATTTTCACATTCCTTGTAAATTAACTCGGTGTGTTAGTTTAACCATAAACCTGCCTTGAGCTTCAACTACTCTTCCTCCTTCTCAAGTCCCAGATTACCCATCAATCCCATTTCTTTCTTCTGGCTCAGACAAGCCACCAATCAGGCGGCAGCACGGCGAAGGAATATGACAGTAGATTGGCTTGTGGGGGGAAAGGGGTGGAGTATTTAAAGCCATGCCCTAACAACAGCAGTGAGCTGTGAAATGAGTATAAGAGACGGGGAGAATTCACTCATGCAGTTTCGTTCTCTACAGCTTTTAGTGTTTTATTTTTTTTTCTTCTTCTTTCCTCCTCCTTCCTCCCCATTTCTCACTCGCGTCTCATGCCAGAGCCCATCTGTTTTTCCTCTGCATTTCTCCAGCACACTTGTTCCCGTCTCAGAAAAGTGCTTTCTGTGTCCGATCCCCCCTCCTCCCCTCGGCTGTCAGTCCGAATACGACTGCTGACTCTGGACGGAGCTCTGCCAGGGCTTCAGCTGTCACCGCGACGCTCGCTGAAATACACAGTTGCCCGCTGCTGTCAGAGCCGGGGAGGCCAGGCTGGCTCTTGGCGGAAGGAAACGAATCACACTCTGTGCCACACACGCATACCCACGTCCGCGCGCGCACACACACACACGCACTTCTACGCGCATTAGCGGCTCAGCTCGGGTTGAACGGGGTCTCTTCGCTGACCTACTTCTTTATCGTCACTCTGAGGCAAACCCTGTGCACTCTGGCGCTCAACATAAACTCTCCAAGAGGCAATAAAGACTGCTGCTCGCATAATGTGAATGTTCAGGAACAAGAGGGGCCCCCTAACCTCACAGTCCCCACCCCGCACCTCCACCCCTTGTTTTTTTTCTTGTGGTAAGGAGACGGCAACAAAAAAAAAAAAAAAAGGTGCCCCCTGTGTAGGCTGGAGGTGTTAACAGCCAGCTCCAGCCTCAAGCAGCCATCTTGTCTGTTTGTGTGCACGATAAGCAAAAGGATGACGGACAGAAATATGGTTTGAGTCTGCAGTATAATTACCCCCCGCCCCTTTTGTTTTACCTTTAAGCCTTTTATGATGACTGATCATTTTTCCCTTGTTGTAAGATATTTTAGTTGTGTTTTATAAACCTTTTTATTTTACAGCATCTATTGACAAAACAAATCTGCATTCACACAACCAAAAACGACCATGACAAGATTTTCTAACCGCATTACTTACCGAGTATAAATATTCTTTTTAAATGTTTAACCAAAACTAGCAGAAAAGATGTTAATGAACTCACAATGTCTGAATAGAATCTGAGCACAAAGCAGTTTTTTTTTCTCCCACACAGCTCTGCTGAAAGAAGCAAACCTTTTTTTTTTTGTTTGTTTGCACTGCAACTTCATTTTTGTTTATTTTTAATTACTTTTACTCCTACCTGGTTACTGTCACAATGTAAGAGAAACTCTCAGCGATGTGGTGTGTTTTGATTAGCTGAATGCAGCTCTGCTGATTTCTAGGAAGGAAAATATTTTGAAAAAGGGATGCAAAACAAAATGATGCAAAGTAAAAAAAAAAAAAAAAATCCAATTAAACCGAGCAATGACTTTAATGAAATGAATAAAGGGGACAAGATTTAAAGTGGGAGGGCTAATTATGGCTTTGAGCTTGAAACCGTGTTATAATGTCATTCCCTCATCAAAAACATACCCAGTGATGCTTTGACTCATTCATGCTTAAATCTACTGTAGACACGTGGAGCTGCATAAACGTTTACTGGTACAAAGCCCCGCCTATTTTTACAAACCTCCTCCCTGGAGCTCAGTCTGCAGCTGGGCACCCCTCCCACGAAGCATTGTTGTGAAGATGTTAGGAAGTTTTTCTCATTTAGTGCTTCATTCAATCGCCTAAGCATCAGTGTTACACTGTAATTGACGAACAAACAAAAGTACCCCCTCCCCTTTAAACTCCTACAAATATTAATCAACAATAACATTTCAAATTTCCTAAAAGATTTAATCTAGAAAGCACTATGGTCTAAAAATCAAGAGCTTTTAATGCATTTTTCTCAAAGAAACTATAATACATGTAAACATTTAACTCTGATTATTTTACAAATACAGCCAATAAGAATTATTTCTAGTAAAATTTAAGTATATTTGTCATCTTAATGAGAAGCTCATTTAATGAAGTGTTTTCAGGTAGTTTCCAGAGAAATCTTAATTTAAATAAAAATCTGTTACTCGATCACAGAAGTGTAACACCACTCCAGCTGCGGTGTATTTTTAAAAAGGTGTTGGTCATGAAATTAGAGCTTGCTAGACTCGACTGTTTGTGCAGCAACACCTGCAGTGAAACAGGTGAATATGTGAAAAGGAAGAAAAGGTGATTCCCAGGCACACAAAAGGTTTCATCACAGACTTTTACCTATCACACACACAGAAACACAGGAAGCATGTGCCCATTGTCGGAGGGTCCCAAGAGCCCCTCCTGCTCTTTGAGCCCTGATATTAGCCGCACTGATAACACCGACCAGCGAGACAGATACTAAAAAAAAGAGAGAGAATGAGAAGTCGAGAGAGAAAATAGAATCAAAGCCAGCAAATAAAAGAGCAAAGACTCTCTTTCCAATACAATAAAATTAAATCTTGAGAAAAATGAGAGTCTACGCTGGGAGATAGAGAAAAATAAATAAATAATGTTCCACTGTCAGCCATTCATTCATTTAGCCAGTTAGTCACATCATGATGGGTCAGGTTGAGTACAGTCACAATAAAATCTGCCAGTGAGTGACAGCCGACTTCATACATCAATCTGTCTGACAAGTTATTCATACATCACCACCCTCGTTTATGGAAATCATATGCAAACTCGCTGTCAAGGGCTGGATGCATTTACAAGAGTTGGATTTATTCAATTCCCACACCAGATTATTTTCTCCTTTTGCAACGGAAAAACCAAAGAAAGATAATTTTTCTCTAACAAGATTATAAAAAGTGCTCAAGTTTTGGGAGACATATTCACACATTTCGGTGTAGATGTAGAAAAAAAATGGAGTTGCATGTGTTTGCTGTTAAAATTATGATAAAAACAAAAACTACTGGGAAAGAGGGGGGGAAAATAGACTATAATAAGCTTGGAATTCTGGGCTTCGAGTCGACAGCTCACTCCAGATCTGAACCAATAAATATCTAATCCCTGTCATGTTACAAGGCCAATGTGCACCTCTGGGTCTCATGAATCACTCCAGCTTTTACCGTTTAGGTGGCCCTGTCGGTGACACACAGAAAAGGGAGTCTTCGGTGGAATTTACAGCGTGCTAGCGATGAAACAATGGGGCAAGGTAGAAAACTGTAATATGGATTGTGCGGAAAGGAGATTGGCATGAAGAGATGACAAAAGACAAGTTGAGTGGAAGGCGTTTGGGGAAAAACTAACAAGAGATAAAAAGCACAAAGGTGGAGTAACCATGTGGCCCCATTTCCCAAGATGCTACCTCTGCTACTGGCTCCATTTGAGGTAATACTGTAGGTCAGGAGGTTAAATGGCTTAGCTGGATCCTGTAGACAACCATTCAAGGTCAATGAGTCTGGCCTTAAATACAAACAAAACCTACAAGCTTTTATATTTTTAACATTAAAACAATTAAAAACAAATATAAAGCTCCTGACTTTTGGTATGGAGCTAGCTCAATGTTGCGACTTGCCAAGCAGCTCCTGTTTTAACCACGCTGCAAGATTAAGATTAAAAATTTAGCATATCAAGTCACTTAATATCCCAGCTATCGTATGTCAGGCTAATCTCATTTATAGGCATGACCTCTTTGTGTGTATAACGTGTCGTTTTTCAGAGGTTTGCAGGATCCATCAGCTCCAGTAAAAAGGCACAGCCAGCAGCAGGCACAGTCGTGACGACAAATTCGCTCCCCATAAAAATGAGCTGAGCGTCGATTCCGGTGCGCGGGCTTGCCAGAACCGCGGGAGGGAGACTAAATGATTATGTTACGACAAACACTGCTTCGACTCTCAGAAAACAACAATCAGGGTATAGGTAGGATATTGTGGCCGAGTGAAATTAAAGAAGGAGTGGAAGCGAGGAAGACAGAAGGCAAGAGAGTGGGAGACTGATTTCATGGAGATAATCAGGGGGGCTGCAAAGCATGCCTGGCTGCTTATTTCCAACTGTGCTGCTGAGTGAGGCAACTTGCAAGTCTACTGCCCTGAAAAACATCTATTTCCTTTATGAGTTGACATATGGAGGAGGCAAGACAAACATTGCTTGTTCTATGTTCAAACATCAATCATGTGCAGAACATCAAAATCTATCTCAAGCAACTAGTCTGTACAATGTGTGTCAGCTAAAAATAAAAAACACTGCTTTAGTTTGTGACACAACACTAAAAGGAGTAAAATAGAAGCAGACAGAGCCTAATGCAGACTATAAAGATGATAAGATTACCAGTTATGGTTAATGGAAGCGGCCGCAGGCTGACAGTTAACAGAAAGCACAGAAATCAAGCCTGAAAACAGATTTTATCCTGGAGATTGAGGTTGACATTTAATCTGGGATCTTTATCCATTAGGTAGAATTTTGTACATCACTGTGGCTTTTATTTTCTGTCAGATTGGACACATTTAGCTGCACTATTTCATTGTGTTTTGGAAATGATCAAGAGACAATTTCACCATTTATCAACTCTACATTGACAAAAAAAAATCCCCCCCGACACTTAGAAGAAAAGTCAGTCGTTATTAGTCACCCCACTAAACACAAACTTGACACTTACAACATTAATTTCCCGACTGAAGAAAAGGAGTTGAGATAGAAAGATGACAAACATCTGAAGCGAAGTGTTTAAAGTTTAATTTCCAAGGAACGACTGGCTACAGAAATGCACAATCATTCCACTTTGCAACATTAACTGGCTAAACTTTAACCTGGAAATTAGATTACAATTGCTTACAGGTGAAGAAATAAAGCAGGACTTAAGTCAGCACAGCTGCAAGAAGCAGTTTGGAGACCCAACAGATTTTATGTCTGGCTTTGTTTCCAAAATATGTCTTATCTTTTTCCTCAAAAGATGTATAAAACAAAAGCAGCACAAACTTATATAAAATTAATAAAATACTTTAATCACCTCTCCTTTATAATCCACCTAATTCTACGTCTAAACAGTATTTCCCTTTCATTCTGTTGTCTCCAACATTTGAGACCTTCTAAAGCCTCTGTTTATGTGTCTGAGTGTGTAACTGCAGATTGCACTCTAATGACTGAACATTAGGAAATAAAGCCAGGGCTCAACCAGGGGAGTGCTTCTGCTTTGGGACCTGCATTGTGGACTCAAGACAACCATTAGCACACACATAAAGAAAAGAGCCAATTACGAACCACCTTTTAGTACGGGACAAAAAAAAATAACCTTAAATCTCACCCGTCTTTTTCCTCCATCTACCACATACAAATGGGCATTATACAAATCCGATGAAAAAGCAAGAGAATACAAATAAAAAGGTAAAGATGTTTTCAAAATGAAAAAAAGGCAGCTTAGAGCAGTATAGTGGAAAGCAAAAGCAGATAAGAGATGAATAATAGCATTGGTACAGAGGGAACAAAGCATGAAGTTGATCCATGAGGGGTAATTAAATGACATCAGCGAAGGCAGCAACCTACAGAAGAGCGATAAGACTCACACGGGTCCAGAAGAAACCAACACGGGTAGTTTAGGTATAGGAAAAAACCGTGGCACAATAAGTCCACCGCCAACACGGGTGTCTGATGGAGACACAAATACCCAAAAGTTTAGGGCCAAATCCCATTTCTAAAGCTTCATTTATATTTCAATAAGATCTAAGACAGCAGATCAGTGATTACGTCATTTTGGACGTCTTTTTCTGACCGTGTATAAAGCATTGCAAAAGATGTCACAATAAAAAAAAAAAAAAAATTGGCAAGTTCATCTTCTAATCTTTTCTTTTCAAGTGTTCCTAAAAAAAACATAAGTTTTTAAGAACAAAAAAAAACCCACATTCTTTGTTTTACCCTTCTCTGCCTGAATGAGCACAACACAGGAGGGAAACTTGATTCAGCTTGAATGTTCACAAAAACTAGGTTATTGCCACATGCTGCACTGTACGTCCTCTGCTCTCATATAGATTTATATAAAAAGAAAAATCAAACATTAATGGGTTTATCTGCATTTTATTTTATCCTCTGAGAACATCACAAAAAAGCTCAAAGTCAGCTGCTAATTTAAACAATCACATTACAGACATGCAAACAGGAAATACATCTTTTAAATCAGTTGAATCAGTCTAAAGTGCTTTTGACTTAAATACTCAACTGTTTCCACGGTTTCTCTAACATTTATATATGCATTAACACATTTTATTTGTTTATATTGTGTGAACCAATTTAATAAATGAAAGCATCGTTTTCTTTTCCAGCTGTGGAACAAGACAAGACTTTAAAAAAGAGAAGAAAAAAAAACAAATCGTCATACGTGACTTTGCGTTATGAGTAATATGAAATTCCACTCTCGATTTCTGCAACTGAACGAGAGGTCCGCTTACGCAAAAAGAAAAAGATTGTCAACAATGGTTGAATAAATCATTTACTGTCAGGAAACAGAGCATCATCACAAGTTGTGAAAGTTAATACGTTTCTTCTGACTAATTATATCATTTTCAGAATTCATGTCAACATCTGGGTGATACAAGGAAATAACATGACTAAAAAAAAAAAAAGAACAGCACTGGCAAAAATGTATGATTCACGTTCTCTTAGAAAGCCACCTCAACCGTCTCTCTTTATGTTCATGAATTCTTTTTAATCGGCTTTGCCTTCTAGTCAGGAGGAGTTGTTTCTATTTCATTTTCTTTTATATTAATCCTACATACCAACTTTTGAAGCCATGAATTTCCCTTCTTGGGCACCTTTTTTTTTTTAAAGTTTCACAGTTCTGCGCTTGATTTTCTCTGACTCAAATGGTTGCGAGACTGATCTTGTGCAAGCAGTGCCACAAGAAAGAAAAGATGTTGGACTTGCTCAGAAACCTTGTCAGCGTATTTGTTTCCATTCAAAGCGAGTGCATAGGAGGGCGAGTAGAAGTGGCCCTAATCACAGCTAGCTGCTAATAGGAGGGATTTTATCATTGTGGTAACTTTCTGCTATATTTGAGAAGATTTCTAAAGGACTTATTTGAACCTTTTTTCTCAATTAAACTCAAAATCACCATGATAATTAAGCTTTTAAGTGTTTTTTTTTTTTTCCAGGAATTTGATGTGTTTTGTGAAAACAGTGGTTTCAACAGATAAACAGGAAAAACATTTATTTAGGCCATCACTGCAGATATTCCACTTGAGATGGTGATTAATTTGATTATCACCGTCCTCCTGGACTCGCTCTCCCCAGCAATCACAGGTTGGAAATTCCAGACCTGCCTGTTACCCCGAGGCCTTGAGATGTTTGATCCAGGGCCAGAGGAGGCCAGCCAGACATTCAGCCCCTGCTCTGGAGCCCTTCTCTCTCTGCAGCATGCTCTATAGCTCCCTGCTGCGAGGCCTGGAGGAAATCACGCAACCGACAAAATTGTAAAAGCCGAGGTTAAAGCAGGGGGAACAATACCTTTCACATCCAGACTGCTTTTCTCTAAGGAAATGCTTAAGAAGCACATATTGCACGAAATCAATAGGCAAGAAAAGGAAGGAGAAAAATCAATACTGCCATACTAACCTATCAATTCATACCTTTTGCATTACATTTATATCTACAAGAAAAGCCTAAGGATAGCATCAAAGTGCTTCATAAAACAGTTACTATTTTTAAAATCCATACAACTATTCAAATTAAAATCTCCACTTTTTGATTTGATTTTTAGGGAGAAGAAATTAAAAAGTTACAGGCAAAAAATCCAAGATATCAACTAAACAAAAATACAGCAAAAAAGTCAAATCAAACGATTATTTTATTCAAGATAGTTCTTCGTTAAACATTATTTCCTCTCCTTCCTGTTACTTTCGCATAAGTGCTGCATCACAAATGCCCCCCTCTCCCCATTCATGTTTGAGGATATCATCTTCCTGTCTATGCATTTAAATAAAGTTTAAACGGTGTTGTTGTTGCCAGCGGGGGAGCAGACAGCAGTAATGCACTCTGTGAAAGTTGAGCAACTAGCATCTGAAATACAAGCACATGATCCGTCATTACGGCTATTAAAAGGTCACGCTTAGGGTCATAAGTTAGTTTAGATGTTGGACTATGTACAAAGTTATAAAAAAAAACATTCTGCAAGTAATAAAACCTAATTTCTATGTAAACGAAATCCTGGAACAAACCTTTGCTTTCACACGAAACATCTTTTCCAGGTGGACAGAGCCCAAGGATCTGAAACCGAGAAGCCGGAGGCCTCCTAGTGGCACGGAACAAACCACTTTATCACAAAGGAAATGATTTATAGATAACTGCAGTATGTAGAAAACTTCTTAGATGGTAATACATAACAGGAACTGTTCTGAGTGTGCTCCAAAATGATAAAAATCTGAAAACTCAACTCGGTACACAAGCAAAAATCTTCAAAGAAAATCTGTTGGAATTTAGCAAACATTGTTTTGGCATTTTGTTGAAAGTGCGCACATTATGCTGTTTGATGCCGAAACTGTGACAATTTAAGCAAAAAAAAAAAGGAGAGCGTGTAAGAAAGGATCAATACTCGACTGAGCCTCTGCTCTGTTGCTTCATCCCCGGAGGCTTAATTCACTGGATGTTTAAAGACGACCGAGTCACAATAGGGGATCAGATGGGATTGACCACGGGATGAAAATGTGAGGAGTGTTTATTAAACTGATGTAGCCGAGATGAAGAGCGAGGAGGAGGTGAGCGGGGATCGGTCGAGGGGTTGTCTGAGAAATGCCCATAATGGTTATTAACAGCTAATGCCAGCCTAAGCTACAATGGCTCGGCAATTCAAAAAGGCTGCAAAACAAACTAATACCTCTTCTTTAAGCTTTACGGCTTTTAAATCAAAGCTAAAAGCCGAGCTGAAATTTGAACTACAAACGTAAGCTCCTGAAGATTATTTGTGTTTTTCACTTGATCTTTTCCTTTTTATAGAAAAATAAACACAAATGCTTAAAAGATGCTAAATGAATCATTTGTTTTTCATGTTCGTAGGACGTCCTTTATATGAACCAACAAGGCCAGAGCAAAGACAAAGCTAAAGTGTTGATTCAGCTTCGCAGGGATCCTGAATGGATAAGCAGTGGCAACCACCCCCACCCACACACACACATGCACACACGAATGAGTGAGCAAGTGTGTTCACGAACATACAAACACATGCAGGCCTTTCAGAGCCTGACCAGCTGTCACCCCCCTCCTTCTCCATCCAAACCTGCGGCTGCAAGAGGATATAAATCACTCAAAAGACGACACGCACAAGAGGTGTACGTTTTATACACACAACACCAAACTGGCCTCGTTTTAGCTTTCAGAGCAGATTCTTTTAACACACCTACACAGGTTTACACACAAACACAGCCTAACAAAAGACAGTCACGCCCAGTTTTATATCATTACGGTCGCAAATAGTCTAAACTGCTCATAAATTCACGATGTTGCGCAAGTTTGGCTATAAAAACCCGTTTCTCACATGGAAAAGACCTTTGCCTGTGTGTGCTGGAACCGGCAAAGATTGAGCTCAATGTCAGCAGCTGATAAGCAACAAAAAAAAAAGAGACAGAAAAAAGGTCATATTGCATAACAAGAGTTTGTGCTGACATAATGCTGTAGAAAACTTATGAGAAGGGAGTAAAAGGTGTGCCTATATTTACATCGGTGCAAAAAGGCAGAGCTGAGATGAGTCTGGTAAACATTATTCGCTCAGAGAGCATTTATAAATGTCGGAGTTAACATTCTTGGCAAAGCTAACTTTATTTTAGAAAAAAAAAAACATTTCAGCACAACACAATTATGATTAGATTAAGAGAAGCTAGGCTAGTTCACACCTACGTTTTTTTCTGCCGAACAACAGACCCTATGAGAAGGAAAATGAGGCCAAAGGCAGCTTCTTCCTCTCCGCTTTAAGGTAAAGAAAACCGGAGCTACTTGCAAAACTGCTAATTTTCAAAACACAAAATGTGTCACCAAGAGATAAAACAGACCACATACGTTGATGTCTGAGAATTTCCCTGCAGCCGGGCTTTGTGTTTTTCACAGATTGGTGTGAGTGGCATGTAAACTCTTTTTTTCCACTTCTCCTCTATTGTGTGTAAAGTGCTGATAATCTACATGAGGACTGTTGTATTCTTGGTGACAGCCAGGATCCCATGCTGACACAAGCCGACGCCACGCATAATGATACATTTATAGAGGAACTGACGAAACAAAAGCAAAAGCAAGCATATATGGATGACCCCCCCCTTTAACAATATGTGCCACGTGGATATCAGCCATGGTGAACGTAGTAAAATAAACAGGCAGTAAAATCGCTGCTTCTCTGCAGTGCTTTTAGTTTTGCCCCAGTAGCCATAGTGACAAAAGGGGGGGTTTGCAGAGTGAACCCTACCATGTTGCACACGTGAGGAGACGGGAGCTTATGAAAGGCGAATTTGCATTGAAACATAAGGTTAAATGAAGCGCACGGAGGCTCGGGCACGGTGAAAAAACAACCCTGTGACCCTCTGTTCGTGGTCCGACGCGGAGGCCCACATTTCATTTGGACAGGCCAAGAGCGAGAGACGGAGACACACGAAGAGGCCGAGATAAAAAGAGAAAAAGAAGGAGAGGAGGTGTGTGTGTGTGCAGGGGGGGGGGGGGGGTTTGCCCCTGCTCTCTATTTTTGTTTCCTCTTTTTGTGCGAGCTCAACGCGCACACTCGCCGTGCAATGGATTTTCAACTTGGTCCTCATCAGTTGTGTGCCTGATGAAACAAACACTGACAGCCTCTTTACATTTGTAAAGGCCCCTGCAGCAGCTGTGCTTGTCTCACACACACACACACACACACACAATGCGTGCACATCACCATGCACTCCCACACACACAACCTTTGAATCCGACGCCTAGCCCCAGCTCGGGCCTACAGGAAGAGCAGACTCTGCACAAAATGGCCCTGATCGCACGGAGCCGCACTCTGCTGTGGTGCTCTCTTTTACACACACACACACACACAAAAACAAACACACAGTTTGTGTCACAGTATTTCAGACAGAACACTGGCACACGTTAGTTCTTAAAACCCCGTTTGTTGCTCAAGTCCTCTTTCCCTAAACCACACGTCTCGACGCTAAACCAAACAGAAATTTGGGACAATGGAACACACATCAGCAACCCCTTCAGGAAAAGGTTGACGAGGCATTTCCTTTAGAAAAATGCTAACTGCTAGCTTTTTTATTAGAAGCTATCCCCCTATATTTCAGCTATTTAATGACTAGTAAATTTTAATATCATTCGCTAGCAGCGAGTGTTTGTTAGGTGCACAAGGTGGGGGTTAAGGGGTAACAACTCACACTCGTGTTTCAGGGGAAATGGTTAAGCCAAGCATGTATAATTGTCTTACGCTAATTAGGGGGAGGTAGAAAGGGGGAGGGGAGGGGGATCAGTAAGGGTCATGAGTCCTCCCCTCAAAGCCTGGAGGGGGGACTTGAGGAGCTGGAATCCCCCTCCCTCCCTCCCCTTGTAAAAATACATGTTTTGTGTTTATTTAGCAGGAAACAAGGAGAGGAGGTGGTGGGAGAGAGCGTGGGTCTCTACACCCACCACTCTGCCCTTGCAATCTATTTTTGTTTCCTCTTTTTGTTCGACACACTCCAAGTGCAATAGATTTTCAACTCGAGTCATTATCGGATGCGTGCGGCTATTTTAATATCAGAGGGAGGGAGGATTTGACTTCCCCCGTTGTTGTATAAAAAAAAAAATCACGTTTTGAGCTTTTGATTATTTTGGTCTGGGCCAGACATTATGCATCAACCACAGCTGCCAGAAACACGTGACAGATGCGACACGCAGACACATGACGGATGGGGGCCTCCTGCGGTTTGGCACTCAGTTGCACCATTTTTCGAGTTTTAGAAAACTGTCTCAACGCTGGCCAGGCACTTCTGGTTGCAGTGACTCCCGCGGGGGGGGGGGGGGGGGGGGGGG
>JAUBOC010000149.1:8099107-8115872 GCA_032275365.1 Anablepsoides cearensis | reverse complement strand
TCAAACACGAACCCCCCCCCCCCCCCCCCCCACAGGTCCTGGTTTCTTCCATTCATTAGATTTACACGTTGCAACGAGCAGCAGGAAATTATGGTTAAATACCACTAATGTAACTGAAACTACTCGGCCACAGCCAGCAAAATACATCTCATGGTTTAATACATCGAGCCGAAGCTGATGTTTTTCAAAAACATCTGTCTCCTTTAACTTGAGTCACATTGTGCTGCTTTTTCAATAAAGGCCGATACATCAGCACATTGTGCTACTGACACTGTGCTGAAAAGAACAGGGAGAAGAACATCTGTTGGCCATGAGAGGTCATGCAGATGTAGTATTTTAAGCCACTTCCTAAAGATATAAAAGTGGCACATTTGGTGCCACTTTTTCCGTGTTACTAATAGAACAAAATTAAAAACATGAGAAATAATGCTACATCCCACTTCCTTTTACCACCTAAACATTTAAAAGGTAACGTATCCTGCATTAAATCCTTTTTGCACATTGAAATCATTCAGTTGGGGTTTATATAAAGTGGAACTCCTCCTTATTGTAACTCCACAAGCCCCTCTTTCACCCCTTTTCCAAGGTGTGTCTCAGATCAACTCGTTTTAAGGCAGTCTCTTTAAATCCAAACATGCGTTTCATGCCCTGCAACCCCTCCAGCTTCCAGACTGGTCTATTTGTTAGTAACTTAATTGAGGGGTTAACAACTACATAGCTGTGCAGAAACTTTATATTTACAAATTAATATGGAAAGTTATTACGTCAAAGTATTTGCAATAAAACTACCAAAAAAGGTCATACTTTGACGTAATAGCTCAGAAAACTTAATATAAAATAGATACAACAGAACGGGTTAAAAAAATATAACCCAAACAGAATGTAAATATATGTATGCAGCACTGTGAGAGACTAAATTCAGATTTTCTGCACTCCTAGAAACTCAGAGTACACAACAAAAGGATTAAAGGCTAAAACTGGGAATTTCACATAGGTATTCTTTAAGAATTGCAAATGCAAACCTGTTGCTTAGTTTCAGCACATTTTTTTTTTTTTTTTTTTTTGCAATAATTGTTTTATTGTAAATTCTTAAACCAAATGGCCTGCAGGAGTTGCTGGGAGCCTCTCCACATGGTGTTTTGCAGCTTTGCTCTGCTGACTTCAGATGCAAAGTTAAACAGTAACGCATCGTTTGGGGGGCGAATATTCACAGTAACAATCTGCACATCAAAAGAAGTGTAACAAAACTTTCAAAAAAAAAAAAATCTCCAGTCAGTGAGGGGCCCCCCGGGGGTCCGGCCTGTTTCAAAGACAGAGGGGGAGAGAGAGAGAAAAAAGATGGTGGTAGCTTATATGTTCAACCAGTCAGGCTTTATAAGATGAATTGCTTTTTTTTCTCTCTCTGTAATGAAGTTGAACGTATATTTTCATCCAACAGGCGCTTTAAAGGCAAACACTTGGTGGAAATGTTCACAGCCCACCTTGGTCTCTTCCTCTGGAGGAAAAAAAAAAACACCAGAAAGAAAATGGTCGCTTCATACATAACATAAGCCTCTGCAATGCGACTACACAGCCTCTTTAAAAAAAAAAAAAAAAAAAAAGAAAGGAAAAAAGGACTGGGTCATTTAGGGAACACGCCGTTCACATGCATATAGGTCTAGAATTGGTGCTGTTTAATGCTAATTCAGGTGATGACCCCCCCTTCCTAAAGGATGGTGAAGGCTAAGCTGCAAAAAAATGAAGGCAACATATCTGCTTCCTACAGAGGTCACAACACATTTCTGCAAAACCTGACAGACTTGGCGTCTTTCAGGTGGATTAACAGCAAAGGCAGGCGCGTTTGAAGCGAACCCCGCACAGCTGAAATTAATTGAATTGACGAAAGAGCCGCCTGAGCCTCCTTTTTCCTGCTTCATGGAGTAGCTAAAAAAATAATAATTAAAGAGCCGCGTCGAAGCTGAGCTTCGCTTCAAAACCGAGCTATTTACTCGCTTTAAATAAAAGTCATGATGTTTGAATTGTTTAACCTCTTCTTTTAAAGAGCTTAGCTTTAAAATAAAATAAAAAGCCGAGATGAAACGCTCAGCATGGGACGAAATGGAAGCCGAAATGAAGCCCGAGCCTGCCATGGCCGACAAGCCTCCGTCTTCACACAAGAGCCTGAAAACGAGGGGCGAACAAACAAAAACCTTAAAGGAAGAAAAAAAAAGCATCCCACTTCGTCAAATCGGCTCATTTAAACCCCACATTTTAAAGCCACACATCACAACAAGAGGTAGTGCATCCTCTCCAAACGAGGCGAAACGACAACAAAAAAAGAGCGTTCACCTCCGAAGCGAATCGCCTCGAACATGTCTGATGTCGAAGAATCGCTCGCACAAGACTCTAAAACAAACACAGCCATTTCTTTACAATTCAAACATATCCTCGCTCACACTGTGACACAACTGCATTTTAAAGGATAATAGGCTCAAATAGTGGGGAAGCTGGCGGATGGTAACCTTCAAAACCCGGAGATGAAAAGTTAAGCTTTTTTTTTTTCCTCGCCGAGGCAAACTTGAATAGAGCCGACTGCGTTTTGTGCGCATTTTACTTACGTATCGCTTCTGAATGATATTCCTCTTGGGTCTTTCCTTGCTCATTATTCAACCCCCCTCCAATATATATGTGTGTTTTGGCTATAAAGAGAATGGCCACATGAATTTCTTTTCTTTCACTCTTCGCCTCTCCGGGGCTCCACCAACTGACTATTTAAATCCCGACTCTGTGGAGGAGAGAAAAAAAAGAGAGAGAAAAGCTTCGCGCTGGGCTACAGCAGAATCCTCCTCTTTCGGTGTTTCCCCCCTTCAAAAGTAGTCGGATAATAAATCCCACAGTTCAAGAGTCGACGGACAGAGACGAAGTGGACCCGAAGTGGCTCATAGTCAAAACAAACGCACAACAATAAGTTCCATTCGCTCGAGCAGCTCTTCGTCTCCTTCTTCTTCTCGTCTGTGCGCACTCGCTCCTCCGGGCTCTGTTCACACGCATGAATACAGCTGAGTGTCGTGGGTTCGGACGAGTCACATCTTGTGTTTTGAGGGTGAGCGGATAAATAAGACGCGTTGAAATGAAAAGGAACGAAAACAATAAAAACAAAAATAAAAAATAAACGCCCTTTTAGACGTCGCGTCTTTTCTGGAGCTGGAGGCTGCCGGGTGTCGTAGAGAGAGCTGCTCTCCAGCTGCACTGCTCTGCTCTGCCGACTGAGAGCAGCTCGTTTTTCTTCCACACACAAGGCAGCCAATCACGTCCTCCAGCGGCAACCTCAAACTCCCAGTGAGACGGCCCTCACAGGACCAGGCACTGCCAGGTACCCTCTGCTCACTCCTTTGTGGACCACACAATTCACAAATTGGACCTTTTATTTTTAACCTTATAGCTGATGAGGGCAAAATTAAAAAAATTAAATTCCATTGTGTGCCTTTGTGAATCATGACTTCAAAAATAATATTTCTTTTATTCGCCTGTTTCCAATTTAACAAGCAATAATGTTTAGGGTACTGAATAATATTCTCAGCTAAGCCAGGAAAACTTTTGGATTTTTGTAATAGGAAAGAGGCTCAGTTTGCAGCGGATGTAGGCAGCTTTTGTTGGCCACTTGCGTTGCTGCCCTGTACCATAGGCCAGTGGTTCCCAATCTTTTTAGACTTGTGTGCCCCCTGAGCCATTTTGTCATACCACTAAGCTACCCCCTCTGTCAAACGTAATAATGATTCTCCAAAACTATAGTGTACAGCAGCTGATTATTTAATGAGAAATGATTATTTAACTTCCTAGAATTAATTCTTTATTCTTTTCAACTCAAATTGAATAAGTAAAAGAATAAGTAATTAAATAAAGAAACTAGGTAATGTCAGGTGCAGTAAGCAGCAGCGTCCAAAATACATCAAATACCCAGAATGAGCAAATTTCGTGGCATTCCGCATTTTATACTGGATTCCATTTAGTGTCAATTTCGTGATTCCGTTTGCACTTTCCACATTGCAGAAATCATATGGCCCTATATCCCAGTCCTATTTTTATTATCTTTTTACACACCTGGGAAATTTTTCTACGTACCCCCTGTAATATGCTCACGTACCCCAAGGGGTACACAAACCCCTTGTTGGGAATCACTGCTGTAGGCTGTCCCAATGCGTAGGCCCTACTCAAGGCTAGGTTATACTAGCGCTTTGTGTGTTGTGCACCCTCAAAAGCAGTGTAGGAATTTATACTTGACACTTACTTTGTAGTATTCTCCAAAAGGACATGTCGCAGTACACTTTATAACTTGTGAAAAGTTGTAAATAGGAGAGCAAATGCTTGACAGACAAACTATTTGAATGGTGCATGGCGTGCGTAGCCTGTGCATGGTTACAAAAATTCAGAGGTGCACGACACCGTGTGGGGCCAACACGTGTTACTGTTGGCGCACGCACAATCGTGTCATGTTCAACACATCAACTATAAACTAAGCTTTATGCAAATGAATGACAAAATCTGAATATGTAGGCTGCATCTGAGTATTGTATGTGGCCGACGCCGGGTATCCCAGAATTCCATGTGCTATCAGCAAATTAAACAGGAATATAAATATTTTTTTAACATTGTATTTTTTGCTCTTTTTTCATGGTGAAGTTTGGAAATTTATCCCGGATTGAAGAATTTGGCTTTAAATGTGCTCAGAGTAAAGCCACTGCTTCTCTGCATCGAAAGGAGTCAGCAGAGGTGGTTCAGTCTTGGAGTACCCCAGGTGGAGCTAGAAAGTGTCGCTGGGGAGTGAGATGTCTGTGCTTCTCTCCTGGACCTGTTTCTTCCACTACTGAAGATGGAAAAGCTTTAAAAACATCATAGATTTGCTGGCCGGTCTTTCTGCACTTGCATTGATTTATTCCAGGTAGGTGTAGGTATGAGTGTAGTTAGTTATCTATTGTGTGACCCTGTGATGGATCTGCAACCTGTCCAGGGCGTAGTCTGCCTCAGTGGATGTTGGAGATAAATACCAGCTTCATCCAACCAAAAAAAATGGATGGAAGGATGTTTTAAAAATGTTTCGTTCGACAACCAACCTTTCTGGAGTTTGCATGTTCTCCAGTTTCCTCCCACCCCCCTTTAACATGCATGTTGGGTTCAGTGTAAGCTGTCCCAGGTGTGGGGGAGAGTGAGTGGGCACGACTCATATCAATTCTAAAACATGTTGATTTAACTGTGTGATTCTCTTTGTGGTTGACTTATTTTTATTTTAAATGCCAAATTCAACACTTTGGGTCATTTTTGCCATTTCTGTGTTGGTGAAATAATTTTTTTCCTGCTTACAACAAGAAGAGCCAAGGAACAAAACAAAAAGGGTGCCCAAGTTTTCATGCAAATGTTTGTCCCCAACCCCCACAGTGAAGCACCCCCACCCCTTTGGAACTCCATAACTCTAAAACCAATAAAGACAAGGGGTAAGGTTGTTTTGTACCAGATTGTCTTTGTTTGTTGTTTGTTTGAAATTACAATTCTCTATATCTGTGTGATGAACGACCTCATCCTGTATTATAATAATGCTGATTTCATTTTCATTCATGTTACAAGAAGCTATTGATTCCTTTTTGTGTTTGATGTAGATTTAGCATAACTCACCACATGATCAAAGTGCTGAACTTACCCATGAATGCATGAACAAAAATGTCAAATCAATAGTTCACAGGTCAATAATTCCACCCATTTTTTGTGCATCGCAGGATATTTGTGTATGCAGAAAAACAGAAAACGAAACACATATATTGATATATTTTTAATTATTTCTTGAAAAAATAATGTGGGTGAAATCCTGTTCAAAATAAGTTCATTGCATCGATAGAGTGTAAAAATTTTAATAACTTTGTTTTTATCAGCGATGTCTCGTCCTTTTACAGTGTCAGAGTCAAGTGTGCTATTTTAGGACGAGGCTGCCTTTAGCTCCCATCACCCTGCTGCTCTCAGAGGGTTCACCGGGGTCTTCTGCTCTGCTGTTGATGACATTTAGGTCCACATGAATCAATGAGACAAGCTGTGGAGGGGTGCCTGAGTTTTGCAGCAGCCCCCCACATGGCTCACATTTTTAGCCTACGCCAATGCCAAGGCAGAGCAGTTGGAAGGGATTAGGAACATTTTGGGCTAATTTTATCCGGGAAAACACGTCGCCATCGTCTTAAACTCGTTTAAAGGTTTTCAAACTTTATGTGATACTGTAACTATCACACTACCCAATTTAACGATGGTCGAAAACAAACAAAAGAAGAGATCCGCTGACCAATTAGATTCATTGTTTGTATACGTAAAAACGCGAGACAGCTTGTGTTTGTGTGAGTGTTTCATTAAAGGGACAGCTGTTTTCAAAAGTGCTGTTTGGACTACAGAAATGGTGGAATAATCTACACCAATTGAGGTGTGCGCGCGCTTGTGTGTGTGTGTGTGTGTTTAAATGTGTGTGACGAAGAAGGCCAGGGATTGATTAGAGCTTTCACTCTCAATGTGGTTAATTGCCCAGTGAGGCTTAGCAGACGGTGCTCGCTAGATTGATGTCCGATAGCCAAGAAGAGGGGGAGTCAGGATGTGTGTGTGTGGTGGAGGGAGGGTGGAGCACAGGGGCAACAAATCCCAAATTAATACTGAAAGACTGAATGGTTGAATATTGTACACATTGTTGCAATGAACCCAAAGGAGATTTATCAAAACTAAAAAGGAAAGTAAGTCAAGCCTTTGTGACCACGGTTGCTAAAAATAGAAGAAACAAAGAAAACACAGACATGTTACCTTTTGTTTTGCTCCTCTCCTACACGGATTGACACTCCCTTTGACGTCAGTTTGACATGCTTCCTCATGTTTTTATCTCAACTTAACAAGTCTTTATAATAATTGTTTCTTTCTGGAGCGAGATATTAAAGTCTTTTTACAAAGTTGATCGACATAATGGCAACATCACAAGTGTTTTGTCCTGCATTAGTTAAATTTCTGTTTAAATTTTATTATTCAAAGGACATTAAACACTGAATAAGGAAGAATGACCTTTTCTTTTCTGTTTCAATGTAAAACTTAATATATCAGTTGATGTCACTTGATGAAGTAGAATGCACTGAAAGGAGTAAAATTTGTTTACCAGCCATTTTGCAAAAATAGTTAAACCCAAATCTCATCATTTAAACATCTATTGAAATTCAAACATTTCTTTTCTCTATGACAAGACTAAAACAATTTTACAAAAACATAATGCAATAATATATTCTTTGCATTTTCTTGCAACTGCAAACCTTAAGACTTTGTTTTGTTTTTGTAGAATTAGACAAAGAGGACAGTGTATAAAAGGAAGAACTAAATAAGCCTTACTGAACGTTTTTCTGTAATTTTTTTTTAATAATGGCAGCATTATAACCAGAACAAACATACCAGTGTGGCATGTTCATATAAAGCTGCATGATTCCAAGAACTACCAAATATTTTATTAGTACTAACCCCTAATAAAAAAAAAGAACAACCAGATTTTTGTAAGACAGAATGAGAAAAGGAATATCTGCTGATTTTAGAGAAGCTTCTTGGCACCAGAATAAAACGGACTGGTCATGGTCATCAGAGTTTAAAATGGTGCTATTTGTAGTTTTTGGAAACTCGACACACAAGTCTTTATGAATGGAGTCCATTTTGTCACACTTTATAAAGGACCTGCTGAAGTCAAGGCTACCTTTTTTTTTTTTTTTTTTGGTAAAACACTTTAATCCAAACCCAAACTAAGAACCTAAATCTAAAAAAAAGCAGCAGGAACAAATGTCAGAAAAGGAAAAAGATGGGACAAAATGCTGGCATTGGTTCTAAGTACAGACACACAGTAACACAGTGGGGTGCAGGTCAATGTACAATGTTCCTTTTTTAAGTGAGTAGCACAGGTTAACAGCTCAAGGCGAGTCTTTCTCACCTCACAATACGGCAAATAAAGACTACTGAATGAGTACAGTTATGTTTATCTGTCACACTGCATCTATATGACATCTGTCTGTGTTTGAGGGTCAACCACAAACCAACAAATACCTTTAATCGGAGGTGAATTTACCATAAATACCACATAATATTTTAATAACCAGTCATAAATAAGCTGCATTAGCAATTCAAAATGTCTCATAAACAGAAATTTCTATTGTTCATATTTTCAGCCTCCTGTGTGTTTTTAAAAAGAGTCCTTCACGTTCTACAGCTTAACAGAACTGGAGCAAATAATCCAAATGCTTTCCCTCATGTTTGTGTGTGAAATAGGTTTGAAACAACAGTGGTGTGACTCAGGTCTCGTGTTCTTCAGAAAAAAGATTTTATTCTTCTGTTTGAGAGAAACTTTGCAGCCTCGTGTGTCCTGGAGTTGACTGACCCTGGATTTTATTGGCTAAATCTTATAAGCACTCATTAAAGTAAATGTAACCTTCCCCATAGCCACTACTCCCTCTGTATTGTTTAGGGACACGCTGGGATCACAAACACAATTTATTTTTCAACAGCCCCTCCAACACACACACATACCTCCTTTTCTAAAGGGACTTTGAGAGTCCCCACTCTCCTACCGTGGATAATTGGACACCTTCAGCAGAGGAAATCCCCTGATGCATCAAAACAGGCACCATCTGCGTACACTCATATCAAGTTTGTCAAACACTGAGGCAAAAACAAGAGTTCAATCAAAACTTCAGCTTGTTAGACTTGAAATGTTTACACCTTTAATATCTCATCCTTCTAATACCGTTTAGTTTTTGGTAAAAAAAAAATCTCCCTTCCTGAGCCGAGGTTCGGTGCGGCAGGAGAAACGGGATGAATATCCACGCCCTCGGGCTCCAGGCTGACGTTGTCCTCAGGGCACGCTCCTAACCGTGCCCCAGGTTGACCCATCTGGAAGCTAAATGCAAAAACTGTCGGAGGATCAGAGTCAAACAGCAACTTGTCTTAATTTTTGCCCCCGAGGCCATTGTTGTGTTTCTCTAATGAGGCGGATCTTCCCAGGCTCACCTGGCAGCTGCAAGCCAACACAAACTGAACCAGGTCAACGGCTGATTTGGAAGGAAATATAGATGATAAAAGATAAAGTGGTGGGAAAGCATCATTTTTTTTAAACATTAGGACAGCGCCTTGCTTGTCTAAGAGTTATACAGAACTGTATGGTAGAGTGTGAATAAATTGACAACTACAAGAACCAGGGACTAAACACGAGTTCAGAAACAAGAAACAACCCTGATAAGAACCAGCAGGGTGGGGTATTAGGGTGGGAGTGGTTCTGAATGATTTTGATTAAGCATTTGCAGCATTTTAATTCTGCCTATTTGTGTTATTCATCTTTGGTAATCTGTCCAGGCTGCACCATTCATTCCCTTACTAAAGCTAGGATAGACTTTAGTCCCACATCCAAAACCCCAAGACAAAGAACATTTAATCAATGAGCAAATCTCACTTTTATTCGTTTTATTCTCTTAAATTCTCTGAATTTTAATTTATGCTGCTGAAATATGTGTTAATATTTACAAATACGATTAAGAAACACTATTTCACGTGATGTTACTGTTTCAGTTAGTTGAGGAGGTAAAACACAGTTTAACTTTGAGCATAACTTCAGCAGATTTGTTTTTGTTTTAAGGTGGAGTTAGTAAGTAACCAGAAAAGGAAGGAAAAAGGGGCTTGTGGAGTTACGATAAGGAGGAATTCATTCAAGGAATGTTGGACCTTTAATTTATTAGGTTGTCCTCAAAGCTTGGGGTCATGGGGCAATAATATATATATTTAAGTTAACTTTTTGAAGATCTGCAAAAGATTGGATATTTTGACTTAAATTAAAAAAAAAGATTGTGCGTACTTTTTTACGATGACAATAAATCTGTTCTCTTATTTGCCTGTCCTCACGGCAAACCAAGACTGGAGCAGGACGGGTGTGTGTGTGGGAGGAGGTGCAGGGGGATAAGTAACTAACCATGAATCTCTCATGAGGAACCAGCAGTGGTGCAAGATCTCCTGAGAGTTCGCAGCTACAGAGAGAGAATAATAACGATCAACCACAATGATTCCACAGTTCAGGAATAACCGGCTGATTCATGTGGGTCAGGACCTGCCACAGGTGGGGGTGGGGAGGATCTTGGGTTGAATAAACCCACCCTCCCCCGGTGGTAGACAACCACAGCCTCTGCGCCGCCTTTCACCCATGGAAGACACCTGCATTGGATACAAAAGCCATCCCTTTCTGATTCTTTCAGCGAGGAAAAATATAGGGACGCATGGTGCAACTGAAAGAGAAAAAGGGGCCTGGATGGTGTTAGAGGTGTGGGGGGGGGGGGGGGGGGGGGGTTGCCCCACAATTTTGGGAAAAAAAAAACAACTAAAAAAGAAGAAAAAAAGTAACACAAACTGGAGCCACAGCAGGGAAACAGCTGGAGCGCACAGGGCCAGCTGTCTGGGTGGTCTGAATTGGAGACTGAAAAGGAGAGGGGTGTGAGTGAGCTCGCAGGAGGAACGAGTGAGAAAGAAAAGGCGCTGAGCGGGTCGGAGTAGTTAGAGAAAGAGGGAGAGAGAGATGCTGAAAATGGAGGCTATTAAAGAGGAAAACAGAGAGGGCTTGGAAAACAGCTACTCCTGAGTTTCCTTTTTGCTCCTGCAATTATAGCAGATCAATACAAATCTATATCTAATTAGTCCAAGAAACTGTTGTACAAATGGCAGCTATGTCTTGTAAAGTGTTGTTCTGGCCACTTCTCTGTGCAAAAGGTAGGCAGCAGATGTAATAAAAACTGATTATTTTGACCTTTTTCTTGACCAAATGAGACAGATCGCTTTCTTTTTCTGCTGGTGAGAATTGACCAGAGGTACGGGCAATTAAACTGTGCGGTGATATCTCTTTGACTTTCACCGTGACCACTTTTAAAAGCTCGAACTCAGTCGCCGCCATTAGCGCTATTTAATTATTCCTCCGTTGTGACAAAAAAGTTAAAAGAGTTGGCTGAAGCGTTTGATAACACCGACACACTGAGTCGCGCTGCTTCTTACCGATCTCATAACAGCGACACAGTTCGCATGATAAAAAAAAAAAAAAGAAGAAGAAGGTAAGTCATGCGGGAGGTCCTCCACATTTGCATATCCCCTGGGTGCTGGCTGTAATTTGGCTACATATGTCCCTTCCCTAATAGGCTGGAGTTGGCTTAACGTGAGGCTTGTGTTTATGGAAACCACCTCACTTGATTGTCTGTTCGGATTCGCAGCTCTGCTCTGATTTGCAATTGAAAAGCATGTAATTGTACTCGAACTAAGTGAATAACTATAGGGTTTTATTATGAAAGGGGGGGGGGCATGAAGGTGAAAGGTGTTTTTTTTTTTTTTTTTTGCATGTTGGGTATGAGCTTATCATCCCTGAGGGCCGTCTCCTCCACGGCGCAGTGTGTTTTCCTCGCAAGACTTTGATATGGTGAAACAGCGCGGTGAGCTTTTGGCCTCTTCTGTTCCTCTGAATTCACCGTGCTGCTAATCTGCCTCCATGTTTCCTTCCAGTAAAACACGATACATCGGACTCAAACAGATGGAAATATATTCATGATATGTGTTTGCTTATTCCAGCCGAAGTTTGACATGCTTCTTGACACTCCACTGAAAATAAGACAACATTAGCAGGGTTGATGCATCGCCAATCGGAAGCGGCCGCGAATCGAGGACCTACGTTGTTCACGGTCGTAGCCTTGTGCTTATCTCCTCCCATATATTTAAATACCTTAATTTGCCTCAAACGCTCAGCCGTACAGCTGTTATTGGCTGCCGATACAAAGGAGTCTCGGGTGTTTTAATCCCAACTTGTTACCCATGACATCAAATCCAATTTAACATCAGTTTTCAGTTCAGCGGAGAGAAAAAGCACCAGAATATGATTTTTTTTCCTCTTCAGTTTTTTAGATTAATAATAGCCCTGCCACTCTTGCAAAACAGATTTTTACTTTTCTCCACCCTGAGAAATTAAACATGATTAGAATAGCTAAAAGGTTAACGAGATTCCCACCCTTTTTTAATTTTTTTTAACAAACTGTGCGTTATTTCTCCCTTTTCAGAGGGAGTAATAAACATCCTCTCTCTGTAACAACAAATGGTGATTATGCCGATGATATTAATTATCATTACTTTCAATTACGACACCCAGCCAGGCCCTGTCAGTTATGAGGGCAGCTCCCTGTGGAGGAGCCGCCACCCGCCGCTCCACATTCATCAGCTGAGCCCAGTGATTGTGTTACGCTCTGACTCGCTCCTTCATCTCTTGGCCTTTATTTTGTCTCATCGTCTCTGTAATTCTTTTGTCATCTTGCCTCTTCTGTACGGAGTCGGAGTCCAAGACGACGCTGGAAAGGGTAAATGGATGAGTTGGTGAGGCGAGATGGAAGCGAGACCTGAGATGAACCCCGCGGCACAGATTCGTCCGGCTCTTTCAGGTTTTCCTGTCTCGTACTCCGGTGTGCGTCACAAGCCCGTTGGCTTTGTCTTTCCTGTTTCCACATTTGCTCCCACCTGACATGAAACATCCATTTCCACCCCATGAAATATAAAGAGGGCTCTCATGAATTGTTTACAGGTCAGTAACATGCATGCCTATGGCAGAAGGGGAAGAGGCTTGTTTTCGAGGAGGCTGTGGTGCATAAAGGGTCGGCACAAATGTGCTCTAAAACCAATGAGGTCTGGTTATAAAGACCAGGATTTTAAAAATGGAATGTACAAATTTATCATTTTAAAGCCCATATTGCCATGTTTGTTGTATTGTGTTGCACACTGGCATCAATGCAGGTCAACAATGAGATGTTTCGCAACTTCTTCCATTTTGTTACCACTGTGTGCTAGTAAATACCAGAAAGCCACCTAATCCAATGTAAACCAGAAAAAACTAAACTTTTTCCTCTGACTCAAATTTTCTCTTCTCAAAATCTACCTGCTAAAATTTAAATCCTCTCATTTGTTTTTTTAAAATAAACTTGGTAGATATTTTTTTATTGTAACAAGGCTTCTCAGGAATAAATCTTATACTGAGCACCTGATTGGCAGCAGGGGGTACAAGAAGCTCAAAACAAGTGTAACAACTGCAAAATAAGCTGTTTGACAGAGAATATTTGGCAATTTTTTCATGTGCACAATATTTCACACACTCAGCTCTATTGCTCATCCCACAAATGCATGTTCCTTACAAATGTGGCACCATTTAAAAGGGGAATTAACAAGTTTTCCAATGGTATAAGATTTATTGCTAAGAAGCGTTTTTACAACAAAGAACTAAATTTAGAAAGAAGCTACCAAAGCACCACAGCTCTTTTGCTGTCATGTAATTTTCATTTTAATTAAAAAAGTAAAATATAAAGACACTCAAATGTCTTGAATTGACAGATGTACATTTATTAATGTGTTTCATTAAAATTCATTTAGCAGACAGACACAGAAACACGGGAAACATCATTATCGCCCGACTCTTGCTTTCTTCTGGCCAGCAATAAGCAATGTCAGCGTTATCACAGGGGCATTATGGGTATTTCAGCAGCTTTATTGGAATTCTTGCACCTCGTCCAGACAAAGATGTAAAGTAATATTTCTAAAAATTAGAAAAATGTATTAGTTTATTTCTATATTTTTTTTTGTTTGACTTGTTTTGAGGTGTTGTTGCACCCAGTGATGGAATTGACCACCATTATGCAGAACAATGATTTGAGCTTTGTCTGTATTTTTGGTGTAAACGTGGTTTCATATCTAAATTTAGAGCATCATTCAAAGGGAAAATCCAATGCAGACAGCATGGAAATTAAATGAAAGAATCAAATACAGTGAATATTAAAGCAATGACTCCCAGTATAAAGAGAGCTGAATGTGTGCACTTGCCACCCCTGAAGTACTGACATGTTGACCTCCTAAACGTCCCCTCAGAGACGCACAGAGGTATGAGGAAGTGGGCTGGGTGCTGTAATCTGAGCGGTGAGCTGGTTCAGGATATTTATTGGGTCGCTCTCGCTGGATGATACATGGCCTGTTGGGTTGGTTAATTTCCTCCTGATGAGCTTGTAGATCACGTCAGAGTCGTTCCGCCGGGATATGAAGAATGGATGAAGCATCAATTAAGATGCACTTCGGCGAGGGGTTTTATCTGTTGTGGCTTTGTTTTTTTTTTTACTTTTTTTGCAGCTAATAGCTTCTGATTGATAGCAGCGAACTTGAGCGTGAGAGGTGTGCATTTCAGATGGACGGATTTCGAAGGCGGGCTCACTAAAGTGCTCTGCTGGAGCGCGTGCCTTTTGCGGTTGTAACTGAGTGCCTGCGAGCCCTGCCACTTGAGAAATTGGGGGGGGATATATTATTAATTCGCTCCCGTCGCCATCGCTGTACTGCATTGAAATGTGGAGCCCGGAAAAAAATGAAAGAAATACTTCTGTGGTGCCGTCATCTGTCTCTTGTCTCCCCTGATTCTCGCCGTCTTTATCGCTCGCCCTCTTCCTTAGAGGACTGTTACAGAGAGGAGCACGGAGAGGAGATGATCAGATCAATATTGCTCTCAGGAAATGGGCTTTCCTTTCTCTCTCTCTCTTTCTATCTGTGTCTCTTTTTCTGCTTCTGCCTGTCTTTTGTCTGACCATATCATTAGAGCATTGTGGTCAATATCACAAGCAGACCAGATAAGCATACTTAGCATGTCAGAGCTCTAGAAAGAATGTGACTTTGTTCTCAAGAAACAAAAAAAAAGTGAAAAAACAACTGCCCCTTTAATAGTAATAATAATAATAATAATAATAATAATAATAATAATAATAATAATAATAATAATAATAATAATAATAATAGTTCTGGAGAACATATATGATGACAAGTCAGGATAAAATTGTTTATCTTCAACATTCATCCTGAAATCACTTTTACTCATGTCTAAAATCTCAGAGTTATGAATTATTTCTCTGTCGTTTCTGACTGGATGCAGCCCCGAGACTTCTCCACATTCCGAAGTAAGTAATAATTTACTGTCAAGAGCAGTTCTGTGTTTGGATTGTTGAGGCGATGAAGCTGAAGCCACAAATTATGTGTCATCTGGAACAGCTTGCGGGTGTCAAGGATTGGAAACTGCATTAGTATTATATCATGGAAGGATGTGTTTTGTCAGATGTTTGCGGTGTAAGGTCACTGCAGAAGGGCCAAAAGAAATCATCGCAGGGAATCTCAGTTACAGATCAGTTCCCCCCCCCCTCACATCGTGTCGTCATCGCCGTTTGGTTATTGATGATGCTTTGCTTCCAAGCTCCATTAGACACGACACAAAACTCTAAAACATTATCTTTCATCCCGAGAAGCTGTTGCGCAGAGATTAGCCCCTCCGCAGAGGAGGGGCGTGACTGTGCCGTTGACCACAGTCCAATCCGGCGTGACCTGCCAATGACAAGCAGCCAAGCACCACTCCCAGAACCCCTCTGGTCCGCCAACGAGACCTCACATGATGGGACCAACTGTCACCACACATGCTCTCCCCCGTTTCTCAAATCTGTTCATTTGTGTCCAGGAAACAATTTATCCTTGTGCTCCGAAAGGAAACTTGTCTTTTTTCATGTTTTTTTATAATCTTTTTTTTTTTTTATCCGTATAAAATCAGCTTCTGGTTTTTGTAATTCTATTTCAAGGGCACAGTTTGTGCTCAGATAGTTAAGTGGTTCAGTCCGCCGTTTTCTGAGCTTCACAAACGGCCCTGATGGCGATGAATCTTGCAGAACTCTCCTGTGCCTTCCTCTCCTCTTTCCAACAGTCTGCATTTTAATATAAAAGTGGAAAGACTTCCCTCTTTCTCCCTCTCTTTTCATCAAAATTAAAAGCACTCTGCACCACTCACAAAGGATTTCCCACAGGTGCACAGACATCATCACTTCCTTTGTTGACCTGACTGATGATGTAAGTTTTCTTTTTTTATAGTATCTACGCCCACCTGGCCCTTTTTAAGCTTCATTTGTTTTTAAATACACCAGTTCTGTGCTGGATATTCACACTACATTAAGCATCTGAGGAACAGCAAACACTGTGTTTGTTTTGGACATAAAGTAAAGAACGTCTCGGCTTTAGTGGGATAATGTCAGATAAAGGAGCGCCATTCAAGACAAACCTGTCACATGTTCCAGATCTCTGTCAGCCTGATGCTCTGCCGTGAGATCTTGTGCAGGTTCTAGAATGCAGCTTCTTCTTAGGGAAGGCAGTTTTTCCTGAAAGATCTTTTCTTTAGAAATCCTCATAAACACTGTTTCTAAAAATGTCTTCATTTTCATAAAAACATATAAAAAATGAACCAAAGAGTTGTAGTAATTATGCCGGGCCTGTATGCAGTGCTGTAATGTTGCCACGAAAGAATAGGAAGTGGTAAATTTGGTTAACTTTATAGATGTGGGTAAATATTAGTACTGGGCCGGGCCGGGCCGGGCCGGGCCGGGCCTGTCTTATTCTACCCTGTTTGTGTTTGCTTTAAGCAGAGAGCCGCCTTGATGTGGGCAGGATCAACATAATAAAAATGCACAAATTGTATTTTGTTTCATTTGCGACACAACAATTGACTACATAAAGTGTCAAGTTCAACACCCATTGTCCAAATGTGGCCCACTACACCAATTTATGCGGCCTGCAGGGGCTTCAAAGATGTACAGTTGTGGTCAAACGTTTACATACACTTGTAAAGAAACATAATGTTATGGCTGTCTTGAGTTTTCAATAAGTTCTACAACTCTTATTTTTC
>JAUBOC010000149.1:8073549-8094333 GCA_032275365.1 Anablepsoides cearensis | reverse complement strand
GAACTTATTGAAAACTCAAGACAGCCATAACATTATGTTTCTTTACAAGTGTATGTAAACGTTTGACCACAACTGTATGTTTTGTGTTTTATCTACACAGATATTCGGGTTTTGTTTAGGCGTTTACGTTTAAATTACCTTATTTGCAATTCTAGCCTGCTGAGTAGTAGGAAACAGATTGTTTTGGAGGGTTTTAAACTCATCTTTTCAGTGTTTTGACACGAAAAAATCTACAATGTGTAAAAAGAATGGGCTTGGTCTTAATCTGTCTCCATCATGTGCGACTGTCATCACTTTAGAATGCTGTGGAAAAAAAAAGAAAACAGAGGAGCTCAGTTCCTGACCAAGAGAGGCATTAGGTCACGCTTGGAAATGATCAGTGTGTGTGTGTGTTGGAGGTCGCCGCAGGGCTCCAGGTGCGTTCACCTGTCTGCCATTCACAGCCCTTCAAAGAAAACAAAGCCCAGTCGAGGCACTCAAGATGTCCAGAGATCAAGTTACGCTCCCGTGCCTCAGCGTTCATGCAAAAACACAAACACGCATACACACACAGGGACAAAGCGCTGCATGAAAGCATGCAGGAGGTTTGTGATCCATGAAATGGGGAGTAAGGGCTTGAGGCCAGCGTGATGGCTGCAGAGAGGAAGGCAGCAGTGTGATTGATGGCAGGGATCAGGAAGCTGGGCAGTTAGTGTTACAGGTAGCTGCAGGACATGGGCTGAGAATTTGGGCTGTGAGGAAGGTTTAAGTAGAATGACAGAGGGAGACAAAAGGGAGAAGTTCACATGAAGAAGGAAAGGAATTAAATTTAAAAGAAATATCAAGCAGTTTGAGGAGACTGAAGCGGCAGAAATGCAGCCACGATAGTTTCTTATAAAACCATCAAGAACACCATGAAGCAGAACTTGGGGAAGGTAGTGCAACTCGTGCAAATGTGACCTGAGTGTAAACATTTCGTTTTCCAGGACCAAAATTTCCTGTTTTCCCAGGCGATTAGGAGTGAAGTGCGAGCCTGAGGGAGTCACGGCACGGTCATGTTTCCTCCCGAGCTTTAGAAGAAGAGAGCCGAAGAAGGCCAGACCGCTCTGAGCCGAAGCAAGACGAATTTCCAATATAAGTGTAGCCGAGGAGTTGATCAGGAGCACACGTTGTTTATGTTACTTCCTGTATTTGTTGCTGAAAGTTTGTGCTAAGTGCCATGTCCAATACAAATGATTCTGAAAGGCACTTGGCCAGCTTTTAGACAAACATGTTATACTTGGGGGGGGGGGGGGGGAGAAGCCTAACAGTGAAGACAGAAAATGCCCAGAATTTCCAAATTATACGACTAGAGCAAAACATTTTTCAAAGGAAAAAGAATTTTACTTACATTTACATCGTTTTAAAAAAATAACCTGTTAGTTTGAATTTAAATCAATCCACCTATATTTTTTAATGATTCCTAATGCTGAAACTTAAATATTTATTATCCAAACCTTTATTTTGTAATAAATTAAGAATAATTTCCTTGATGAATAAAGTGATGGGAGTAAGGATGCAGTTGTTGCTGGCCTTCGAATACAAACCCATGCTGAATTCACCATTTGCTCCATGTTTGTGCAGCATCTCCCCATCTTACCATGGTGATTCTCCAAACTCAGTCTCATCCCTTTTTATTATAAAAGATAAAGCAAATAAACAGAGAATGCCTCGATAATAAAAAAATACACTATTTTTCCAGCATGTTTTGTCAAAGCTTTAAGAATAATCTCCTTCAACACGACCACACTGAGCGTGCGCCGCAGGTGGAGGCAGGAAGTCGAGGGTTGTGGGACAGACTACGTGGGAAGAACTAAGCCCAACAAGTCTCTGCTTTATTTTGTTCAAAAACTAGCCACAGACATGTTTTTAGTAACTTGTTTTGCTTTTGTAAACACCTTCTTTTCATTTGGAGGACACACATAAAATGATCTCTTCCAGATTAAAACCGTAAAATTAAGTCTTATAAACATCTTTTGAAGATTATCTGCTGTGTGGGCAAGCTCGAAAGGATGTTGCGATATTAGACAAAAAACCCTGCAAATGCTAATTGTTGTCTAAACAAGAGACGGGAATAACAGGTTTCTCATGTTTATTAAAAACACAACAACCAGAAAGTGATAAAATCTCAAATTAGACTCAAAACAGGAATATTAATATGAATTTAAACAGACTGTTTGCTGTAATTAAATGCCTGTTAACCTCACATACCTGTGTAATTAATCATCACAAATTAATCATAACATTTAAAAACTTCATAGAATAAAGACAGTTTTATTGTGCTTTTCGTGGATACAAACTGGTGTAATAGTCGTGTATTTTTTAAGCCTTCACCACTTCCTGCCAACTCCTTTTGTTTATAAATGTTTGTCTTCATCTATCAAAAATGATTAGGATGTTTTGTGACCACAGTGGAGCCAACATAAACTTTACACCCCAATCACTGAGGTATAAACTCTCCCAGCTCCATTAAGACTGACTGTGACTTGAAAGTAATTGATTTCTGCAAAGAAAAAAAGTTGTATTTAGGAGACAAGCTGATGTGTATGGCATTTTATAATTTGTGTTACGTGTTGCTTTTGATGTAAAGAGTAAAGTAAACACTTCAATGTATTTAACTAAAGCAGCAATAAGCAAATATTCGTATCAGATTTATATGACTGGTCATTTATTTAATATGAGACTATGGTAAAAGAAAATAAATAAATAACAGTTTCCAGTCTGCTCGGGAATTGACCCACCAGTAAGTCCACTCTGAGGCCACACTGACAAAACCTGCATACAAAAAACCCAACAGCTACATCATCTCAGACACTATAGATCTTTATTTGCATGTTGAAAGTTAAAGTTCATGACATTACAAGCAGAAAACAAATGAAAAAGTATGACTTATTGGAAAAAGCTGCCTGGAGGAAGATGATTCTCCCTATTTAGCAAAGCTAAAGTTTGCAAAGTTACATCCAAACATACCACAAACCCTCTGGAGCCGCCTTACTGAGCAGAAACAATTGCTCTAGCTGCATAAACACCTGATCGTCAAGCACGGTAGTGGACGAATGATGAGCTGGGCGCCTTGAAGTCAATAAATTATCTATGAACTCTAATGTTATGTTTGGTAACCTCCTGGTGCAAAGTCTCCATCTTCATCTTCTACCGTTTCCTCAACGACACTTTCCAGGTCATCCTGAGAGCACAATAATGATAATCCCTTCAGGGAGTCCTGGGTCTTCCATTGGGCCTCCTACCAACTGGAGGCCCCTTAAACTCTTCAAAGATAGGCATCCAGGAGACATCCTAATCATCCCGAACCACCTCAACTGACTTCTTTTGATGTGGAGGAGCAGCAGCTACGCGCTGAGTTCCCCCAAATTTACAGAGCTGCTCATCCTCTAAAGATGAGCTTGGCCACCTTAGCTCATTTTGTCCTCTTGTACCTCTTTCTTTCATGAGCCACGCCTCAGGTTATAGGTGATTGTTAGAATGTGGACAAGCCAGTAAATCGAGAGCTTTACCTTTCTACTCAGCTCTTTCTTCACCACTCGACCTGGAAGTGACACTTTTCCAGTCGAGAACCCTTGCCTCAGACTTAGAGGAACTGACTTTCATCCCAGCCGTGAACCACACCAGTGCACACTGAAGGTCTCAGCCCAAAGACGCCAACAGAACCACATCATCTGCATAAAACAGAGATGAGACCCAAACCCTCGGTTACCCTC
This sequence comes from Anablepsoides cearensis, assembly GCA_032275365.1. NCBI lineage: Eukaryota > Metazoa > Chordata > Actinopteri > Cyprinodontiformes > Rivulidae > Anablepsoides > Anablepsoides cearensis. The sequence goes on along the minus strand of JAUBOC010000149.1, from coordinate 8,090,599 downwards.
CTCTCCACGATTGTGCCTAAACACCACAAACAGGAGACCAGGGACAGCCCTGATACAGGCCAACCTGGACTGAGAACGAGCTCAGCTTTGTGCCAATAATCTTGATAATAATGTTGTTATACAGAAACTGGATAGCCTGGATAACTCAGACACCCCGTACTCTTGCAGCACCCCACACAGAACACTTTGCAAACTCTTATCACTGCCTTTGCAACTCTGCAAGTGTAAATATCTGGTTCACCATTCCCCATCCAGGGATAACCGCAGGTCTTTGCCTACTTCAATTGGCACAATATCAACTACTAACAATAAACTAACTGCTTGTAATAACATGATCTTTAACATAATGAATTGTCCTTGTCTTAGACAGAGGCATCATCTGGCATCCGCTTCCACCTGATACTACCAGATTACTCGACAGGCAAACAGACCCATTGGATGAGTCACTGATCCCTGACTAAATGTGTGTTGTGTTTTTTTTGTACCAGATGAGTGTGTCACTTCTCTTTTCTTCTAGGCTTTTCAGCAGCTACAGTGAGCTGTCCGGAACAACAGGCCCAGGCGTCGGAAGAGGAAACTTTAGTCACGTCGGTGGCGGTTGAAGAGGAGCCTCGCTGACTATGTTCTGATCCAATTTACTGTAATAACTCAGCAACGTGGTAAAGGCAGTAAATGACAGCGTGCTATCTTTGTCTGAGTTTTTAATATCTACATTTCTTGCCTAGATAAAAAGGACATTTGGAAGTCCTTAGAGACTTCCCTTATCGGATCTGTGCCTTTATTGGAGTTTCTCTGCTGCCTCCCCTGTCTCATTTCTCCCCTCTTTATCTTTCTCGTTTCATCTGCTTCCCTCTATTCTCGCTTATCTGTCTTTTCTTCGGCAGCACTAGCGCTTCCTATCACTGTTGCTTCTTATATTTCTCTCCTATTTATCCACCGATCGTGTCTCTCAAGGACCGTGTTTTAGTTTGTTGGTGGCTTCAGACGTGTTCTTCCAATTTTCTTTCAATTTCTCAAAACGAAAAATGACAATAAAAAAGAAGCAGCAGAAAGAGAAACGTGAAGCCAGAGCTGCTGTGAGGTTTGCCATGCTTCACCCTTCACCTTCCTCCTTCAATCCTCCTCCCCATCCTGCCTCCCTGCTGTTGATTAACACTGGTGTGTCCTTGTGTGAAAGTGTCTGTGCACAAGCAGAAAAAACCCCCAAAAGTTGGCCCCATGACAAGTGACCCCCTTCCCTCCAACTCCAGCAGAAACCATCAAGAAAAGCAGACACAAAAAAAGGGAAAGGGGTGGGGGGTAGAAAGAGAGCAGGGAAGGAGGGTAAGACCAGCTGTAAGCAGCACAATACCAACCAACGAGGGCCTGGCAGAAACTCAAAGCTTAAAGAAGAGACACCCCTCTACTGATTTCCCCCACACCTCATTGACAAATTAAACTGGTTTGGTACCGTAAAGCATGTGAGGGGGGAGAGAGAGGGAAGAGAGGGGGAAGGGGGGGCAGTGGATGGGACAGGGAGAGGGGGCAATGGGAAGGATTAGGAATTAATGTGTTTCTGCGCTGACTTAATCCTGATGATTACACCAAAATTAATCCAACTCAGCTGTGTGTGTGTGTGTTGTTGTTGTTTCTTCATTTGATGTTAGTGACAGATGCCATAGGTTGAAGAACAATTTCAGTGGACTTCAAAATAATTTCATTTAATTTTTTGGCTAAAAGAAAAAAAATGACCATAAAAGATAGAAAGGGGAATAAAAAAATAACAAATATGAGTCAGATAAATGCTCCGTGGGGTCAGAGGTTAGTCATGCCTCAAGCGGAGCTCAAGTAAAGTATTGTCCATGAGTCATGAAATAGTTGGAGCGGTAGATGAATTGATGGATTGGGGCCTCAGTAATGAGTACTGCTCCAGTCTCACCTGTGGTTATAAGATATGATCAAGAATTTGGATACGAGCAACTAAAAAGGGCTTCCTCCATAGGGTGGTTAGGGTTGAGGAGCTCCGTCATCCAGGGGTAGTAGAGCTCCTGATCCTCTGAACAAATCATCCCAGATTTTCTCTTTTCTCCAGATTTTCTTCTCCTCTGATCCAAGACATACAGACCTTTTTGTCCCCATACAGATCTATGTTCCTCAATTACAGATGGCCATCTGAGTGACCCTCACCCACCAACACAAACACCTCACCTCACCGTGGAAACAACAACTACGGAGAAGCGTCGGGCTGGATTTTCCTGCTGATCCCGCTCGAGCCCTCAGGTAAACATCTATCTGCTCAGTTTGAGCCAAAACCCTTCTGTGTCCTTTAACGTTTGTTGAAATCCTTCCAAATCCCAACCGAGGCGCAGTGATTGATGGCAACGAGAGTTCATCTGCGACCGCTCCAATTAAGCGAGCAGCTCCGGTGAGACGTGGGAACTCATTAATTGTCCTTTCAGGCTTTTTTAGAAGTATTCTCTGAATGTTGCGCCGCCTCATCTGCAATGTCATTGCTTTTCAACACAACAATGACGGACACTGCAGTCCGATCAGTCAGCTTTGTCGTGTTTAAGGCAGCTCTAAAAAGCAGTGCACTCACCTGTTTTTGTTACGTCTGGTTAATGAAAAAGAAAGTAGTGACGCAAGATAAAGAGCGGTCTTTGTTCAGCTTTAATATTCCCTTTTCCTTTTTTGCTGCAACCCACAAAACATACTTGTGTTTCATTTTTTTATTACATCTTGCAGCAGGATGCGAGCCCCGCTTTTAGATGTGCAGCTACTGTCAGCGATTAACAAGACAAAAGCTACAGGAAGTGATGCTGCATCCTGATGGATCATCTGTAATTACAGTCATGTGGGCTTGAGTTTCATGCGGCTCTTAAAGCTGAAACGTGAAACCTCTCAAGCAACCGAGCACATCGAAGTTATTAAAGCATCTGCTGTGACGGAAAAGTTGTTTTTCTTTAATTCTCAGAGTTCGTGTCACAAAAACACAATTATGTTCTCATAAGTGTTTCTTCTGTTTGCTTAATTATTAAAGTAGACATTTAAATGATGTGGATCTCAGTAAATTTAGTTTTTCTTTGCCTCAAGTTGAGTTTTACTTGCATAGCTTTTTTTAATCTTGCATCTTACGTTAATCATTCGCTTCCTCTTTGGTTTGAAACCATTTATAGTGTCTGGAAAATGAGTAAAAACCTTTTTTATTACATACTAAAATACATCATTTTGTATGCAGAAATAGAAACAAACTAAATTTGATCCATTTTTTCCACTTAGATTTGAGATCTGCAATTATAACTGAAAGCTATCTTAATAAATTGTGTACCATACACTGTATTATATGTTTTTTGTTGCATTGTATAGTTTGTGAGGGTCATAGTATTTTGACAATACAAGAACTAGTATTTGTATAAAATTTTACAGACACTGCTCAAGTTTTTTTACAACATTATTTTCAAACAATCAATAATACATCTGCAAGGCTGCCATCATCACTTTTGTCTCAAAATAAAAGATGTAGTTGTTTGATGAGGCAGACAAATAGTCTCATTGAGTTCAATTGTTTTAAACGCGACTCTCAACCATGACCACATGTCATCATCTTTATTTCCTCTTCTCCCTCAGCTGTGTTTAATATAATAAGTAAGAAAAAGGAGAAGAAGAAAAAAAAAGAAGAGAAAATGCCATAAAATTCTCCATCCATCTTTGGTGCCTCAGAAGGGTGGAATTCGCAGGTCTCCATACATTCATTAAGTCCCTTGTACCCCGAGGAGAAATTGGACCGTGGGCTCCCAAGTGCATTGCCATGTCACCTTGAACAAATCCAGATGATTAAGTGACAAGCGCTCCCACGTGAGCTCGCGTTATTTCCCAGGAAACCTCGGTTACTTTTGCTCCCAACTAATTTTCAAGAGTCAATTCTGGAAATGTTGTGCCGAGGCAAAAAAGAAAGAAAAACGAGAGAAACAAGACGCCTGCTTTCCTTGCTCAATCTTCCCGTGTAAGCAGCACTAATTGCCTTTCATAATTAGGCCAGTGACAATAATTGTTGAACTGATAGAGCTGTGTATTTAAAGCATACCTCTCTTCATTCCCCCCTCCTCGCGTGGCTCGTGTAATAAAGTGGGTCATCAATGAAATGACCCATTTTAATATCGCACGATGGCAGTTTCCCAAGCTGGCAACTTTCTGTGTTTCTCTGCAGTTTTTTTTTCTCCGAGTGCGCCGTGCAATCCTCCTCTCTCCCGTGTTTCAACCCTTGTGGGCAATTTAGTGGAGCACTCAGACATGCTAACACAATCAACAATCAGGTCGTTTGCTCTCTCTAACAGGCTCACTGGTTTTCCGAACAGCAACAACACACAAAAAAAAGGGCCGTATTGTTTATTTGATTGTGTTCACCGTGGGGGAGAGTCCACAGGGGAAGTATTTGTTACACGTGGAAGGCGGAGGTGGAACACTGCCGGCAGAGCATTGTTGCCTTTGTTTCGGCGGGACTCATACAGGATGTTGGAAACACTGAGGCACAATGCAAAACCGTAAAAAAAAAGCTCAAATCAAAGGAGCTGATTGAAGAACTTGGAGTCTCTTTGGGATGCTTGGGTGGCACTTGTTGAGTTCACTTGCTCATAAAGAGAACGGTTCTTGTTTTATTAGGTTTACCCTAACATAAAGTCACTATTATTTAAGAACACTTTTTTCTGGATGCACCTTATATTTAAAACAACACATTTCCTATAAAACCTAAGCTCAAATTAATGTGTGAGAAAACACTTTCTTATGAGCTCAAAATAATGATAGAAATATCCGCGCCTGCTATCTCCTCTTTTTTAAAGGTTTAACATGTTGTCACCTGTCCAAAAACCCATCAAAACCATATGGGACCACACAGACACACATACAATCTTACAGCCAACCAGCCCCCCCACACTCAACACACACACACAGTCATGACAGGAAGGAATTGTTGACAACACACAACACCTGTTTCTATTCCACATGGATGGAGAGCTTAGAAAAACCACATGTGACATGTTGTTTATCTTGGTAAGATTTTCAAGATGGGGATAGGCAAACTTAAGCAAAATGTGAAACACATGCCAATAAAATAATATTTATACTGTCTATTGTGATTTTTTTTATTTCAGATAGGTCAACTGAAAAATCAAGACAGTGTATGTATAACAATATGTGTAAAAAAAGAACAATATTAATGTGTAATTTTTTGATACATAAGACCCAATTTTGGAAGGATCAAATTACCCTTTAATACAGTGGCTCCCAAAGTTGGGGTCCTGACCAAATTTTGGGTCATGACACTTTAAAGTGGCCTTGAAAGGATTTTAAAAAATTGGGGTAAAGTTTAAATGGATGAAATTTTTGTTACTATACTGTTTTACCTGATACCAATATTTATCACTTGGATCCACGTGTCTCTGCTGCAATTATGTGGGTCAAAAGCTGAAAAGTTTGGGAACCATTGCTTTAATACATGTTCTTGTAACCCTTAGCCATAACCCTGACCACACATGATCAAAAAACATGTTAAAAATGTTCTAAAATCACACGGAAAACATGTGTAAAACTGTTAAGTTTAACAATATTTGAGTCTGTTTAATTATTTTTCCCACCTGTCCTTTACTTACCTAAAACTAAACTTTACTTTACATAAAACTAAATAAACTTTACCACGACTTTCCTAATTTAACACATTTTTACATGTGAAAATAAAAACGTCTTGGTGTGAATTTTGGTAACATAAAGCTGATTTCGTTTTAACAGCAAGCTTCTCCTGCATGTTCAGAATAATTAGCATGAGGAAGAAATAGATATTATTTGTACTGAATGATTAATGAGGCTGGAAGGCAAATTGACACTTCCTCATTCATGTGCTAATTGAAGAATACGGTGTTTTTAAAACGGCTCGTTTAAACTTTCAAATCTATTTTCATTAAGACTTTTCACATTATACATGTAGTTGGTTAGATAAAAAAAACATCAGTTTTTTTAATGATTATATGTGAAAACTATGTGGAAAACATGAACAACTAACAGTAACCCAGAAGTTGAAGCTGAACCAAAACAAGCGCCCCCTGGTGGGCGATCAGTCACTTGTTATTTCCATGTTATATTTGTAAAACTTCAGCAGAAAGCTCCATTTTTAACACAAATCAAACAAAAACAACAAAAAAGTAAATAAAGGACATAAAAGTAGGCCTAGACATTATGACTAAAATTTAAATCACAACATATCTCCTAATTTTAGTTGATATATATAATTTGAACATTGATACAAACAATAAAAATATCATTAAAATTATGATTAGTCAGAACAAAATGTGAGATATCTTAAATTTTCTTTTTGATTAGTCATAATTTAATTATTCATATCTGAAGTAGGTACTTCAGATAATTTGTAATTTATTGCAGATTTTTTAATTGGAGCCTCCATTCAACTTAATGGTAAATCTGACAAAAAATGTAATTAGAGATACCGCAAATATATTTTTTGCTTAGTCAAAATATAATTATTATATATATTATTATATATATATATATATATATTATATATTAATAATTAACTTATATGTCTAGTCATATAACAGTCATTTTGTCATTTTAACTGTTGTGTTTCAGTCTACATTTATCTGAGTGGTATAGGAGGAGCCTCCACTATTTACCTGTTCCTGACTCAGCAGTAATGAAGCTCCTGGTATTTATGCATCACATAGTGGTGACAGCCTGCTTCTTTTGCTTGTGTTTCCAAGACTTCCTGGTTTCTCACCCAAGACCTACCAGTGTCTCTGAAGCCCTTGAACTTACCTCGTTGGAAATACTCCCCTCTGCAACCTCTTCTAGCCTCACTGCTGGATCTAGTCATCATCCTCCATCCTGCCACTCGCCTACTCTTCTCCATACTTCAACCAACTACCTACCTCATCTCCACTTCCAGCCTCTCCTGTGATCACAAGAAACAAAAGATCATTCTTAGAGTAACTACAGCCACTCATTGTGACTCTTTAACCGTTTTCGGTTACCCTCCTTAGTAAATCCCTGATAGAAACAGCATTCGTGTGTTTCAGTGTTTCTAGTACTTGCCTCCGTATGACCACGTATGATGAGTCAGCAAACTGCGCAGCTAAACCCACTCACACACATCACCTACCCACATCAGCGGTCCTCGATTAGAGAAGTTGCCTCAGAGTGTGACTGTGCTCCGGCTTTTATGGAGAGGACTGACAGTAGGACTGACGACGGTAGGTGCAGGAACGTGGGAATTCTTTCTATCCCGAGCCCTCGTGCTGATTCAGCAGTTGGCAGTGAGAAAACGTGACTGTGGGCTGGCGGGCCCAAGAAATCCAGGAATGATGTTTCACCCCCGGCTCGCTAAAATTACTCCAGAACTTTAACGCACCTTGTTGATGTGAGCGTTAAGCTTTGTGGTGATTCATCATTTAGCCAGAGAAAAGCAGCTGCTGTTATTGCAGATCCTGACAGTTCATCAAAATAAAAGCTTAAGATGTCCTTATTTTATTAAAATGTGACTTTCGTCTATTGAAAATCATACATCAGAGTTTTCTTTTGGGTATTAATTGGGGGATGGGGGGTGTTAAGATGGTGGAAGCCAGTTTGATTGGACTAAATGCACTCAGAGGGAAACTTACAAATTAGCCTCAGCGGAGGATTCTGACACGCCGTTCCTGGAAATGAAAGGTCTCGACAATTAGCATGAACCTCCCGTCCCGGCTCAGCCGTCTGCCACGCCGAGCAGAACTTTGAGGAGGAGGAGGGTGGGTGGCATTTATTTTATTTATTATTTTTCCTCCCTTTCTCGCTGTTGTAACATTTTATTTCTTTTTAATTAACACCTCAGTTACTCGCAACGTTTGGGTTTCCTCACTAGGAGCCCGCTTTTATGCTTTTTATTTTTTCATCCTTCTTTTTTTTCCCCTGCTGGGAAATTGTCACACCTGTTCAGTTAGCAGGTGTTCTAGTCATCTCCGCTGAGGAAATAAAAAAAGGGAAACTTCCCAAAGTGTTGAAATGATGACATTGAAGAGATTTGATCAGAAATGATAGGGATGGATTAAATGTAAATAATTACCCAATTTAGCACACATTACAACTTGTTTCCTGTGTGTTTTTTTTTTCTATTCATGAGGTTTTATTTCTCTGTCTAAATCAGGCAACAAAAACAAGTCAACAACACTGTCAGGTACATTAAGTATTCAGTTATTCTGTTTTTTCTTCCTCACAGAATGCTTGAGTGTCTGCATTTGAATATCGACCAGGACTGTCACACAGCTTTCAGGTGAGCACAGGAGCAGAAATATGCAGCCTAATAACAGTCGTTGGCAGCTGCCGTTTTTTTTTTCTTTTGTTTTGTTTTTTTTAGACAAGAAATTAAATTATGCACCGTTAGCGTTCATATTTTATTATTTCACATTCAAGGACTCGTATTGCTTTTATTAATCGATTTCACCTGACAGGTATTTGGTCCAAACCGGATTTACAGCTGTTTTTATTACATCCAAACTGAGATTGATCAAAATAAACTGCATATACTGCAAATAAATAAACTGCTTTAAAAATTTTTTTTCACATTTAAATCATTCAGTTGGGGTCTATATAAAGTGAAACTGCAATTCTTTGGTCCAAATTCTTCCTTATTGTAACTCCACAAGCCCCTATTTCACCCCTTTTCCAAGGTGTGTCTCAGATCAACTCATTTTGAAGCTGTCTCTTTAAATCCAATCACGTCGTGAGACTAAACTCAAATCTTCTACACTCCTGGAGACTCTAAGAACAACAAAATGCATTTATTTAAAAGAAGTGGATTTTGCAGGATATGTCCCCTTTAATATCACCTCGTCCAGCTAAAGGAAGGAATGTGTTTTAATATTTGATGTCAAATTCTGATTCTGAAAAGTTTTTTTTGTTACAAGATCTCAAAATTTCATGAGATTACATCCATCCCTTCTCAGCAAATGATTTTAGTAAGAATATATATTGTTTTAGGAATGATACACTTTTAATATCAGATTTATATTTCATTATCTACTCATTATTTTATTTCCTATCAACCTATCCTTGAGTTTTCCCCTCGATTACCTCTGTCATATAAAACATCTCTTATCTCCCAGGTAAAAAATGTGCCTCCCTCCTCCAATTAGACATATGAAATCATCCTCGGTGTATCAATCGCTGACTTTTACACCCTTTAATTTGCCATAATTATTTCATTTCAGATTGATTCGACTGTGTCTTGCAGCAGATGGAGTGTGCCGCGCCGAGCCTCCGTTCCCTCCGCACATCAAGAGGAGTCGTTTTAATTGGAGCCTTTTCAGCGCTAATTGTTCTCTCTGTTGTAAATCAGTGTCTTTTAGTCTCCCCAGGTCTTTGTTGGCAAATTATCTTGGTGGTTTCCTTGTTTCATCTTGGATTGAGTGTTGCTGCCTGTGATTGACTGTGACGACTGGGATGTGTAAGTTGGAGAACTGCAGGATTTATTCCCAGGACATGAAGGTTATTATTGCCCGCCACCATGATAGGCACTAATGCTGCTGCCTGTGTCTGTGTGTTCATTTGACTGCCTGTTAGCAAAATATCTCACGAACTACTGGACAGATTCTAAAGAAATTCTCAAAATGAACTAGTTAACTTTTGGAGATAATCCAATTCAAGATGGCTACCACAACTAAGTGACTGTAGCAAACACAAAAACAACTGTAACTTATTTAGTTGACAGATATCGAGCTCCAGCTTGGTATGGTTGTATGTATGAGACGTATTCCTAGTTTCATTTTAGCAATGATTTTTATTTATAATCGTAATTTAAGGAGTACTTTTTAAGATGAAACCATAAAAAAACACTTGAGACTGAGCCATGGAGGAGTCTCCAGCTTTTTATTCTCTGCCTTCAGCCAATAAAACCCACACCTGCTTTTGAATGTCCGTCAGTAGCCCATTAACTCATGTCTGGGAGAGCAGACTCTTTAAACTGACCAGAATGTCGCCCGTTCAGCACCTCTCCCCTACCAGCCCTGTTGACGTATGGAGATAAATGGGCCGCGGCCCGTATTGTCCCTCTGACACGCCCGCATTCAGTTTCATTGGTCTTTGTGACAGGTCATTGGTGAAGAAATGCAAATGAGTCAGCGCATTCAGACGGGGGGGAACCCAGGAATATTTCCTTTTTCATTCATCCGCAGCATCTTTCTTGTTGTTGTTTTGCTGTTTTGTCACAATTAGTAAAACTATTTTTACTGAGTTAGAAAGGTGGTTTAGAGCAACAGAAATTTTCAGTCTCCTGCATGAAAGATTTCTGACCTGTGACCCATTCTAAAAGGGGAGTGGATTTTTTTTTCTTTTTTTGGGGATGGGGGATTAAGTTGGGGGTTGGATGACTGCTAGGCAAAAGGCAGGAAGTGTAAGCTAATATGCATCAGACCCCTTTTAAATGTAAGGGAACAACCTTTTCCACACATGACCACAATAAGAGTCCTGTATGTCATACACACTTGAATTGCTTAAACTGAAATAATCCATTCAGTATGAGTTCCTGAACAACGCTTGTAAAAAAAATGTGTGCACTACAGCTGTTCATAGCTCACAAATACTTTGCAAAGAAAAAACCCCAAAAAATGTGTAATAAATTAAAAGTCTAGCATTCCTTGAAGGATCCTTGAAGCATTTTTTATCGCTCATCACTTTTTATGCCAAAGTTTTTAGACTGAGATCATCTTAGGGTGAGAAATGATGGAGCTGTAGACATTTCTTCTTTGTTGAAAGTAGTTACAAGCAGTAGCTTTGCATCGTGGATCAACCAGTTTGCTGATGACACCTGAAACCAATTGTTCTCATGGAAAGGAGGTCCATCAGCCTTACTTATTGTTAGTAGGGAATGAGAACATCTTCATCCCTGAAAGAGTGGCTCATAGATGAGCGTAAATTGCAGAGTGCTGGCCTGATGATGTTGCTCATTTGTGTTGGGCCATTCTTTTTGAACAGTGGCTGCTTTGTTTCCCCAATGTATAAATATTCACAGTCCTCCTGGCACAACATTACTCTGTGCAGGGGACTGTACCTTTGGGGTGAACCTGTCTTTTCTGTAATGCTGTAAAGCCACTGAGACCTCGTGTTTAGAAAATAAACATCTCAGTTTATGTCAACCCGACATCTGGAATTAGGTTCAGTCTACAAGATAATAGTTGTAGAACTCAACTCTTTACTGAAACTATCTTACAACCTCTTCTGTGATTCACAGACTAGCAAAAACATTATCAACCCTTTCACCTTCAGTAGGCAATAGTTACAAAAACTATATACATGTCTTTAAAAACAATGAAGTGTTTTTAACTAAAATGCACAGAGTTTTTCTTGGAAATCCCACTTGGGTCATTGGTATTTTTGTTACCAAAGGATCTCAAATCAGTGAAATCTAAGAGGTTTTCTCTCCCAGCGGATCACAGAGCACGACTCAACAGATTAAGACTTGTTGACTGATGGCAGCTTAAACTATAGTGTCATTACACTCCCAGGTTCACCGGATAAGTGTTCCTCAACAAAAAAACCGGAGGAGAAGCCAGAATAAAGATGACAGATGTAGTTAGAGAAGTCAGCTTCTACGCTCCTGACTGGCTTCATATTTCACTGCACTGACAGCGTCAGTAAGGTCACATCTTTGTATTTGAGTCCATTTCATTTATTTAAATATTCGTTTCCACACGCAGTCCTGTCCCGTAATCCCAGATCTCATTTGTTAAAAGCAGACATTAGTCTAAATTTATATCTAGACTTATTTAGGATCATTTGTCAGGGGAAATCTAGGATAACTTGCTTTGTTTGGCAAAATTAGCAAGTTCTCATCTTTTTCTTTGCGTTGTGAGTAAACAAGACCTTAGTTGAAGAGCTGATTGTTGACCCTCACCTTAACTACAAAAAAGCAGATTCCTGTTTCTACAGTGGGCTAACATCCATTTGAGGTTTGTATCCCAGACTTAAACATTTCTTTTCTTATTTTTACTGTGTTCAACATGTGAGCACTCACATATCCAGCCTCTGAAATGTCGAAACACTCTTCCCTGCCGGCAGAGTGACAGAAAAAAGATAAAGTGATGTGTCTCTGTTTGTGAGATTCTCTGTGGCCTGCAGTCATTATTCTATCACAGTGTGGACTATGCTTTTTTTCTTCTTTTTTTCAGGCACAGCATGCAGCATTTTTCATAGAGGCATGTTACAGGAAACCACAAGTCAGTGATCATGCCACGCATGGAAGCCAGTTGACCTCTTTTGACTCGACATCAAAGGCAACATTGACTTTTGTAAATTATTCCACATCTGGACGGGCTCTCCTTTAACAACCCGCTCTAAAGAACATCGATTCTCAACACTCTGCAGAAAACAAATGAAGACAGTGACAGAAACAGACACTGACAGTTAATAATACATGACTTTGAATTATTATTTTAACTAATTGAAGCTTAAAAGCTTGTTCAAACCAAAAATGACTTTATGTGAAAACAAAATGTAAATGTTAGACTTAGCTGAAAAAGCTAAAAGCAAGCAGACATAAGTAAAAGTGGCAACAATAAGCAAACAATTCAGCTCAAAAGAAACAAAATGTTAACTAAAATCCAAAACAGCTAAATCTGAGCTAAAAGTGAGGAGTATCAAAACCCTAGCTGAAAGATAAAAGTAGCAAAAGGCTAGCTAAAAGTAAGAGTAAACAAGCTAGAAATAACAGGTCACAAGAAGATAAAGGCTAGTTAAAAAGTTAAAAGAACAGTAGCTAACAGATAGATATAAAGAGACAATGTTTCACAAGGTTTTTACTCACTTCTTAGGGTTTCATCTGTGAGCAAAATCCCCTTCCTGATGCAAACCAGGTTCAAACCTGCAACCTCATGTTTACTTCCTGAAAAATATTTAAACATTTTTAAAAGTGTAAAAATAACCAAACCTAAAACTCAGCAATTCTCCTAAATGAGCTGACTAATTTCATAAAAGAATAGAGAAAATAGCACCAAGTATGCAGAAGTAGTGGACATACCAAAACATAAAAGCAGAAACATGTTTTTTGGAACATATTTAAAAAAAAAAAACATGGACTGAGTACAAAATACTTTCTGCTCCATATTTTTTAATGAATAAAACTCGTTCTCTCCCTAAATGGATTGGAGCGGAAGCAGCATCTTAAGAAGCTGCCGTCTGCGTTTTGGCTTTGTCGAGTAGGAGCTAAAGCCAAGATGTATAGATGAGAGGCCGGGTGCAGGTGCCATGCCAATGCCCTAAATGGTTAAGTGCCCCGAGAGCCACCTACCTGGCTCTGAGACAGCTGGCATGGTGAGGGGGTCTCTACGAATTACATTACTGCCTGTGAGAAATGGGACCTTCCATATGAATCAGTGCTTTTTTATAATGTCGGAGAGAAAAAGGTTGCAGTAAAGACTTCTGATAAATAAATGATTTATTTAGTGGGGGGCAAAATTTGGTCATATTGACATTTTAAATAAAAGTTGTTAAATAAGTGTAGACAATTTGCCCAGTGTCCTGCACAACCCAGTGCATGATAAGAAGACTGGGAAACCCCAACTTTCCAGCATTATATAAAACATTGAAATGAGATTCAACCCATGAGCAAAAACAGGATTTAACACTTTAAAGAATTGTAGCACATCACACACACACTGCAGCAAAATTATCATCTGAATGTGAGACTATTTTTGCACAATGTGTTAAACGTGATGCACTTACACATGAAACAAACAAAAAAAAAAAAAACAGAAGTGCATCAAACGTTGGGACTTTAAATAAGACGTAAAGTTACGGTTAAAAAAGAAGAAAGTCAGTATTGAGATCATGCCAATACGAATCAGAATTTAATAAAAGAAGACACATGTTGCCATTTTTCTGCAGCAGGACTTCAGGACGTCTGAAAAGACTCGCAGATGGTCTGTCAGGCGTCATTAGGTAAACGAAGCCCGGGCTCTGGGCTTCGCCAAACCCTGCAGTCCACTCCGGTCCACAGCTGGACCCGGGTTTGTGTGTGTGTGTCAGTGTTCGAGTGTGTTTATTCCACAGGTGCATGAGCTCGCTCCTAACGGAAAAGAGAGCACTACCCCGAGGCCACGGAGGCAGGCAGAGAGGCAGAAAAAGGGGCGGGGCTACGCCGTTTCAAATGCAAATGGTCTGCCCCGTTCCTAACAAAAACTTTCTCCAGCAGCACAGCTTGTAAAAATACAGCACCCCACGGCTTCATTCAGAAGATACACCCACTCAACCTGGGGCTGCGGAGCCACATGGCCCCCCGAAACCACTCAACCAGATCAGGATGAAAAGTGGCTTTTATTTTGAGGGGGGAGGCGGGGGGGCTTTATCTTTGGATTCACTCTGACCCTGTTTACACACGAACCATCTCCTGGAGATATTTGAGGTTTTTTAATGTTGATTTTGAAGAAGTTACATGTTTGTACAGTAATGTTGTGAAGCAATAAACCATGTCATAAATATGCGAAGCAGCAGGGTCACAGGTCATATGGGATAAAGGCTGTGAACAAATTCAACTGGTAAATTTACATTGTTATATAGACCTGATTTGTGTTAAACTTTACTTTCAGATCATAGATGAGATTTTTCATATATATCTATAATATATAAATCTGGTTTTTGAGCTTGTTTTGGTGTAAATAAAGGGAAACATGCATGGACCGGGTCAACGCGATCGCTGGTGCATGAACTCATGTAAATGTGTCAACTCTGCTAGTTATAAAACTAGCTTAAAAGTGCTACACACCCTCAAGAAATGTTCACAACTACTCCGCTATGTGAGCAATGCAGACTATTTTAAATTTATGAAAAAGCCAAATAATCAAATTGAAGTCTCTGATAAATAGCTCAGAGTAATGAAATAATACAATGTAAACACATTTAATTTACTTCTTTAAAACACTAGAATTAATAACATACTTAATATTAATCCACATTGTGCATAAAAACAAGCTTTATTGTTCTAATTAGCAGCTAATATACAGTCTAAACGCCATAGAAAACTGTTAGCATACTGTAATCTTTCCAGAACACTTGTGCAGGGAAGACACATTTTCTCAATGTTTACAACACAAAAATTAAACTACACAGTTACATAAATGCCTAATAACAAAAAACATATATAGAGCCCCCTAGTGGAATGGAGGGGGGTCAAACATTTACCAAAGATTCATTAAACCTTCGTCCGTTTATCAAAACAAAAGAATAAAGTAAATAATTACAAACTTTCATTTGGAAAAGGAGTCATAATGAATCAAGGGACTTGTTTTGGCAAATTTTATTTACAAACAATACTTTTTAATTTTCAAGCCCCCCACACTCTCTGTTTAGGCTGGGAACCACTGGTATAAGTTGTGGTTGAGACTCAAGAGAAGGAAGTGAAAATCACAGTATACCCACTACCAAAAACTACTACAGCCCTGATGAGAACAGATACTTAAATAGCGAGTACACGTTTGCTTAGACTGACAGTAGAATGTGAGAAATGCGTATCTGCTGACATCAGCTGATGCAGCACATTATGTTCAAAAACTTGTTTTTAAAAAAAAATCTGTTTTGTGACATTTTAAATACACAATTTAGGTGGACGGAAAGCTGGGAAAAAAAAGCTTTGGTGTACAAACAAAGCCTCAAACGACCCCTATAAAGGTGCTCATGCTTCATGATCAGCTAATTAATGCTTTTTTTAAATTTTGAAATTATTCCTATGAAAGCAATCAGGATGTACTTAAGCTTCCCAAACACAAACATTGCATTCTTAGCTCAGTTATTGCTGAATAATCACTTGTTGTTCAACTGAGATACAATTTGCAGAATTTTAATACTCACGACTGCACGCTTAAAGTGATATTTTAATTAAAGACAATGATGGCTTTTAATAAATAAATAATAAATAAATAATTTATTATGGCTTGATATTAAACACATTCATCACTGTGCTAGTCTTATAATCAGGCTGAGTCAGGCTGCTGGTAATTGTGTTCATTCTGTTGTTATTATTTCCGGAGCCATGCTTTAACATGTTTAATCAGATTTATAACCGTGTCATGGTGCATGGAGATTGAATCCAGGAAGGCTGATAACACGAAAAGCTGAAAGAAAAACGTAAAATTTATTAAATAAAACAAAAAAACGGCTGATGAGGTAACAAAAACTACAAATTAAAAAAAAAAAACTAGGAAACGAGGAGGCGACTTTATGGGTAGAGGCTGATGAGAAGAGAGGCAAGGTGACAACTGGGGACAGGTGAGAGTGGGCGGGGCATGAGGTGAGGAGCAGAAACAGCTGATGGCGCTGGGAAAAACTAAAACAAAAGAAATAAATCTAAAACACAAAAAGATACACAAACAACTCAAAGGACAAGTCCTGACTGACTGGCTGCAAATAAATATAGCTATCAACAACAAAAAATGATTCAAAATCAGTGTTGTATAAAGTACCACAAAGTGATACTTGAGTAAAAGTACAAGTATCTTACCAAAAAATTACTTTGGTAAAAGTTAAAGCCTCATATAACTTGAATAAAAGTTTTAAAGTATCTGAAAATTTGTCTACTTAAGTATTAAAAGAAAAAGTATTGATTTAAAAACAGTTAGATTTTCTGTAATGACATTTATTAGGAGGCGACCTCCCTCCAAAAACATTGCAGAAATGACTATGTCTTACTAAAATAATAGTCCAGCTGTTTCAGTTTTTATATCAAGGCTGGCCAAACCTTTTCCCCAAAATAAAAATCTATTCGAGGGCTGCGGGCAAATGCGATAATATAATTCATGAAATACAAATACTTCTTAAGTACAGTACTTTTATTTTAATGGTTATGTCCTGCTGGAGTGTGACATGATTTGTTTGTGTACAAACTAATACAGTATCAGAATTTTATATACAGGTGCTGGTCATAAAATTAGAATATCATGAAAAAGTAGATTAATTTCAGTAATTCTATTTAAAAAGTGAAACTTGTATATTATATTCATACATTACATACAAACTCATATATTTCAAATGTTTATTTTGTTTA